>CM070104.1:7770889-8163389 GCA_036178185.1 Liparis tanakae | reverse complement strand
TCCATAACTAATCTCCAATGACGGAGGAGGAGGAGGAGGAGGAGGAGGAGGAGGAGGAGGAGGAGGAGGAGGAGGAGGAGGAGGAGGAGGAGGACAGGTGATGTGTGAGTTGAAGCAGGCAAGTGAAGAGGTCTATTGAAACAGGCCACAGGGATGAAGAGTAAAATGTGAGGGCCAAAACTAAAGCGCCGTTGGTTATGGTCTCACTACGCACTCTACCTGCTGAATAAAGCCCATCAATAATATATTTCTGCTAAGTGTCAGTGAAGTGTACCACTTCCGCTGGACAACAGTCACACAATGATAGAAAATGCACATTAAGAGGAAGAGCACCCTTTATATATTTAGATTACACAATTAAACGGACTGTATTAATGACAATGTGAGTGAAGCAGCCGACACTTGCACGCATTATATTCAGCATATTGCATATATTTCTGTCTAATTCCCAGATGGGTTTGTGCACACTGTGCAAGCAGCTCGGAAAACATTAAAATATTTATGAACAGAATTCCATCTGAGATCACAAACACAGAAATATGGAAGAATGAGCCAATAACGAGGCACAGAGGGAACAAATATTGCTTTTCTTAAGATCCCTTCTCTTTCATTCTCCCTCTCTCTGTATGTCATACTCTCTCCCTCTCTCCCTCTGTCTGTCATCCTCTCTCCCTCTCTCACTGCCCTCTTTTGGCTGTCCTCTCCACAATCAGTGCCCAGTGAGCCGTGAAACGCACTTAAGTGCCGACCGCCGGTAACCTCACGCCGCCTTAGCACTCACTCTCTCACACACGCACACGCACACGCACACACACACACACACACACACACACACAGAAAAAACCACAAGCATGCACGTTGCATGTGTTCACAGACACACAGATTCACACGTTGACAATGAACAGATTTAACGTTTAAAACCAAACGTGCTCTTCCCTCCTCTATACTCTCAGTGTATTGAATAAAACCCGCGCGGCCGCTCAGCGTCCGGTTTACCTGCTGACTTCCACGCCGACAAAGGGAGGTGAGCTTAGCGAGACCCCGTGGGAGCTGTTGTCACAGAGCATTAACGTCCTCCAAGCTCAGGTTCCAGCATCAGGACCAGGGACACAAAGACAAACGTCTCCTCTGATGCACTCCAGAGCGAACCTCGGGTGCACTTTCTTTTTCAGAGCATACAAATGCACATATACACTGTCTATACCAGTGTGTATACAGACAATAGATTCACAACCATACATGGATAAAAAAAAGAAGGAAAAAAAAGGAAAATGTCCACATCACACACAATTTCCATCATCTTACCTGGCAAGTAGTAGAGTGGTGCTTTAAGTCCAAACATGGTTATTGTTTAAGTGTCATGAAGAGGGAGCAACTTGTTTCAAACAGGCAGTCGTCCCGTCCCGGATGAGCGAGAGAGGGGCTTTGCCCTCGCAGCCACCCAGAGATGAGGCTCTGTGTGAGGGGAGGCTGTGCTGGGACTCAGCCTGTCATCCCCGCTCTCTGGTCCTCGCTAACCAAGCGTGAGGCTGGGACCGCCCAGCCAGCTAGGACACACGCATACACAAACACACAGACAGTCACACAGATACACTCAGACAGAGAGGTGCAGGGGTCAACCCCCGCTCTCGACCCCCTCGCTCTTGCCCGTGATCCCCCGGGCAAAGGGTCACACACTCGCTGTCGGTTTCCAAGCAGCAGCAGCAGCAGCAGGAGGAAGCGCGCTTTCTCCAGCTCTTTCTTAGACACACACACACACACACACACACACACACACACTCACAAACACACACACACACCAATGGAGTCAGGACAGCCGGAGGACGATGTAAAAGCTAGCGGTCCGCTGCCGAGAAGAGGTGAAAAGAGGCAGGAGGGAGGATAAAATACAGGCTGGATAAATCCTACAGGAGAGAGTGCGAGCGATGACTGATTCCTGGGACTGATTCCTATCCCTCTATCCAAGAAAGATGATCAGAGGAGAGAGAGAGACGGCTCTGCTTCCTCCGCTTCTGCTGCCACTCTCTCTCTCTTTCTCGCTCACTCATTTCCTCGCCCTCCCTTTTTTTTCCGTCTCTCCCTCTCTTTCACTGCTGATACGGAGCGAAGGAGGTGGAGGAGAGGAGGAGAAAGGAGGGTGGAATGAACTCCCTCCCACGTGTGCGTGTGTGTGAGGGAGGGGGGACGGGGAGGGTGTGTGTGTGTGTGTGTGTGTGTGGGGGGGGTGTTAGAGAGGGAAATACCGGCCAGTGCTGATGCTTTACCGGAGGAAGAGAGTGCGGTCACAGTTCAAGTCGGAGTCGGGGTGACAGCTCGCCGGGCAACCCCCCGGTGCCAACGAGAAGTCAACGACCATGGAGGGAGCGTCTGTTCCTGCCGGATCAGGCGGTAGGAACGCGTCTCCACCTCCAGAGGGTCCAGATAGAGCTGCGGGTTTTCACGGGGCAGCTCACGATAGAACAGCTACGCGTTTGGAAGAGGAAAATGTAAAAGATCCCCCGCCTCCGTTCCCTTCCCCTGAAAATAAAGAGTCCTCGTCTCTGTTTGCAAGTGTGTGTGTGTGTGTGTGTGGGTGCGTTTGTGTGTCCGTCTAGGAAGAAACTTGGCTGGTGCAGGCTAGCGCACAGACTGCTCACCATGCTGCGCTGACAGCAGACTCACCCCCCCCACCCCCCCCCCCCCCCCGTTCCTTTGCTATCTCTTCATCACACACACACATACACACACACACACACACACATACACACATACACACAAACGCTGTGTTATTCCGCCGCCTGCTCTGACTGAGGCGGTGGCAGTAGGGGTGAGGAGTTAACTAACTTCTGGGATGCAGCCATGCCAAACCCCCAAAAAACCCAGCAGGAGACGGGTCAGAAGACAGAAAGAAAGAAAGAAAGAAAGGGAGAAATGATGGAGAAATACTCCAGGAAGACAGTATGCCCTGAGGACCGACTAGCTCTCAAACCCATTCTACGAAACTCACAGTGGGGGGAGAGAGAGAGAGAGAGAGAGAGAGAGAGAGAGAGAGAGAGAGAGAGAGGATTGGCAGGAGTCTAGAGAGGAAGGGGAGGGAGGCAGACTGAGGGGTCCTCCGGCTTCAGAGCGACTCATCGGGAGAAAAGCCTTCGCAACACGAATCCTCACGCACAACACGCACAGCGAGGAGGAGCGGGGAGCGCGAAAGGCATGCTCACAGGCAAATAGGGCAAATAACCGCTAATAGGGATTGATGATTGGAGGAAGAAGGACGGAGAGACAGACGGAAGGAGAGAGCAAGTGTGGACGTGGAGAGGAGGGGAGTCCATAGATTGTAGGGGGAGGGGAAGTTATTCCGGGAACAAAGACCTTTTTTTTTATTTATCCAAAGGCAGGAAATCCGTAAATGTTTAATCAAGACGAGTCAGATTGCGCAACATGTTGACAAAGCCTTCGTGCTAAGTTGCGTACGGTGCTAAATTAGCGTAAACTATGCGCATGATCGTCGCCGAAAGGTGTGTGTGTGTGTGTGTGTGTGTGTGTGTGTGTGTGTGTGTGTGTGATGCAGGTGTTGAAGTGTCTGGCACCTTGTTGGACAGGTTGAGAGGTGACCTGTCCGCCTGAGGTGCTACACCCCCGACATGATGAGACACTGACGGTCAGAGACACAAAGAGGACCACAAATACAGCATCCCATTTCCGTAAAGGTGAGACAAGACCAACTCGCTTTTTTTTCTCGTTAGGCTAGGTGCTTCCAGACGATCGCTCGAATATCAAGCGATTTTCAAAAAAATATTAAAGACGTAAACTAAATATGTATGTGGATGTTTGAGGAGGGCACAGCGATCCAACGAGCTCCGGTAACACATGTACTGCTTCAAATAGATCTTTGATTTTGTTGCTTTAGTTGCATCTCCCAGTGCTGCATTTTTTATCAGTAGAAGAGATTTTTTAGGAGAAAATATTACTCGGTTAAAGATGACGGCCCTAAAATAAAACACAGTGCAGAGTTTAGTGATGGAAGAGATGTTGATGATGGAAAAGAATCATCTGGTTGCTTTTTGTCATTTAGTCGCTTATTACGGTACGGGCCACGCTAGAGACTTACTATCCTCCTCTGTTATTTAAAGTAGTGTAATGAGTCATATTTGACAAGTGCGATGCACGCACACACACACACACACACACACACACACACACACACACACACACACACTCACACGTATACACACGTATACACACGCACACACATTCTCTGAAAGGCTGTAAAAGCTCCCTGGGGACTGAGGCAGTGTGTGTGACTGAAAACACTGTGATCAAGAAGTAACAGGGAGAGGAAGAGGAGAACGGAAGGGAAGAGGGGAAGAACAAAAGAAGTGAAAAGGGGGTGTTTGAGAAAAAGGGAAAAAAAAGATGAAATGGGAGAGAGGGCACACTAGTGAGAGAGAGAGAAAGGAAGATAAAGCAAGATAGGTCTCCTTCTCACTCAAACATACACACACATACTCACACACATACACACATTCTCAAACACACACACACACGTACCATGCTCACTTCCTGTCAACCCACTATAGAATTGTCTTCCCAACAACCCCCCCCCTGCAAGAAAAATAATCAATCTCTCAATCGTTGTGCCTGTGTAGGCGTGTGCTTGTGTGTGTGTGTGAGTGTGTGTGCGTGGAAAGACGTTTTTTTCACAGCAGGAAAAGCAAAGATAAAGCATCACCATAATCTTTCCCTACCACACGCAGCCTCTTGAGGTCCACACACACACACACACACACACACACACACACACACACACACACACACACACACACACACACACACACACACACACACACACACACACACACACACACACACACACACACACACACACACACACACACACACTGCTTTTAACCTCTCCGCAACCCTAAGGGAAAGTGGGTACGGATATATATTACAATCTTCCAAATATAAGAGACAACTCAAATAATAAAAAAATATAAATCCTGTGTTACCGAAATAAAAACAATTCAAATACAGTAACGCAAAGAAAAAACATAAACATGAATGATTGTCTTCATTTCTGCGTAATAAACATTCTTGCATCATCATCCAGCGACATAGAGACCGACTACCTGACGCGGCCTCAGGCAGCACAGCAGGCAGCCGAGGAAATGGCAGCTTTTGGAAGGAAGGAAGTGTGTGTCAGAGATGAAGAGATTGGATCACAGTAAAAAAAAAAAAAGAGAAGCTGGAGGTCGGCGCATCGCGTCGTATCAAATATGACGAGAAATGATATCTCGTCACCCTTCACTCCCCCCCATTTGCCGAGGCCAGCACCCACTCCACCATTACACACACCCATTTAACCTGACCTCTCACCGATGATTAGAAGTCGCCGTGTGTGTGAGCGTCCGTGCGAGTGTGTGTCGCTCTTTGTGTGCGAGATGCTTCTCTCCTCCGTATGCTAATCACAGCCTAGCAGTGAGAATTAATTTGCAAATGTGTCATTACCCATCAGGCTCAGCAGCAATAACCCTGCAATTACACAACTCTCGCCTGGCCAGCTGAGCACCACACATGCAAATGTGTACACACACACACACACACACACACACACACACACACACACACACACACACACACACACACACACACACACACACACACACACACACACACGTGAAATGGGATGCTTCTACAGAACTGGGCAGAAGAGCTCTGATATAAAATTGCTACATTTGGAAAGATATGACATTCAGCTTTACCGGCGAGAGGAAAACACTCGCTACTTTGTATCCAAGTGATAATCGGAAGGTTTTCTGCACAATCACAGCTCGTCACCTCGGAGTCAACGGGACGGCGACCGATGCCAGAGGCACACTTTCACTCACTCCTGTTTCTTAGCAACATTATCCAGAAGTTCAGCGGCATCACACAACGACTTCAGATGGCAGACAGTAACTGAGCAATGCATGTGTGTGGGGGTCTGTGTGTGTGTGGGTGTGAGTGTTCATGAGTTCAAGCACTTACCTATGAATCGAGGGGTGAAGATCAGATGTAAAGTGTGCAGCGGCCACAAGGAAGAGGATGGTTGATATGGAAAAGAGAAAAACACAAGGACTTGAGTATTCAAGAGTTACATTTCAAGTTTGCAACCGCTTCTTCTTCTTTTGTTCGGAGAGGATGGCAGATATCTGATGAAGAACTTTGATCATGTGTTCTCATAGATAAGCTGCATTGACAAGTGTTAAATTAAATGAAACAAATGACTATTACTTACTTTTAATGTGCTGTACATAGCTTTGCATTGTGTGTATTTTGTGTTCTTCTGACCACACACACTGTTGCAGTGCATCTTATCCTGTACTGATTGTTTTTGTGTTGTGTTTGTTATGATCTGGGACTACAGAGGCACATTAGCTACAATCTGGTACTGTGTATTAAATGGTGACATTTATGTTTAAACTATACATGTTCCTTTTTAAATAAAGATTAAATAAAAAAACTAAAGCTCTGGACCATTTGCTTTGGCCCTACAGGAGATTTGGCCCGACAGCATCATCACATCACTGGATAAGGACATTGTTTTTTAGAGAATGGTGCGTGCAGCAGTGATTCAGAGATTTGGAAAACATGTGCAAAGGAGCCGTGAAGCTGCCTTTGGAGACTCGGATGGTTCGCAAGACAATTTATGCACATTAAAAATACATATTATTTTTATTACATGCAATAAAAACAGCAGAGGTCATTGTAAGGTGTTTTTTTTAAATGTGCAGCAAAGGAATCAGTGTCACCGTTTAGCATTAAAGCTTACATGTTTCACATGCAGAACAGCATGCAACAACAAACTGACCGCTGTGTACAAAAAGAGTTTTATTAATCTTCCTGTATTTAAAAATGGAGGTCCAGCAAGGGTTACGGTAAAACTAAATAGTTGCTCCATCCCTGGATCTCAAAATCATCTTATCATCACACCAGCTAATGTGGTTACACCTCTGTATCCGCCTCACGAAACTAACCCACGGTGGCACGCACACACACACACACACACACACACACACACACACACACACACACACACACACACACTCTCATCTGAAGCATGTCACACACCTGTCACACACCCCTCAACACTTCCTCTGTGACGCCGGCCTTGTCGCCCGGTGCAGTCACACCTTGGGATGCGTACACACACAAGCCTGATACGTCTGTTCCCTCACCAGCAGCTCGTCTTCACCTCGACGCAACGGTCAAACAGCAAATACTCAACGAACAGGAGACAAAAGGCTGAGACTGAGTTAAAAAAAATGCAATTTGAAAGATTCAGGTTTTTCCAGATGATCATTCGGAGCAGATACACAGATAAATAACCCGGAAATAACAAGGGACTAAGAATGATAACCAGGAAAAAGAGACTGAGTGTAAAGAAGGGATGTTTTGTAATCGTAGGCCGCTGTCCAACCACTGCCTGACTCAGTTATTAACTAGAACGGGCACTCGGTAGAGCGCATACCTTCGCATATCACAAGATTGGGCATTGCATTATGAACATAAACATTGACTGTGCTATGGTAAAAAGAAGATGTTGACCTTTTCATGACCTTGACCTTTGACCCGATCAATCCCAAAATCTAAATCAAATGGTCCCCGGATAATAATCCCACCAAATTTCATACGATTCGGTTTAATACTTTTTTATTTATGAGAATAACACGCACACACGCACACAAATACACGTTGATCAAAACATCAAGACAGAAGGTAAAAGACAGCGACGACAAACACTTGAGTTTCATGTCAGCGGATTCATGTGGTTGGAAACCCTGCTGGCAACGCGGAAACACTGAGTCTACTTTGACAATTTACTTTGGCGAAATAAAGCCGATCGCTGTGTGAGAAACGAGCAGCAGCAGCAGCAGCAGCAGCAGCAAGGACACCAGAGGTCTGAGGCCCCCTGACCCGAGACCTCATCCACCGGCTTCACACACATCTGGTTTGATTTCCTCCAAAGTGACTGATGTCAGATAAATGTATTGATTTTGTTTTTTAGCAAATAAAAAAGGGTTTAATCAAGCATTGATTAGGAGACGAGAAAAGCTTCTGAGTGTTTTTCATGTTTTATTGACGTCCTCGTTGCTGTTATGATGATATTCAAGTTGCGGCTGTTGTCACGTTCAATCTTAGCAATACTGGTAAAAAAGGAAAACCCAGTCTGGTTGAGGGAAAATATGGGATTTAATAAGTCATTCAGATTTGGATCTCCTTCCTTGGGCCATGCAGGTTCACTAGAATATGTCGCCCCTATCTGAGTATATATTTTACATTTTTCTTTTCTTTTTTACATGGAAGTATGTAAACATAACCACAGTGTGTCTGTGCAAGATTAGTCCCCATAACTGAAGATAACTGAACACAACTCCACCAAGCAAAAGACATTTTACCGAAGAACTGAAGTGATTTGAAAAATAAATAAATGATGCTCTTAAAAATAACATGGTAACACTTACACCTGATTTAAGTTGCTCATCAACATGGATGACTTGTGCAGTGTGGATAGCACTATGATCCTCTAGAATCTTCCTTGATGACATCTTCAGGCGCCTCTTGCATATTTGTCTTTGCTTTAAAAGTCACATTTTCATATTCACAAAAATCAAGCCTGAACTCCTCATGTTCTCCAGGATTCTGTCACTTCTGATTTAAAGTGGATTTCCCTTTTAAATGGCTGCTAGCCCTTATTGTGACGGAAACACACACACACACACACACAGAAACACATTTGAGGGAGCCAGATGGGGGGATGCTGGCCAGTGCTGACAACCTGATGTGCCGTCATATCATATCCTTCCCACAATGCCTTGTGGCACACCTGCTTTCTAGCACAGACAACAAAAGCGCCCCTGTTCTCAGCCGAGGGAATGCATCGCGCCACACGTCTCGGCTCTGATGAGGCTTTTTATAGTCGCTCAGCTCTCTTACCTGCATCCTCCAACCCTTCATCTGTCTCCATATCAAACACATCCGATCCGCCGCCTCTCAACGAGTCCCGGTGTTACGAGACGGAATAGAACCACCGAGTGGCGAACCAGAGGAGACGGAGGGAGGGAATCTTTAAAAGCGCCGCTCATTTGATTAACAAATATGTGTGTATGCATGTGTGCTGCGTGTTCTAGTGTGTGTATACATGGGGGGTATGTGTATGTGTGTGTGTATGTGTCCATACACCAGGTGTATGCTTGCTAACGCAGATGAGAGAACCCTAGATAGAACCTAGATAGCAGACACAGCAGGAGAACCCTGCTTGACAGCAACATGCCGCAAAGAAGCTGACACACACACACACACACACACACACACACACACACACACACACAGGTATGCAAATACACACAATTATACACATATCATGTTTAACTACATAAACAAGAATAGCACACACAATCTCATGTACTTGACTTGATAGTTATTGCGTGTATATACACACACACACACACACACACACACACACACACACGCACGCACACACACACACAAGAGCAGCTGGCAGTGTGTTTTTTCGCTTGACTTGTGCTCTCCTGTGACA
Organism: Liparis tanakae; assembly: GCA_036178185.1. NCBI lineage: Eukaryota > Metazoa > Chordata > Actinopteri > Perciformes > Liparidae > Liparis > Liparis tanakae. The sequence goes on along the minus strand of CM070104.1, from coordinate 8,153,830 downwards.
TTTCCTCATTGGCTTGTTTGTCTCAATTATCCGTGCTTATTGGACAGAGATGGTTAACCCATTAACGTACACACCGGGAGGAAGAGGAGGGGAGGAGGGGAGGGGGGAGGGGAGGAGAGCGAGAGCTGGATTATAGTTCGACCTGCCTGAGGCGTGTTGTGAATTTCACAACTGTACAGGGCCACAGACACGAGCGCTCTGCGTCCGGAGAGCAGCTGAAGGGGCCGCGCCTCGGGGCCTTCTGGAGGGCCGGAGCTGACCTTCTCCTCTCACCATCGTGCTTCTGGATTTAACACGCAAACCGATAACAGGGCTCCAGCTTTGTGCGCGGGAGAATAGGCATAGTCGGAAAGTGCATCATTCGATGTGCCAACATGTGTGTTAGACAGGTATGCGTGTGTGTGTGTGTGTGAGTGTGTGTGTATAAGGAGACTGCTCTGCCCTGTGTCAGTCCTCTGCTGTGCTCAGTAAGTGAGGCGTGCTAATACTGCGTGTGCTCAGGTTTCACGCCTCAGCACACAGTCGAAGAGACTTACCCGAGGTCACTGACTGCCCAACCCTTCTCCCCTTCTCCTCCGCCGCCCGGCCGCCTCTTCCCCTCTGTGACTCAATCCTTCCCTTTCTCTCGCTAAATACTGTACCTTTAGCCAAGCTTCAGCACACTATCTTTCAGCTTCCCTTTGCTCTCCCCTCCCACTCCCCCACTTAGCTATCAGTGCTACCCTCTCCTCCTCCTCCCTCCTCCCTCCTCCCTCCTCCCAAGAGGATTCCATCATGCTCAGTCTTTTAGCATCTTTAATGTCTTTTACCTGTCAACAGAGGAGAGAAAGTGTGAGCAGCTCCCCAACAAAGGAAAAACACCCTCCTGTCATCTTGGAAAATGCTGCAGGAAACGGAGGGCGGCAGGGAGGGAGCTCGACAGGGGGACGGACGGGGACGGATAACAGGGGAAGAGGAATAAAAAGGGAAATGTTGAGGGAAGGGGATAGAAAAAACGAGGCAGAGGGAATATTGCACTCCTAATGTTGTGTTAAACAAACACAAGCTGTGCCATTCCTGAGCGAGTGTGCGGTTTGAAAATAGCGTTCACATTTAATGCCCTGAACAGACGTCATTTTCGACACCTTCACGCAGTTCGAGAAAACACGCCCTGTTTGCGAACCATTTCTGCACAATGAGCCCTTGTTTGAACTAACCCACACACGCGTCAAAGAACACGGGCAAACACAAACATGACGTCTCCAGCTTCAGACGACTGGAGTCTGTGGACCTGCAACCGCGCAACACACACACGGGGTACAGCTATAAGCCCTACGATCCAATAGGAACCTCAATCTGGGACTCTCTATCCAATGCCCAGTGTGTGTGTGTGTGTGTGAGAGAGTGAATCCTTTGCTATTACTAATCTGCTGGCGCAGCCCCACGTCCTCAGCGTTGCCCTCGCCTCCGTATTATTCTGGGATTAGCTCGTGCGTTAGCCTAGCCGCAGCCCACAGCCCGAGCTGGGGAGAGGCAGCCATCTTAGAACAATGCCTATTGATGAGCAACTAAGAGGCGTGATTGGATTAATCATCTCTCCCTCTCCTTTTCCCCCCTTCACTAGCTGTTCCTCTTTGTTTCCAATCCTCTTCCGTTTCTCTTCTGTCCATCCGCCTTTCCATAATTCCCTTCAAAGCTCAATAACCCACAGATTTCAATGGTCCGCCCCAGTGATGAGATGGCGCTGTTAAAGCCCCCCCCCCCCCCCCACACACACACACACACACACACACTTCGAGATAGAAAAGTAAAATTAAAAGGAGAATCAAATGGCTTCGTCCTGTGTGGCGTTACATTTAAAGACAGTATTGAAGTGGTAGGCCCTTTGTTCGTGAGGATGAAAAAAACATCATTTGAAAAAGGTTGAGGGAACCTTGAGAAAATGTGAAGGCTTTTTATTTCTTTCTATGAAACACATGAACAAGAGATGCCAACATGAGAGGGAGGGCAGGGAGAACCAGGGGTGAATCTTCTCAGATCTGGCCTGTGTTTATTTGGGGCACGTTACCAAGTGGCAGGCGCTAGCCCGGGCGGCCTTTGGCCCGCTGTCTCCACCAATCACATTCCAGCCCCAACTACACCAGCGTGGACCCTGCTGTCTGGTGCCAAACAGCCGCACGCCCGCACACACACACACACACACACACACACACACACACACACACACACACACACACACACACACACACACACACACACACACACACACACACACACACACACACACACACACACACACACACACACACACACACACACACACACACACACACACACACACACGGGAGACCACATCTCATGCAAACACTCCGGCCAACTCCATTTTCAAACATGGATAGCAAGTGATTTACCACTCTGTGATCATCTGCCAAAGCAGAAGGATGCTCCTTTATATATTCAAACACACACTTGCACACGCACATACGTAGAAAAGTAGACATATCGAGGATCAGATTTGAAATGCCTCATGCCCTCCTTGCGTCTGTCTCTCTCACTTTCTCTTCCTCTCTTTTTGCTTTCCCTGTCTTCCCTGCTGCCGCACAGGTGAAAGCCAATGGCAGTCTCCTGCATGGTGTTGTCAGCGTTGAGGCTATTTATACAGGCGCACCTCTTGGTGCTACCCAGTGTTTGGGAGGCAAGGGTGAGAGACGGGGGTGTCAGGTGGGTGGATGAAGAGGCGGGGCATCACTGGTTCCCTGAACCTGAAGCACAAACCACGTGATATAAATGCATCGTATTTAAATATTTTTAATTATAATGACCATATGTGCATATAAATGCGCCATCTGCACCATCTCCTCTCTTTGCTTCTCGTCTCTTTAGGGATGAACCGGTCCGACTTTTTCAGTCCGGATATCGATTGTGATACCTGGCTGTAGGTATCGTCCGATACCCGTGTTTAATTAATAAACTGTGTGCCTCACTGTGTAGAAGGGGTTTGGATACTTCTCTAGAATTTATCGTCTTCATTGTCATCGATACCCAGTCCAGCTATTTGAATCACTGTCAACTCAATTATCTATTATAGTGCATTCCGGTCTCTAATCTGACATATATCTACATATATATATCTACATATATATATATATATATATATATATATATATATATATATATATATATATATATATATATATATATATATATATATATATATTTCTTTCTTTCCTCCATCCTTATCCCCTCCCATCTCTACTCATTCTCCTTTCCTCCATCAATGGCCAGAAATAGTTTTCTTTCAGTCTATAATCCTCCAATCATAACACCGCTCTAATCTGACCACTTTTCTGCCTCCCTAATTTCTGTTTTTACCTTCTTCTCCTCCCCTACTTATTTTGAATGTTTTCTTTGCTTTCATATGAGAACTGCCCAGTTTCAATTTGCAAAGACACACAAACACACACACACACACACACACACACACACACACACACACACACACACACACACACACACACACACACACACACACACACACACACACACACACACACACACACACACACACACACTTTTGAACAAACCAATTGTCACAGCTAGGGTTATTTAAGAATGTTTTCTCTGTTTGACAATCACACTGAGAGAAGAATAATCGCAACCAGCTAAAAAAACGGAGCGGCAGTCACCTGACATCACAGCTCTTCATCGTGTGCAGAGAAGGGAGTTGTTGTCCTCCACCAGCATGAAGAGGAAAGACCTTCCAAGAGTCTCTCCTCTCTCGCTGCTCTCTGTCTTTTTCCACAGATTCATCTCTCCAGTCGCTGCATAAACACCGTGGAGAAATGCTCAAAAAGCAGATACACCTCAGTGAGCCTCTCTTTAAACGGCCTGAACTGACCACACACATACACGCACACGCACACGCGCACGCACGCACACACACACACACACACACACACACACACACACACACACACACACACACACACACACACACACACACACACTACATGTAACTGTAGGACGGACGCTAACAATGTGTGCTTTTGTGCTACGTGTGTGAGAAATTAGATAATTTTGAACTGCAGGTTTACATTACCCAGAAAGCATGTGTGAGTGTGTGAGTGTGTGTTAGTGTGTGTTAGTGTGTGTTGTCCTGGTTAAGCTTCTTGTTAAAGTGTCATGATCATTTATGGCTGAGGTCACAACAACTCTCTCCTATACTAAGAGATAGAAAGAGATGGGGGAGGATGGGCTCAGAGAAGAAGAACATGGGGGGGGGGGGGCTCGAGACGGCTTCAAAGGGTCCTGCCGTAACCATGGTGCTGCTGAGCTCGGTCACCGTGGGAACAGACCTTCGGCAATGTTGAGGAAGGGGAGAATATTCTTGGGAGCGAAGGGGAGATGAAGTTTGAAACCCATCGATATTTAATAAACGAGATGCAATTCATATTTCCAAAACTATAGTGGCAAAATGTTTGGTAGAACTTCGATGGTTAATATATCATAGTTCACTTTCTTATGTGCTCTGAGATTAACGGCATGTGTACACATCACCTAGCATTAGTCAAAATACTTCATCATTTCTTACAATATTTTCTTCCAGGTTATGATTTACGCTGCATCTATTTTACTTCTTCTGGCAGCGTCTCCAACGTGTGTGTAAATCTGCCTTGACAGTTGGAAGGAAGCAGCTTGTGTCTCGCAGCCGGCACCTCTCCTATTAAATACAGATGATGAGCAGAGTTTTCCAAACATTTTAGGGAGAGAGGAACAATGTTGAAACAAAGACTCTTCTGTTTCAGGACAATGGTTTATTGCAAAATTAGCTTCATCAATCTCGCTGACCTCATTGGCAAGAACAACCTGTGTGTGTGTGTGTGTGTGTGTGTGTAGGTGTGTGTGTGAGTGAGAGTGTGTGTGTGTAGGTGTGTGTGTGTGAGTGAGTGTGTGTGTGCGTATGATTGATTTCTTGTCAAAGCAAACAAACAGGCTGAATCTTTCTTAGGAGACAGGCCCTTTTAGTAGTGACCACTGCAGCAGGATTTACAACACTCTTAACGATCACACCCTCAATTAGACCTTCAGAATAGCCTCCGTGTGTGTAGGTGTGTGTGTGTGTGTGATAATAACTACCATACAGAATAGCATGCAGGATGAAAAGGGCTTATGAGTAAGCGCTGCAACACTTCGATTTTCCCCTCTTGCTGTGATGTCACTAAATTTATTACTAGCTCTTGCTTAAGACTATACTCGCCATAAATCAGACACACACACACACACACACACACACACACACACACACACACACACACACACTCTCTGCTGGTGTCAGGCCTGTGATGAGGAGCAGGGTGGAGAGGGACTGTGATGAGGGGGAAACAGAGCATGGAGACGGATGACGGATGGCTCCTCTCAATCAACGGGCCGGTTTTGAGATGAACACACACTCAGACAACACACACTCAGACAAACACGGCCTCACACTCCGAACACACACTCAGACAACACACACACAGCCTCTGTCTTCCTGTCTCCTCTCTGCTGCAACAGGTACCTAACACCCCGGCCCCACGATGTGCTGATGGCACCACCCTAAAAACATCAACAACAACAACAACAAGAGGCCTCCTCCTGTAGGCTGACTGTAGTAGAGCTGTGCGTCGCGGGCTGACACCAGCTGCGGGGTGACGACCCGCCGTGTGAAGAATGGGGATAATAGAGGGGGGGCGCACTCAAAGTTTAGCGGGGAGAGGTGGCATGGGGGGGCGCTGGAGGTGACCAGAAGGAAGAGTAATTGCCTCGCCGCACTCAAGGTGCTTGAAATGATCTGTGACCTGCTCCGAGTGTGTGCGCTTGAAGGGGGGGGGAGGTGAGGGGGGAGGCAGCAAGAGAGAGAGAGAGAGAGAGGGTCAAGAGAGAGAAATGACTGCTGCAAATGCCCATTTCATGGCCGCCGCGGGGTCGCGCCTGGACGCCGCCCAGGAGTGTGGGATGAAATGGAAGGTGGAATAACTGAGGGGTAATCTCGTCTGAACGCCAGTGAGCGAGGGCAGGGGGCTTGTTATGAAGAGATGACGGAGGAGAGGTGGAGGAAAGGAGCGCCACGGGCTATTAGAGACACCTCGGCTACACATGATGTCAGGTGGCGGGGAGAGGGAAGCGGGTCGCCCAGAGGAGCGGAGGTGAGAGAGGGAGAGGGGCGAGAACATGCCGACACACACGTCCAATCGGCCGCTTCTGACCGTGAGACCATCTTGGTGTTTTCAGAAGATATTACCACGTGAGTATAGTCTCAGAAAGGAAACATTTAGTAATGAGATTAAGTGACGCCCAGTGATGACTCAGTGTTCACGTCACTGGGCAAAACAAACAGCTTTCAAATGTCAGGAAACGTGTCATTTAGCTTTCTTGTAGCTTTCAAGACGCAAAAACTCAAACACAGTATTAAAAAGAAATCCCCAATAACTTGTATTTGATCTTGTTATCAAAATGATATTCATATTCACAGTGTTGGATTTTACACCAGACAACTGCTGCTACTCCTCTGACCGTCTCCCTCACTGTCGTTTATGATCTTTTGTTGGTCTTGGTTCTTAAAAGGTCCATAAGTAGGCGGCACAACTATACAAAGAGAGAGAGAAGGATATTACTATACAGAAGGCATGGGGAAAGAGAGAGAGAGAGAGAGAGAGAGAGAGAGAGAGAGAGAGATGGCTAAATAGGAGAAACGGGGCGACTGTGTGTCAGATAGAGGTGACTGTGGGTCAGATAGAGGTGACTGAGGGTCAGATAGAGGTGACTGAGGGTCAGATAGAGGTGACTGAGGGTCAGTGGTTAGCAGGTCCGTCTTTCAATCACAGGGTTGGAGGTTCAATCCCCGCCCTAGTCGATGTGTCCTTGAGCAAGACACTTAACCCAGAGTTGCTCCCTGAAGTTGCTTTGGTCAGAAGCGTCAGCTAAATGATCTGCACTGTAACGAAGATGAAAAGACAGGCGCTGAATAATCACAATGTTTTTGTTTTCCATGCACAACTCTCAATTTTCCGGCGCCCACTTGAATCATCACCTCCCTCTGCCTTCTTATATGTTATTTATCTCTGGCACAAAACCCTCTCATCCCAGGGTAACTGCTGGGCTTTGTCCTAAACACTTTTAAGAGTGTGTCAGTGGTTTACACACAGTGTGCTATGAACTTTGAAATATTCTCAGGTTTTCTCACTCTCCCTCCTTCCGGCTCCAGCCCTCACTGACTCGCTGTAATCTCAACAGCGTTTATGGAGCTAATTATCGGGGCAGAGGGTTGAGTCCGACTCGGCGAGACGAATCCTTTGCTTTGTGTCTTGAAGAGAAACGGAAGAACTTGAGTAAGAAGAGGCAGAAACAGAAGGATGAATGGACCCCTTTTCTGCTTAAGAACAGAAAAAGGACAAGTTAATGAGAATGTTAATAAAATCTTTCATTTTTTTGATGCTTAGCCCGTCAAAGTCTCTATCCCAAAAATCGATCCCAACTACTCTGAGAGTGCTAAACACCAAAAGTCACTCCCTTCAGCCTTAACACAACACATAGTGACACATTGTTTTAGCTAAAAAAAGAAAGCAAAATCACCATAAAAGTAATGTATACTCCAAAAAAAGCATGATTAATATATATAACATATGATAGAATATCAAAAGTACATTATGATGAATAATTAGCGTCTCTTCTGTGGTTGATAAAACTACGCAAATACCAAACTCAGATTTAAAAAGGTTCACAAAAGAAAACTCTGAAAGGGTGAAAGGGTGAGTTGCACTCTACTGAATATGAGTATTTGTTGGCAAAAACATCAGCCGCAAGGACTTGATTATCCCTCAGTTTTTCTTGGGTTTCTTAGGAGTTCTCTGACCTTTAGTGGTCGAAATAAATCATTTAAAGTGTTATTACAAATAGTCCTTGAGCCATCCAAGGAAGCCAGGCAGGAGAAGTAGCTGTGTTAACATTTAAACATCCCTAAGAACATAATAAAGGCCACTTTATTTGGAATTACACTTCAGAGTAGTGCAGATTGCATTTTAATATATTTTATTCACTGAATTACAGCGAGGTCAACATTTCCTTTGACAAACAAAAGAAGCACTTTAGTTTTTTTGTCAGTTGAATGCTGTATGTTAAACACATCTGAGCTTCAAGTGGCCAGCTCCACATCATCTGAATTTATTGTAACAAGTGTGTTCAGTACGAAACTATTAATGTCACATATATTATATGCTTTCATCTACAAAGCTGTCTTACCGTTTCTCCTGCTTTTATTAGCCCACTTTTAAACTCTATTCTGCCATATGTATTCGTAAAGAAATGGAAAATGTAGCAACTAACAAGTATATCATATCTACTGAATGCTAGATTACATCATAAACCAAGGTGAGAAGGATTAGGAGATCATCCCCTGTTGATTTTCACTTTTATTTTAATACATCTTATTTTCGGCTCTACTTTGTTATATTTATTTAATATCCAAACCAGAATGAAACATTCTTACTGTATCCACAATGTTTCACGCTACAATTCGTCCTGCTTTCTCTCAATGTTCTCCCTTTTCATTTGAACTCTGTTTGAACAGAACACAGGTTTGGTTCTGCTTGAGCACTTATTTGATTGGTCTAACCAGACAGAGAATAATAACAAGTCGGCATGACAAATTCTGTTTGAATACCACCACACCGGCTGAGACACTGTGTCTTTCTTTGTGCCTGTTATTCACAGTTAATACACATATATATATATATATATATATATATATATATATATATATATATATATATATATATATATATATATATATATATATATATATATATACACACATTAACTGTGAATCCACTAAGCAATATGTATTGCACAGGCTTCAGAATATCAATATCAATTTCATATTCACGCAAAATGTATCTGTCACTCAGCACCATCGATTCATTTATTATTCATATAGAAGTAATTTGAACAACTGCATTAGATAGATAGATACTTTATACTGTATTCATCCCCAGGGGAGAATGTCTTTGTATTAGCAGCAAACAAGGTTACGATTTATAAAATACGCTAAATTAAAAATAAAATAGCAAAGCAGGACATATTCAATTACAAAAAATGTAATAATAAAGAAAAAAAGCTAAGTATATACAGTGTGTATAAGTGAGTTTAACGTATGTAAAGTGAAGCGGTGGAAGGGTTATTGATGTTAATTCAATTTGAGGAGAATTTGGACAGAAGTGATTTCTTATTAAGTCTAATAGCAGTGGTCAGGAATATTCTCCTGTATCAGGAATGTTCTCCTTTATCAGGAATGTTCTCCTCTATCAGGAATATTCTCCTTTATCAGGAATGTTCTACTGTATCAGGAATGTTCTCCTCTATCAGGAATGTTCTCCTCTATCAGGAATGTTCTCCTCTATCAGGAATGTTCTCCTTTATCAGGAATGTTCTACTGTATCAGGAATGTTCTCCTCTATCAGGAATATTCTCCTTTATCAGGAATGTTCTACTGTATCAGGAATGTTCTCCTCTATCAGGAATGTTCTCCTCTATCAGGAATGTTCTCCTCTATCAGGAATGTTGGACAATCATGTCTTCAGTGTCCTCCTCTCAGAATCAGAAATCAGAATTAGAAACTGTTTATTTGCCAAGAATGTTTTCACAGACGAGGAACTTGTTTTGGCGAATTTGTTAGGCTCCATCACCTCTTCTGGATTATTACTAAATTATTATCTCTATCTTCTTCAAAACATATACTTGAACTAGATGTTGCAGCGATGTGGCATATTCAGTTTACTTGGTCAATAACATGCAAAGTCATCACTGCAAAGAAACAACAGTTATGGTGTCGGGGGGGCTGTTGGCTGTAGCTCTGGTGAGCTTTTGTAAGTTTTGGCATTCACCTTTTTTTCATGAGAAAAATGAGTATTATTATATCTCAAACTGATTCATGTCTGGTCTTACCATTAGGCTAGATAATGTAATTCAACCATTGAAGAGCGAGATGGGTTTGAGAGAGAAAGAGAGTGACACAGATTGTGTTCATTAATATCACATCAGTGTAAAGGTGACGAGTCGGAGCAGGTCAGGGTGAAAGATCGTTGCTGTTTGTCATTTATTCCCACCTTCCTCCTCTTTTTTCCTCGTTCTTATTGAATCATTGTCAGCTAGCTTACTTGAACCTTTGATCTCTCTCTCTCTCTCTCTCTTTGTCCCTCTCTCTCTCTTACACACACACACACGCACACGCACGCACACGCACACACACACACACACACACACACACACACACACACACACACACAGGAGCCGTATGGCTGCTGGTGGTGCTTCAGAGGGAGCTGGGCAGCGGGGGGTTATTGATGTTTGCTCTCACAAAGCCAAGGCCGAGGCCATGAATCCTAAACTCCAGCCTCCATCGGGCCAGACATTAGTAGCCTCAGATAAGACATGAAGGATCGCCTGCATTATTGGAAAAAACAGCTTGCCTGCAGCCCCCCCCCCCCTCCCCCTCCAAAGCTCCAGGTACAGAAGTGTTGTGTACGCAATTTTCTTTTGTTAATGTAGTTTATGGTCATTATTAGGAATGTCTTGACATGATCTACGAGGTTAAGATTGGAGCTGAATGGCCTAAATGTCTTCATTTATAATTTTGGACTATAAGTCAATTTTAGGTCCCTATATATTTTATTATGTTTCACCTCCCACACATTTGCTTTGCGTTGCTACTTTAGGCTAAGTGTGCAGCTGGGGTACATGAGGACATGAACCGGTTAGACGTGAAGAGTTTAGTGATGAAGGACTTGGGTCTGCATTGGGCGCGGCATCCTAAGTCCAGATAAAAAGGCAATTAGCTTGTTCCTGAACGTTACATTATTCAAAGAACACCGCACCGACATGACCACACAGTCGTCAGCCAATAAGTATTACCTTTGACCTTTGCCCCGTGCTGACCGGAGGTCAGAGGTCTTGCTCTGGCGACTGCCTGCGGCGTCCTGCTCGGACCCTTTGAGTCAATAGAGCTCAAAGGTCAAGCTGCAGCCTCTAAAGCCGCTGGAAATGCTGTCTCAAGCCATTCATTACCATCAACAACCCGGAGACAGCAACAGGCTGACGCTCTCACCCGGCCCCCGTTACGAGCATGGGAAGCTGCCTGCACCTGAACCAAGAGCTACATGAACACAATGGTGTGCTAAAAGAAAGAGATGAAGCCAGAGGTCACCAACACTTTAGAAAAGTAATGTGATTTGTGAAGATTGGTGATATTTAATTCAATTCAGTTTATTTCATGGAGCTCAATATCACAAATTTACGAATTTGCCGAATTGGGTCAGGAACAACTCCCCAAAAAATAGAAAAAGGGGACGAAATCTTCAGGAGAACAACAGAGGAGGATCCCTCTGCAGGATGGACAGAAGCAATAGATGTAATGTGTACAGAAGTAGTCATTACAGAGTTACAACACACTGAATGAATATGACAGAGTGTCTGAGTAGTTTGCAGTAGGCATGGACCACGAGCCAGACCTCCATGACCCATGAAACAGAAGGAGGTAGAGAGGAGGAGGGAGGGGGGTATCAGCAGGGCAGGAGGCATCAGATACAGACCTGATGAGAAGTCACAAAGACTCAAAGATATGATGAACAACAGAAGGCAAAAGAAACTAAAAATGTTAAAATTTGTGACAGCAGAAGGACGGAGTGTGTCAGTCTGAACTATCAAATGACCTTTTTAACCGTTGAGTTTCATTTGAGACAAGGTGTTTCTCGCTGCCCTGATTGTTCACGCTGATTGCGTCCTCAAAGCGAGTGTGAGCTGACGTAGAGGAGTCCTCAGCGTCAACATTATTTTTAGAACTTTTCTTGTCATGACGATGGGTGAGCTGGGCCCTGATTGTAGTTATTACGGGCTAGGGAGCCACACACACACACACACACACACACACACACACACACACACACACACACACACACACACACACACACACACACACACACACACACACACACACACACACACACACACACACACACTTCATCATCGGTGCCATGCTCCTTCATTATTTAATCAGAACCACTCTTTGCAGTGGCTAAATTATTTAGCATGTGTATGTTCACACAATCCGTCGCTTAAAGGTAGTACAGGGGGTTTCTGAAAACACATCGGGGGTCCGGTGAGGGAGGCAGAGGGCTACAGTATCTCACTGACGCGTTGCATATTTCCACGATCGATTAGCCGATCAGAACCAAGAGGGAGGAGGAGGCGTCTCTGTGCCTCTTTCTCTCCTCCCGGCGTGCTCTGGGCTCCTAAAAAGGAAAACATGAAGTCAAAAAGATGGGAGACAATTCACGATGCAGATGGACAGTTAGACAGACAGATGGACTGAGGGAAGGAGAGGCAGATTTTTTCATTGGCTCTCGGCGGTAGCAGCGACCCAGACGGGGCGCCGGACGCGCCGGTCTGACATCCCGCTCTGACGGACTCCCAGCTCCGCCCCTTCCTGTGGCGGAGCTCTGGAGATCCAAGAGGCGGAGACTTGCTCCCTGAGCCTCCCGGCTTGCCCTCTCTCAAAAGGATGCAACTGCAACCCAACCCAACATATTATATGCAGACAGTACACAACCCACCCATGCACAAGCAACACCTCCTCCCCCCTCCCTCCTTCCCCCGCAGCACACCGAGGACCCCCCCCCCCCCTCCCACGAGCCCCCGTGACTCTTCCAGGGACCAGACAGGTGGTGGAGCTGAGCGGGCACGCGAACGAACGCCAGCCCGCCGCCAAGGGCGCCGTGCCAGTTGGCAGCGAGTTAACAGGCGCACTCCCTCAATGTGGAGCACAGTGCACACATGGAGATAACGGCCTACACACAGGCTCGTCTTAATGCACTCGTGAGGACCTTTCACCACTGCATGCTTTACTGCTTCATTGGAGACTTCCAATACCGAAAGAACATTTGAAGAGTAAGGAAGGACTTGCCAGAATAACATTAGATTGAGTCAATATTCTTATTTTTAGTTGATGTGGGAGTGCATCCCACACAGACACAGAACCCATAATATAAGCTTGAAATAACATTAATAAACTTGTAAATGTTTTCATGGATTCTCTATGAGTTGATGCCAAGTAAGGCATTTCACAATAGAGATACAGCACACATAGAAACATAGAACCAGCAGGATGGGTGTTCTCAGAAGGAAAAATCTGTATTCATAAAGGAACGAGTTTACTTTAAGATAATCACAAATATTATAGGTGCAAATATCCCATTAAGTTGAGTTATAATGTCAAATGTCCCTTACTTTGCATTCTTTATTGAAAATCTGATTTACAGTGAGCACAAAAGCCAGCTTAAAAAAAGACTTGAAAACAAGATGTGAAATTCAGGAATTTATCATGATTGCGTTTTATTTTGTCCAAAAAATAATTTTGATTTATTCTGAACACACAGGAGCAGAACATGTAACGAACAGAACTCGATTAAAATGAATTGGTAGATTATCCTCATGTGGCAGAGTACACTAGACTTCTGTACTCAGTTGTATTGCAAGTCAAAATATATGTCAATATTTTTGCTTTTTGAAGAGTTGGAATTTTCCAATGTCTCAACGGTTCAGTCAAGTTCACTATTTTAAAAACACAAAATAGAAAAGTAATCAAAATGACAAATTTCTTTAACATCATTTTCAGATCCAAAATTGAATTTCCCCTGATGACAATTTCACGAACCACACGATTCAAACTGAGATCCGGTGGCACGCGTCTCCCCCCATACGGAGACGTGCCTCCCCTCTCACACGCGTCCCTGGCAGACTTTGCCGCGTGTGTCGTGGAACACCATATGCCAACTACAAGAGAGGCCGGCCGTCTCCGACAACAGACCTTCCTGCAGGAGACACCCACACACCACGCCGTCCCAATGAGCACCGACATCGTCTCCTGCACATTAAAAACCCTTTATTTATAGGCCTTTATGTCTTAATTGTGGCACTTTTGTAGTTTGACTATGTTGAGGAAATGTTACTTTCTGTATTGTTGTTGTTCTTAGTTTGTACTCTAGGTTAAAATGCACTTATTGTAAGTCGCTTTGGATAAAAGCGTCTGCTAAATGACATGTAATGTTTACTGAGACAATCTTTTGCACACTGAATTTGTGACTACTTTATTTCTCTTATAAGACGACACTTCACAATACAAAACTGTGCATGTGTGTAGCTGTGTGTGTATATTGTGTGTGTGAGCAGGCAGGTAGTTGCATGCGAGGATATGGAAATAAAAAAATGATATTAACTGCGCAAGGAGCCGCTAATATTAAACCTGCCTACTTTTACATTCAATTCAAACTGACTCAAAACAATGGCCTCCCCCTCCCTCTGGAGTCATGACACTTTGATAAAGAGAAGGCCTTTCCTGTGCAAGAGCAGAGAACGTGTCGTGTTACCGTTCCTCCACAGCGCCGGATCTGACAGGACACCGACGGGAGGTTTTAGAAGATGGAGGGAACTTGTTTCGTTGGTTTACTAATTCATACGCCACTTCCTCCCCGATACACCGCAGCAGGGTGGAGAGCCGTGCACGCCATTATTAGTGAAACATGGCGGCAAAGGACGACGTTCTTACGGAGTGATGAAGGTATACTCCAGACGGCAGACGTTACAGCGAGATGCATTCAGACAAGCCAACAGACAGTTTTCTACATCAATGGCGTGTTAAAAAGGCTTTTAAAAACCTTTATCCCTCACAACTGACGTCTCGCACTTTTTTCTCTCCTCTTGTTTCTTTCCTCTCTTCTTTATTGTCCCTCAGAGTTCATCCCCTGCAGGAATTCACTTCATCGCTGCTGGCTTATGTCTTTATTTTACCCTCACCATGAATACATTTTGTCTTTTTTAATCTAAAGATTAAAGCTATTTCAAGATTGAGGGACATCACAAACTAACCAACTGAAACATTTAAAGTCATAGCCCACACTCAAATGTCACACACACACACACACACACACACACACACACACACACACACACACTCACACACACACACTATTCAACAATAAACTTGTCAACATATGCCAGCAGGGTGAGCGCGGGGCGGATAACCGTTACAAAGCTAACACTGCTTAATGGCTTTCTATTCTCTCGTGTTCCAGAAGCCTCCTTTAGCTGTGTGCTTAGTCTTTGCTCTGTAAACCCCCCCCCCCCCCGGCTCTTGAGAGAGGTCCTGTCCCGGGCCGACAGAATTGTGGCCGACCTTTCACCCCTGCTCGCTAATTACAGCGCCATGGCGACACTTCAAGTACCCAGTCAACCCACGGTGCCACAGGAGTGAGCGTGTGCGCGCACACAAAGAAAGACGCAGGCGGACACACACATTTCAGGCCCGCATTCCAAAATGCAACGGCAACCACGCACATATGTTAGTGGTGAGAGCGTGCACACACACACACTCAGACACACACATAGACACACACACACATGCAGACACATTCAGAAAACATTCACTTGCACCACCACACACACACACACACTGCCTCAGTTCGCTTGCTCTACGAAGTCATTTAATTGGGGCCTCTTTTCAATCCTGAATGGCAGGGATCCTGCTGACCCTGCTATTACAATGCAACCCCCCCCACTCCTCCTCCTTCCCCCTCCTCCCCCCCCTCTCTTACTCTGCACTTCTTCCACTCAACCACCAACAACCCCCCTCTACTTCTCCCCTCCACCGCTTCTCATTCTTTCTTCTCATTCCTGTTTACAGAAAGCCGCCGAGAGGAAAACACGGATAAAGAGTTCTTTCAGCCTCTCCGCCGGACATCGCAAGAGCCCCTCCTCCCCCTCCTCCCCCTCCTCCCTCTCCTCCCTCTCATCCGCGCCAAGTGTACTCCGCGTCCCTCGGCGGGGGCCCAGACACCTTGACACCTCGGGGCTCGGCCCGCTGCCCTGGCCTTGCTCGAGACCCAAGATAAAGCTGACATCCTGTTCTGTGGATTAGGGCTGCAGCACTCTGCTGTTGCTCGGTGTGTGTGTGTGTGTGTGTGTGTGTGCGTGTGTGTGCGTGTGTTAGAGCTTTTTTTAAGTCAATTTTTCTGGTGAAATCCCAAATATTACAAGGCCGAGAACATTTTTCACAGAGTCCTATAATATATATATTCCTGTCAAGTCTGCTCCCTCATGACATCACGGCTTCCAGATAGATCTGAATTTTATCACAAAAATCTCTTCCTCAGTGTCGACTGTTCGCGCAGGAACACAGTCGCTGCTCAACGGAGCTAAAAGTGAACATTTATTCCTAATACAATTGTATTAGTCTCATGTTGTGCATAAATAGTCACTCTCTTTCAATCCCCATTCAGACAAACGTATTTGCATTTGTTCCTTTTTAAGACATAAACATGTCCATGTTTTATGACATCATGTTGCTACTTTTGGTCCCACTAGAGAGTTAAGTGAAGATGTTCTGTGATCACATCTCCAGCCTCAGCCTTCAGAAAGCCAAAGCGTCTTAGTTAGAGAATCGACTCGTGTTCCTCATGAAACGCTGACCGTCTGCTCCACCCGCAGAGCGCTCCACCCGCAGAGCGCTCCACCCGCAGAGCGCTCCATCAGCTGCCTTCATCATCATGTCTCAAAGGAAAAAAGACCCGAAACATCTGATTCCATCTCACGGCACCCAGAGGTGTCACAGGGTGTTTAGTGGCTTGAGGGACACTGGAGGAGTGTGTGTGTGCGTGTGTGTTTGTGTGTACATGTGTGTATGTTTCTGCATGTTTGTGTAAGTGTCTATGTGTATGTGTGTGCATGTGTATGTGTGTATGCATGTGTGTATATATGTGTGTGTGTGTATATATGTGTGTCTGCGTGTTTGTGTTTGTGTCTATGTGTGTGTGTTTGTGTGTGTATGTATATTTGTGTGTGTATGTGTCTGCATGTGTGTGCATGCGTCTATGTGTGTGTGCGTGCATGCGTGTGCGTGTGTGCGTGTGTGTGTGTGTGTGTCCATACACATGCTATCAGTCTCTAACAGGTGGAGGACTCTGGCTGCTCCTCTCTGGAACAGTTCGTTAAACAAATGTCATTTCTAGTCCAAAGGGAAGGGAAAGCAGATGAACTGCAGACTGTTTGAAGACACAGTGAAGCAGAAGAGGAGAGGAGATGGAGGAGGAGACAAGGAGAGGAAACCACAGAGACAGAGAAACAGTATACAGAAGTAGAATGGGGGGGGGGCACCAGGTTTCCCTCATGGCTACGTTCTTTAGGATCAGCTATGGATGAAGCTCTCTCTCTCTCCGTCTCTCTGTCTCTCTCTCTCTCTCCGTCACACACACTCAGGCAGGCTTGTTAAGCTGGGAATCCCTCACGGCGCTGTGCACTCTTGTGTGTAGCAGGGTGAGCATCCATTATGTATGCCCCACACACACCGTCTCTTTACATGGGTCAGTGCACACACACACACACACACACACACACACACACACACAGAAACATGCAAACAGGGATATATGCATGCATACACACAGTGGCCTGCAGACACCCAAGCCTTTAGTCAAATGCCAAGAAAACTGCCTCAAGGGCTAATAGTGTGTATCACACACACACACACACACACACACACACACACACACACACACACACACACACACACACACACACACACACACACACACACACACACACACACACACACACACACACACACACACACACACACACACACACACACACAGCTTGCTCTCAGATATTGTGTGTCCTTCAGAACCCTTGCATCTTGTGGCTGTGCAAACACCCGGCTCCTTCTCCTTTTCATTTCAGATGCACAGATATGAGGGAGGGAGGGAGTGTGAGATATACAAACGGAGAGGTGGTATAGTGGGAGAGAGAGGATAGTCATGCAGAAACATAAATGATGGCTGAATGATTCATCCTTAAGGAGCGAGAGAAAAGAAAAGAAAGGACAAAGTAAGAAGAACATGCACCATTTCTCTAATACTGTAACTCCACCCATCTTCTCCTCTCATTCTTTGCTCCGTCTGCCTCTAATAACAGGTATATCGCTCTCTTTTATCTTTGTTTGAGCATATCTGTCTTCTCCAAGCCTACATCCTGTGCTATCCATTTTTCTCTCTTATCTGTGCAAATCCATCTTGTGCCGCTGTTCTCTTTATGTGCTTCACTTCACATCTCTCTCTCTCTCTCTCTCTCTCTCTCTCTCTCTCCTCTTCTCAGTTTGACCCCACCTCTCTCTCTCTCTCTCTCTCTCTCTCTCTCTGAGCGTTACTGAATGTCCTCTTTCTCCTTGTCTATTGTGCTGACGGTAGAGCGAAAAGAGACACACCACGTGCATGTGCGTAGGTTTGTGTGTATGTGTGTGTGTGTGTGTGTGTGTGTGTGTGTAATGCAACTCTGACCCTGTAATCAGTGTGAGGAGAAACAGAGGAGGACTTGTGCTGCCCAGCAGGGTCAGAGGCCGTGTAGAGTCAGCCATTACCCTCTTTCACCGACACACACACACACACACACGCACACACACACACACACACACACACACACACACACACACACACACACATACACTTCCTGGGCTTCACGCCCAGTGAGGCATCTGCCGCCCAACAGACAATCTTGTGTACAACAGTCCGGCTAGAAATACACACACACACACACACACACACACACACACACACACACACACACACACACACACACACACACACACACACACACAAATAGATAGGAAAGCCCGAGCCACTCTGTATCTGTGCACTGTTTGACTGCTTCAACCCGAGGTCTCCTTATCAGCTGTCTCTCATCTATCACACCCTCACAGACACAACTCTCTCTCTCTCTCTCTATCTCTCCCCCTCCCCTCCCCGCCCCCACACACACCTCTTAGGAGGTCATTTCGGTTTGTGTTGACTCGGCTCCAGCTTCTCCAGCTGACTGCTTTGGTGTCCAGGGTGAGGCATTAAAGGGTACATCAAATATAATGTGACTCATCAACTTGTAGAGGAATCACCGGCATTATGCACATGCACACACACACACGCACACGCACACGCACACAGGTATATATAGAAACAGAGTTTACTGCTCGAGAATCTGAAGTCATATTAGGGTGCAATTTATTATTGTCACAGGAGGAAAAGCATAGGTGTAAAATAATAACGATTAATGATGGCTGAATTTCATGTAGCTGCTTGAGTGTCGGGCTCCTGTTGTTCTGCATGTTTTCACTGGAATGTAGCGTGTCTATCAGCATCCATTGTTCATGTTATTCCTCACACCTGTATGTTTGTCCTACCGCGTCAAGTTAAATTATCTTTAGAGAAAAAGTAACCTGGAGACCTAAAAAATAATAGCTTTTACTTTGCAACCACCTTTAACTTGGATGACTATTTTCCTCTGTGTTTTTACTTTGTTTGAGGAAGATGTGGTCTCCATAATAAAAAGGGATACCTGCTCTTTCCTGTTCTTGGTTCGTGTCATCCCATCGGCAACTCAACAACCCCGCTCCGTCGGGGTAAAGAGCTTTAGCCTTAAAAACGTCTGTTCAGTCTGCCCGACTTCAATCTAATTATTTACATTCAACCCCACGGTTGTCTTCAGAGGTTCATCCTGCGTGGAGCTCGAAGCAGGATCCTGCCCTGGTGACAGCAGAGCAGAGCCAATGTGGCCCTGGAGGATGAGCTGGCTGGAGGAGGAGGAGGAATGATACCAACGACGGAGGCTGCTGACGTCCTCATGACGGTCATCATCCAACGGCGCGTATTCTCATCACCCGTATGTTTCTGTTGAAAGTACAGGCTCTCCCTTTGTCTCCTGTTTAATCCTATCATCGCTCCTGCCCTGCACTTCAGTCTGCCGTCCTTCTCCTCCACCTCTCTCCTCCTCCCACTTTCACACACACCCCCCTCCAAAATCATTCTGCTCTCCTCTCCTGCTCCGTGTCATGGTCCCACACTGTTCCCTATAGACTAAAAGAAAGGCCAGCTTAACATTGTAGCAGCTTGGCAACCAGGCACTAAAAGAGGAGGGGGTGGGGGGCGGGGTGTAAAAAAAAGAAAAAAAAGAAGAAAAAAAAGCCCTGTGTTTTCCCTTGAGCCTCTTCTTCTCTCTATCTCTGACCCCCGTCTCTCTGCCCCCTCTCCGTCTCTCTGATTCTCTCCTCTAAGCCGGCTGATGGCGGCGGGGTCGGGGACCCTGGCTGAGTGGAACTCATTACAGACTCCCTTCATTTCCATTCTGAGTGGGGCCTGCAGAGAGAGCGCCCACCAGGGCATTGAGGTGCACTCGCACAGGGAACAGGGCGAACACATTGAGCAAGACACCACTTATGAAGAGTGACGGCCAACAGAAACAGCCTTTAATACCCCCACAGAGGAATAAGAAGACAAGGGGGGAAGGGAACGGGGAAAGCTAGCCCGGCGACCGCAGAGAGAGAGAGGGAAGACGAGAGGGAGAGGGCGAGAGAGGGCGAGGAAAGAAGGAGCCGAGCAGGAATAAAATAGGAGGACGGGGCAATCGGTGGGGCTGACACAACAAGAAGGCTTATTTAATAAACATGAGTCGGAGCCCGGCGCAACCGAGTGCTACGACGGAAAGCTTATGCAGATGAGAGACGACCTAATGACTAAATGGAGTGGATGGAGAAAAGAAAAGAAAATAGAGGAGGGAGAGATTAAAGAGAGAATGGAGGGAGGAGTGTTTAAATGTCTGCGATGGAGTGTAAACAGATGAGTCGCTCCGCCGCCGAGAGAAAGACTGTGTTACGAGAAGAAGGAGAAAAACAGCCTTTCCCATCATGCATCTGTGCAGATTATCGCCATCAAGGGCAACGCGGCGAGGGCGGAGCTCACGCGGCCTCGTGTGACCCGCTCAGGGAAAGGGACATATTTACATGGAGTGTGTTCTGGCTGAATATCGTCTCCATGGTGATATCGGGTATCTTCCTGTATACAAAGGCAGCAACAGACTAACCAAACAGTGATACTGGGATGTTTGTTTAAGCACCTCATCAGACAAAAATCAACAAACATCAGGCTAATTTGCACCAATTACAGAGCGGCGTTTGTGCGTCAGCGAGTTCCATTACAGATAGAGCGCCTCGAGGCGAGGAGGTTTAAAGGCGTACGCAAAGGAAAGCTTTTTTTAAAGGGGGTGTGTGCAGGAGACGGGTCTTGGTGGAAGAAAGCTGTTTACCTGGAACAGAGGATTATGGGACGACTCCCCGTGGCAGCGTGGGAGCTGTGGGGGTCCAGGAGGGCTGGGCCTAAAATCATTTTAGGGAGCAGTCACAGCTCTCAAAGTCCTTCAGCGCCACCGTCTCCTCTTTCTCTACGCTGTCTGCCTTTCTCACGCAGAGACACCACACACACACACACCACACACACTCTTCCTCACCCCAAAATATTTTTGTCATTTCTCCATTTCTGTTTTGCTAAAGGCTTTAAATGCAGTTAGCTTTTCAAACTTAATCCATCAGACGATTTTAGTCATTCTTTTTTTGCTTTTCTTTCCAAATTGGAAAAAAAAACGATGACTCACTTTGCTTTGAAATCTATGATTTGTATCTACGATACACACATCTTAAGGGTTCTCTATCAAACATTCACATGTGATGTCTCCCTGAGCAGCATATGAAGCCCCTCTCCCTCTCGCTGTGTCGTAATCCGAGTTTCTCTGTGCTTTGTTTACGTAGCCGGCCGTGCATACATTCAGAGCACACACGGCGCTAATGACTCACCTGACTGACTGATTGTGCGATGTGACAATGTTTATTTGTTTACTATCTTTAACTTAACTCTGCGTCCAGCCGCTCTGAGCGGGTAATGAGGACGAGGGAGTGTTTACTCGGGAGTTAGTTGGATGCCCGGTTTGTTCTATAAGTTCACGAGGAGTACAACATTTAATCCTGCCCGGTTCAGCCAAGCCACGGAAACAATAGTAGGAGAATTAGAGATAAGGGTAAAGAGCTTTCCCCGGGCTGAAACAGGTATCCATATGAAGTCGCCGGACGCTTTGTCTTCAACGTCAGGGACATCTTTGTGTCTCGGGACCACGGAAGATGCTGCAGTGAGATCAGAGAGGAGAGGAGATTTGTGGGTGGATGCCAAATAAAACACTCCTACTCTGAAGTGGGGGAGTCTGTTGGCAGCATGGAGTCTGTATGTGTGTGTGTGTGCGCGTGTGCGTGTGCGTGTGTGCGTGTGTATGCGAGTAATTCAACCGTTTCTGATCCCATGTTATAAAATGTTTGCATTCCTTACGTCTCGACTTCCTCCAGTCCAAATAGTGTGGGCGGATTATTCTTTGTATCTCTATGTGAGCTGGCGTATGGGTGTGTGTCTCCCAGTGTGAGTGGGAGTGAGAGTGTCCATGCCACACTGAGTTTAATTAGCCGGCGTGGCGCTCGCGGGGCAGCCGGGGCTGAGCGGCGCTGAGTGGGAGCAGGTGGCCTCTGCTGCTTGGGGGAGTCCAGGTCCGGCCCTCGGAGAGCTCACACGGCCCTCGCCTTGACCGATGGGCACCGAGGCTTTACCTGCACGCCTCTCGGAGTCCGAGGCCGGCTGGAGGATGGTCATCGCTAATCGCTACCCTGCTGGCTTTTGCCCGCCCGGCGTATTCAGCCCCCGGCGGCGAGGGAGACGCCTCGAGAAGAGGACGTCCTCCGTCTTAGAAATAAGTCAAACTGGGAAAAACAGGACCCGGCCATATTACCGCAGCAGGGGCTCTGGAGTCTGACCAGGTCACGAGCCGACAGCAATATTATGGCTGGGAGAAAGAACAAGGGAGGAGAGGACACAGGGTAGCGAGTGCCAGGTGGCAGCAGTGGCATGTCTGTGCCACCTGTCCTGGACAATATGAACCCGTCTTGCTCCTCCTGTTCTCCCAGTGTGTGATGACACTGGCTCCCCGTCTGACGGGCCGGCTCGCTGGCCGTCCGCCTGTCCGTCTATCCGTCTGTTGGCCTCACTGTTAGTCAGTGGGTCAGTCTCCCTGTCTGTTGGCCCATTCGTCTAGCCTCCGGCTGCTGCGTGCTAGGACAGCTTGCTAGCGCCACCTGTATAGATCACCCATCTCCACCTTCATTTTCACCTCTAACTGTCCATTTGTCTCTATTTTCCTGCCTCTTTTCATCATCCTCTTGTTTTGTTGCCATCTTGTTTCCTACCTCCCTCACTGCCTCCCTCACATAGCCATCTCTCCTTCTATCATCCCTCATGCCTTGCTCCTTCCCTAACTCCTTGTTTCCTATCTTGTTTATTACCCTGTGGCCCTAGTTTGTTTCTGTATTTTATTCAGTCAATCAAATCAAATACAATACAATATTATCCTATATAATATACAAAAGAGAAAGACTGAAATGTATAGGTAGAAGCAAAAAATGCTTATGAATTCCAATCCTAAATTGAAATCAAAATAAATCAGAAAATGTATATAAAATAAAGAAAAGAAAAAACAACATGTATATAGTTCATCCAATGCATTAAAAAACTTTAGCTACAAGCTATCATGGGAGCCAGTCGTCACCACACATGCACGCACACACACGCACACACACACACACACACACACACACACACACACACACACACACACACACTGATATGTACATGTGCACAGTGCAACATAAAACAATAATTTGAGTAAAACCCAAAGATACGAGCGCTGGCTTCATTCACTGCATCAACTTCAAACAGGCCCTGGTCCTGCTCAACACACACCGTCTCCACGGCGTTCTCTTGGGGGAAACAACTCCACCAGAACACGGTGTGAATGGATTAAAAAGGAAAGATCCGTGAAGACATGGAGGATGTGCTGGGGGTGACGTGTCACGACACCTCTCAGCAACAGGAAGCAGCTAGAAGCTCCGCTAGCCGTACGCCTAAAGACACACATGAGAATGCATGCATACAGACACCGATACACATAAACAATCAGTCAAACGAATGCATTTACACACACACACACACACACACACACACACACACACACACACACACACACACACACGTACGCGCACAGAGGACAGCAGAAACTCCTCCTGCCAGCCTTGCACCATCTGTCTCTCTGTCTGTGCTTCACAGCCGAGCCCAAACAGCCCCGGCAGAGTCGGTGTGAAATTAGCTGCCTTTGTGGGGCTTTGTCTGCGTGTGCATGTCTGTTTGGGTGGACCAGCACGCTCCGTTTAGATCTGTATTTTACAACATATTCGCTGTCAGTCTGTCTTGAGGTAACCCACATTGGAGTGCTAATGTGTGTGTGTGTGTGTGTGTGTGTGTGTGTGTGTGTGTGTGTGTGTGTGTACACTCGAAAGTTGGAAGGGCTTAAATAAATCTGTGGTCTGATCTAATGGCTATTTCCCCTGAACTCTGACCTCTGAGTGATCGGACTGACCGCAGCCACTATGCACTCAACCGACGTAAGCCTGAAAGTAAGGTGTGTGAATGTGTGTGTGTGTGTGTGTGTGTTTACCTGCTATTGTCTGGCCAGTCAGTCCCTGGAAGCCTATCTGGCCCTGATGGCCATATCTAGCTCCCAGGGTGCTCTTTGATATTCACTCAGCACTCTGACCTTTCGTGACCTTTGACCTGACCTTGTAACCCCAGACTTTTGAGAGCCCTGTTCCCCTCCCCTCTGCCTACTAATACGTGATAAATCATGTCTGCTCTGACACCTTCTGGATGCACACACACACACACACACACACACACACACACACACACACACACACAAACACACACACACACCAGTCATCCCACTGCCACATCATCACCCCCCCGCCA
This sequence comes from Liparis tanakae, assembly GCA_036178185.1. Taxonomy (NCBI): domain Eukaryota; kingdom Metazoa; phylum Chordata; class Actinopteri; order Perciformes; family Liparidae; genus Liparis; species Liparis tanakae. The sequence continues at coordinate 8,129,060 of CM070104.1, read as the reverse complement.
CCCCACATTAATGAGCCTCAGGGGTTAAAGGTGGTTGACATTTTGCTCACACTCCTGCCTTAGCACTATTGCAAGCCCACACACACATACACACACACACACACAGAAACCACCACAAAAGAGAGACTTGCTAACAGCACTCCTTTGGGCCTTTTAAAGTCAAACAGAAAAACACAAAAAGTGATGTCAACCTGAAAGTAAACATGTGACCACACAGACAGAAGAACCCACAGAGCATATTTAGAGTTGTTTGGAGTTGAACCGGTCCTGAGGATGATTCAGTGTGTGGTCTGAGGCTCGCACAGGGCAGTCTGGCCTGTTGCTATCCAGACTGATGGAGAACGCTGCTGCCGTGTGACAGATAATCATTGTATTCTTCTCTACTGCAGAGTCTTGGCTAGGAGACAAACCGTCTGGCAAACAGACAGCTTTATGGCGCAGAGCTCAATCAAACTGTCTCCCTAGCCAAGGGTAAACACACACACACACGCACGCACACACACACACACACACTCATATACCAGTAAGACACGCACACGTGTGCACAAACACAAACGCAGATGAAGCCCACCTAGAGCCAGCAGAGCCTAACCCAGATTGATAATACCAAACAAATCAGGCTGTCGATTCCCACTACTGCTCACAGGATGCACAGCTTTATCAACACTGACATTTTGATTGTTGCATACTTTACTTACCTAATTAATTTTGAAGTGTTCTAATTCAAATACCATTAACATTGTACACCGGTTGATTTCCGCCATTATTCCAGGATAGATGTTCAGTAAAGTCAGCAGTAGTGACAAAAAAAAGAGGGAATCCTAAGCTCCACTGTGCCAAGTGACCTCTGCTGGACAGAGGAGGCATTACATCAATCCATGCTCCACTGCTCTGTGTTGGTTACTGGTGAGGAGATGGGCAACAGTCAAAGTCTGATCCTCCGAAGACACTCAACCTTCTCCCCGAGGAGAGGAGGACTCCTCCCTACAACACAACGCAGGAATGATGCAGGAACGAGGGCTGAGCCAGTCCAGAGTATAGAGTGTATAGAATATATGGCATGCAAGAGTGTGTGTGTGTGTGTGTGTGAGAGAGAGAGAGAGAGAGAGAGAGAGAGAGAGGTGAGTGTATTTTAAATGGCTGTGTGTGTGTGTCTGACTGTGTGTGTGTGAGAAAGAGAGAGAGAGAGAGAGAGAGAAAGAGGGAGGGGGAGAGAGAGAGGCAAGTGTATTTTAAATGGCTATATGTGTGTGTGTGTGTGTGTGTGTGACTGTTTGTGTCTGAGAGAGAGAGAGAGAGAGAGAGAGAGAGAAGGGGAGGGAGGGAGAGAGAGATAGAAAGGCGAGTGTATTTTAAATGGCTGTGTGTGTGTGTGTGTGTGTGTGTGTGTGTGTGTGTGTGTGTGTGTGCGTGTGTGCGTGTCCGTCCTATCTATTCTCTGCTGATGGCTGACCCTTGACCCTCGTCGCACCTCTGGACCCTGCAACAATTGTCCCTTTGAGGCCTCTGGGGCCCTCCTGGCCCCCGGGGGTATGGACCAGTCATGGCGGTCTGATCATAAGCCGAGTTAACAGGATTAGAGGAGCCATCGGGGCTCAGGAGGGAGGACTGCCCCGTCCCCGTCTCCCGGGTGCCTAACTCATCAGCAGTTGCCCTGAGAACTGCAGAAAGCGGCAGAAAGTTTTCAACAGAATCAAAGACAGAAGCAGGAGAGCCTGACAGTTGCCACTTTGAAACCTCAGCAGAGGAAACCGAGAATGAGAAATGAACAGAGTCTTTATTCCAACCGTCAAGGCCCCCGTTAGGAAAGCACCGTGCTTAACTTCCACCGCTCCCAGGGGCCAACGGCGGAGGGCTTTATATCAAAAACATGTCTACAGCGAAGAAGCTGTAAACGAACAGGCTGTGATTAATGGATCTCTGGGGTAGTGATTGGTTGAAAGTGATTACAGCCTCACCTTCAGAGAGAAGGAATCTGATGGATTCGACGAGCTGAAACCAGATCAGACCACGACAGAGCCGTTTACACGCAGCTCTAACGACAGCTGGCTAAACCACACCGGGCTAATGCATTCAGGGGCTCTCTAATCAAATATGTGTGATCTGGCTACATGACTGACATCCAAGTGGTGTGTGTGAGAGTGTGTGTGTGTTTGTTGTGTGTGCGTGTGTGTGTAAGTGTGTGTGATTATGTATGGTAGTCTAAGGCAGGGGCATTTTGTCTACATGCTTCGGATTCAGAATGAAACAAGGCGTCAGTTTTTTTTCTTCTGAAGTGTAATAATGAGATTGAAGACATCAAAGTATTGGGAGGGAGGAGAGCGAGGGAGGAGAGCGAGGGAGGAAGAGGAGGGGACTGACTTTTATGCATTTGTGCATGCATGCATTCATGATTGCACATCTGGCAGCCCAAAGAGTGAGGTTTCACTGTGACCCTATTTAGCTCTCCGTAGTACAGTCACACTCTCATTAGCACCCAGTTTGTGTGTGTGTGTGTGTGTGTGTGTGTGTGTGTGTTGCTCTCGCTGCTTCATTGTGCTGTGTTTCAACATGAGAGAGCTGCATGACACACACAGCTACAAACACAAACACAAGTCAAGTATACACTCTCATGCTCACATGCTTCAGAGTACTTACACAACCTCTCTCTCTCACTCTCGCATAGACACACACACACGCACACACACTAAAAATGTAATGCATCCCCCCTACTGCTCTGATTAATAAAGGTCAATTAGCAATTATAATTTCCATATTTAATCAGTCCCCTGTGGTGATGCTCTGTGGCCTGAGCTTTGACCTATCTCTCTCCCCCTCTCTCTCTCTCCTTCTCCATCTCTTTAACTCTGATAAGCAATCCTCCCTTTCCAACTCCTTTTCTCTTAACCCCTCCCTTCTTACCGTGTCATACCTTTATCATCCCCTCCCCCTCTCCTCTTCCCCTGTCTTTCCTCTCTCTCTCTCTCCCTCTCTCTCTCTCTCTCTCTCTCCCTCCCTCCCTCCCTCTCCCTCCCTCTCTGATGAATGCCTCCCCTCATTAATCTTGATGTTTTTCCTCTTGCTGTGTTCTTCCACAGGCCTTCAAACCTCTCGCTAATTGCAATTAATCACCGAGGGAAACAGATGCTGGGAACAAAGGCAACCTGGGGGGCCATGAGTCTGTACATGTGTGTGTGTGTGTCTCTGTGTGTGTATGTGTGTGTGTGTGTGTGTGTGTGTGCATGTATGTATCCATATGCGTGTACAACAGGGTGGGGCTTTGATGAAGCTGTCAGTTAGGGTGCCACAAAAAAGCCAGAGACCTGCAGGGCTCTGACATCAACCCTGAGCTGTGCGTGTGTGTGTGTGTGTGTGTGTGTGTGTGTGTGTGTGTGTCTGTGTGTGTGTCAGGAGGAGTGTTAGTGTGTGCTTTGTGCGTGTCATACGGTATATGGCTGAGTAACCCCACTGTGTGGGGATGACAATGAAAACTCGGATAAGAAGACCAACTGTCCTTTCACAGAGCAGGCCGCTGACAAAACTACCAACAGCAGTATTATTAAAGAACACACACCATGGAAATTACTATTTTTTCATTTTTCTCATTTACTGGAACATGGCGATTACTGAACTCCGGGTGGTGTTATTTTATTCCACCTGCAGAGAACAATCAGTCTCTTTCTTTCCCTCCTATCTTCCTCTTTCCTCTCCATCCTCTCCCGATCTCCCTCCCTCTCTCATCCGCTGGGCCTTTAAGAGAATCCATGGAGCAGCTCACTGAAATGCTGTTATATGTTCAGGAGAATAACGCACACATACACACATTATGCCTAACAGTTCAGCTCAATAAGAGAAAGAGATTGCATGTGAGTGTGTGTGTGTGTGTGTGTGTGTTAGACAATATTATTTATCACTCCGATCTGCATCACTTATCAGCCACAAGGAGGCAGAGAAAAAAGGCTTCTGGAAAACAAAGAATCTCCAAAACAAAATGTAGAGGTAGAAATCAAATGAAACCACAAGTCATATTTTCCACTTGGGTACACACATGTGACAATCTACACACACACACACACACATCAAAGGAGAATGCAGTCAAACTACACGACTCAAAGCAGACGTCGTGAGCGCTGAGAAACCCATCAAGTAATCAGTGGGAGGCGATACGGGGAAAGATGCAAGGCTCGGCTATATTTTATCACCAGCGTGTTCTGCTCCAAATCCACTCCAGGAACGCAGGGCGTCCAACACAACACACTCCGGCTCCACGGCCGATAACAGACTACAGCTCCGTTCCTCCCATCACCGGGAGAGGATCACTCTAAGTAGCTTTGAGGCCCTGCATATGGAGCATCAGGACAATAATGAAATCAAGCTGATCCGATATGTTCTCCGGGATTACCACAATACGGTGACCCCTGCGTAAACCCCGGCACACACACACACACACACACACACACACACCATCAGCCTCAAACTGAACGATCTGAGAGATAGCTGGGTTAAAAGAGGGAGGGAGGGAGGGAGGGGAGGGGAGGGGGAAGATGGAGGGAGGGGGAAGGGAGGCGGCGCTATGAGCGGAGCACCTCATAAATTGCTGAGAAGAAGATGTGAAGCAGGTGCTGTGTTAACGCTCAAGGTGGGGTGGGCCTACCCCAAGTGCCCTTCCTCTCTCTCTCTTCCTCTCCCTCACATAATCACAATGCAGCATAACACATACACAATGTATGAGAGGCTCTCAATGACAAATGTTATATTCAAATAAACACGTAATGTGGGATAACGAGGGACAGAAAAAGGTGTACATGGATGTATGTATTTGTCTTTAGGTGTTCTCACGAGTGTCAATTAGTCAGTGGTGATGACAGCAGTGTGCACGGCTCAAACCGCCACCTCTGTTCCGCAGCCGCTTCATCTGCCGCTGTCACACTTCAAAGCCCCGCGGCACGTTGAGCTGTTTTTCATTGTTTAAAAGTGGAGTGGGAGGAGATCTTTCCCCGAAGCCTGGAGGAAGCGCTATTAAGTCTCCGCTGTTGTTCGCATGACAATCTTATAACTTCTAGAAATGACAAAGCCTTCCTCCCAAAACACAACCCCGAGCACATCACACACACGCATCCACCAACACACTCCCTTGACAATTCCTCCCCAGCAGGCTCCACTCAGCCTTTATTCATTTTGTATATATATATATCGCCTACTGTGAGTCTATTGCTCGGCACGCAGCAATCGCTGCACTTAACCCATTATGCTAGGTAACGCTCCCCAGAATGGTCGCTCCCTCTCCGGGATGAATTATTAACTTCCTCCACATCCCGCCATTTATCACTGAGCCCCATCCAGCAGAATGGGAGAACCATTGCTCATATCCATGGCAACAAGGGCCCATTTGTGCAGCAGTTGGATGCTGCTGATGACGAGGGGAGAGTTGAAGAAGGGGAAGAAGAAAGAAGATAAATAATACCTGCTTTTATCTCGCTCTCCATTGTTAGCATCAGCTCATGCCCCTCTCATTTCAATTGATTTTTCTTCCTCCTCTACTGTTATCCTTCTTTTTTATAACCTTTATGCGCCGCCCTTTGCCTCTTCCTCACTTGCTCCTCTCGCCGTATGCATGCCACCCAGCCCTCTATTCGAGTCTGGGATGGCAGCACTATGGATAATTAGATCAGAGCTTTCCTCTCGTCTCCATGGAGATGAATCATACCGTCAGGGTGACAGTCTGAGCCTTAGCACTACATGGTAACCTAATCAGAACGTTTGAACCCAAGCCAGGCCGGCAACATAACCTAATAATAGCAAAATGAACCTGCAGTGACCTGCATCCCTGTGCACAGTAGATAGGGAGGGGGGGGGGGGCACATCCCAGGATGTGTGTGTGTGTGTGTGTGTGTGTGTGTGTGTGTGTGTGTGTGTGTGTGTGTGTGTGTGCATATATGTGTCTGAGCTTGCGTGGAGAAAGCCCTCACAGGTGTCCTAATTCATGAGCAATCGCAGCTCATGAATAATTAAACGCAAAATGCAAATCTGCTCCTTTGATCATTTACATTCACGTCTAACAGAATTAATTAATCAAACAAACCTTTTCTTTATCCCCAGTGGAATTGAAAAAAAACAGCAGTCGGAGCGCACAAACACACACACAGACAAGTATACAAAAACACACACACACACATTAAACACGTTTACTCATCACACCATTTAGCCACATCTGAAGATTAAGATAATTCTGTGTGCTGAGCAAGTGAGTACGACACAACCTCGGACCGACCACGTGGTGAAGAAGACTTTGTTTCTCTTCTTCATCAGGTCTATAGTTTTAGATAAGCAGGTGTGTTTCAGTGAGAGTAAGAGTGTGTTGTTGTTTCGCCTGCCCAGCAGATACGGATCGCACAACAAACACACAACGGCCACAGACGTCGGTAACCCGCTCCTCACGCACGACACACAACACAAAGACACGTTTGCTTCTTTCTTCTCCTCAGATTGGGGGACAGATGGTTACTAATGGTTCTGACGGGTAACACAACCACACAAGTACACACAGAGAAGACACACACACCGCAGCGGGCTGATCAGGGTTTTCATGGGCTTCCTGATACACTCGCTCTCAGAGATGGACCTTATAAACAGACACGCTTCAGCTGACCTCTTGTTTATAGCAACACCATCGTACACAGAGCGAACGCTCATAAAGGGAGAAGCTCCTCCTCCTCCTCCTCCTCCTCCTCCTCCTCCTCCTCCTCCATCTCTCAATCTCAGTTTATTCCCAATTAGAGGCCCTCTCCATCACTTAACCTGCTGCCTTGCCAAACCAACTCCTCTTCCTCGTAATAGGTCTGTTGGTATGCAGCACACACGGCAGGCCTCACAAACACAGCCTCCACACACAGGCTCACCGCTACGACTCCCTGCCAGCCCCGTTCCCCCTCTCCCGTCACACCCTCCCGTCATCAATTTCTCCTCGGTAACAGTGAGAGGCACGTCTGACTTATGGAGGGTATCAATATCTCCCAACTTAAAAGGGTGGGAGGGAGGGGAGCGCACCTCGGGCTTCTTTTAGGACACCTCGTAAAGCTAAATGATAGTTGAAAAGGACAGGAGACAGAGGGGGAGGAGGGGAGAGAGAGAGACGGAGGGAGGGGAGGAGAAGCGAGCGCTGGATGTTAATGTGATCTCAAGCAGCCGTAAATAACGGAGCGATAGATCTACAGCGGGTCTGTTACGTGTGTGTGTGTGTGTGTGGGAGGTTTGTCTGTAGTCTTACGAAGGTTAAAAAGAACTGAGTGGTTGACCGGATGATCACCTGCTGTACACAGAATGTGTGTGTCGGATGATTTACGTGGTCGACAATGTGTGTTATCCACCGGCTCATCCCACGAACGGGATTTATGCTAACCGCCAGTGTCCGACGTGTTTAACTCTGGGCAGTAAATATCTGTCCGTCTCCGCTGGCGTTGACACGGCGTCCATAAACCCCGTAGCTATAGGACAGCTTCAGTCACAGGAGGCGGGACAGGCAGCCATTAAACTATCAGTTTACACTAAGAAGGGAGGAGTGTGTGTGTGTGTGTGTGTGTCAACGCCAATGTGTATGTGTTAGACATGGGGGGGGGGGGGGGCTGTCCTACATGCAGGTGTGTGTGAGGGAAGCTAAATGTTATGCAAGCAGAGTGTGGTGGCGAGGACGCGGCGTTCGTGCGTCTCCATATTCATGAGACCGCAAAAAGGGTACAGGTGGACACGGGTCGGGATGCTGCGCGGTTATTGTAAACAAATATATCGCACCATGGTTAGGCCTTTGACACATACACACATGCAGCTGTACAGACAGACACACACACACACACACACAAAGAGGTGCTTCTGAATGAGGTCAAGGAGTCAGTGTTGAACCAAGGAGAGGATCAATGGAGCTCTGAGTGTTAGTGCGCCTCTTACCTCCCTCCTACTCTCCACCTATCCTCTCTCTTCCTCTCGGTCTCTCTATCCCTCCCTTGTTTTCTTCATACACACAACCACCAGTGCTCACACACACATATACAATAGTGCAGCAGGGCATCTGTAAATATCCATAAACTGAGACAAATGCGATGCTCTGCCCCACGCCGGCTCGGGTACCGCTGTCAGCGCCGTGTGAATCTGGACGCGTCCCAGAGGCGGCGTTCAATCTACTGTGGGAGAGATCTGTGGCTGCTGACTCCCACTCACGAGCACCCCGCGAGCAATAGCACGGATGTGATAGGCGGATGAAAGGAGAACAAGGCAGTGACAGAACGACAAGCAGAGGAGAGAACATGTAAGGGACTAAATGCTTTCTTCCCTGGTTGGGAGCATCTCATTTTTTTCTCATTAGGGGAACTCATCTGAGCTCAGAGGATAAAAGGAGGACTGATAGTCGGTATTTCTCTCTCACTCCATCTCTCCTCCTCTCCCTCTTTTTCTCCCATTGTGCACATGCAAGCTAATTAATTACACCCTACCGTCACTTTGCTACAACAACCACTTTTTTTCGGATAATTACCGGCACGCCTCAATCGTGACCCCCCTTCAAGGGCTCTGGATGTGTTTATGTGAGATAGAGATAGAGCAACATATATATATATATATATATATATATATATATATATATATATATATATATATATATATATATAGATGGGGGCTATGGAGAGAAAAAAAAACAGCAGGAGAGAGAAGGAGTGAGGAGGGGTTGGGGGCTGAGAAAAGGAATGAAAGAAATGGACGACATGAAGCTAATACAAATTGGTGAGGACAGCAGAGGTAAGAAGAGCACTTTGATGTGACAGATGCTCCAGAGAGGAGAGGAGCTAGATGGTTCATCTTTCTAGGAGATGGATGGAGCAACCATGAGGTAGATGGAGCACCTCCTCTTCACGCCCATCTGGATTTTATCAGCCAGACTGGAGCTAGAGGAGCTGGTTGGGACTCCACACTGTGGGGTGTCTCACCCCCGGACACGTCACTCCCAATCCCTCCGAGGCCCTCCTGAGCCTGGCCAGACCTCAGTGCTGCTGCAGCCCGGCTCCACGGCTCCACTGCCCCAAACACAGTCTACTGATCGTATCAGAGAGAAAAATGGAGCGAAGCGGGGCCTCCGAAAAGAAAAAACACTCATGGGCTTCACAAGCCGAAAACCACGTACACCACATGTAACATCGTCACGGTTGAATTGAGATCGAGAGAAGTTAAGGGAGAGAGACGGAGAGGGAGGGAGCCGTAATTTGTTTAGTGTATGTGATTGCATTAGTGTAAGGGTCAAATTATTCCTCACCCACGTCATACACACAGAGAGCTGAAGCCCAGTGGGGCAATCATAACATTAATAGTGCTTGACTGGGCCCAGACAGAAACACACACGTGCACACACACACACACACACACACACACACACACACACACATGCATGGATACACTCACGGACACACACACGCACACTGTAATCTGCAGAAAAGTGTATGTATAAAATGAGGACAGAAGGATGGGAGATGAGGTCAAACATTGAGAGGGGGTCCATACAGAAATTAATATATATTGGAAAATCTTCATGCTTCAGAAAATGAGAAAATCTCCATATTTCAGAAAATGAGACAATCTCCATATTTCATCTTGCAAAATCAAAAGATCTGTAAAATGATTTTTCTTTCGATGATTGTTGGTTCTCAGAAGCAATAATAAGGTCAAGGAAGATAAATGACGTAATTTGAAGCAATAATTCTGTCAGGATATTGGAAATTGTTTCTGCTATAAGTAACAGTGTAGGTTAGAAAAGGGCTATTGGACAAGATAAGTCATATACAATAGTGCAACTAATATTTGCACCAATGTGCTTGAAATAAATGTCAATATGTATAGACAAGAGGTGAAAATATATCATTAATGTTAATAATATTATCATGTATGTTAAACCAAAAGAACATTTAGATCAATAAAATTTAATTTATTTAAAAACACATACATATTTACTGTAATTCCCATCTGCAGATGTAAATGTTAAGCTTTTCTCTTTTTAAATGCCTCCTACTATTATGTTTATTGTCACGCACCAACCATTAAGCCAAATTAATTGTATTATCGTACTTGGCAATAAAACCGTTTCTGATTCTGTAATCCCTTTAAACATTTGATTGTAGACAATTATAAGACACATGCTAATTGTTTTTAATAGAATTAGGATTAGAAACAAAGTCACGTCTAGACTTTGCCTCTAGAATACCCTAAATATAAAATATAAATAAACAACAAGACAAAAGGATGACAAAGAAAGAGTGAGAGTGAAACAGAATGGAGGAGTAATGGGCCGAAAGCAGAGCAGCAAGGCCATGTTCGCTGTCAGCCATTAACACGGCCAGGACTAAATTATTCACTGCCCCTCATACAAGCCTGGGCTAACTCACACTAAAGAGGGCTGTGTGTGTGTATGCCTGTGAACGTGTGTATGTGTGTGTGTGTGTGTGTGTGTGTGTGTGTGTGTGTGTGTGCGTTGGTGTGAGCGTGTGAATGAACAGTGGCTCGCTGGAGGTAAAGAAGGATTCCTTTAAAGAAGGGGCTCAGTATTGCCATCCTGTGGCTACAACAGTAAGATACTGTGAACACACTAAATCAATTAGAAGCTGTGCACACACACACACACGCACACACTCACACACACTCACACACACATACATACACACACACACACACACACACACACACACACACACACATGAATAGGAATAGTGCAGAGGCTCCAACATGTAGATGCCCCTTTGAGTGTTACGTGCAGTGACAAGCTCAAACATCCACACAAATATACACACATACATTGTGAGCGCACACAAAAAGAGGAGGAGGAGGAGCAGAGAACTGTTTTGTGTAGAGGAAGCTGATTTCCATGCAGCCTGCTGGTTTACTATGGAACAGGAGAAGCTGGTTAGCAGGAGCAGCTGGGCAAACAATACAACCTCACCTGCAGTCATTTACATGGATTGTGTGTGTGTGTGTGTGTGTGTGTGTGTGCCTGGGTTTGTGTGTGTGCGGTTAATATGTTGAGAGAGGTGTCTCCTGTTGCTGCTCTTCATCATCATGTTCCTGAAAGTGCCGTTGGCAAGGAAACCAGATAGAGACAGAGGGAGAGAGACAGATGGAGAGAGAGAGAGAGAGAGAGAGAGAGAGAGAGAGAGAGAAAGAGAAGTCAAGGAGCACAGTTTTGGGTGAGAGCAAGACAAAATGGGGGAAGAAGAGGCGGACACATGGGAGATGGAAAATAAAAGCAGAGGATCTTGGGGGAGAGCGATGGAGGGGGGCCGTGATGGGGGGGTGGTTTGAGGGAGAGAGTGGAGGGAGTTAACAGAGGGGGGGCAGAGAGTATGTGACAGAGCGACCCCGTACCTTCCACTGACAAGCTTTATTACAGTCCCACCTGCAGAGACAGCAAAAAGCACTTAGCCTAAGCCAAGTCGCCTGACAGTGGAGACTAGTTTGAGAGGGAGGGAAGGAGACGAGCAAAAAGGAAGGAGGGAGGGAGGGAGGCTGGAGGAGGAGGAGGAGGAGGAGGAGACAGGGAGGCTGAGTGGGAAAAAGGGCTAATTGTAGTCATGGGGTGGAAGATTGGAAGGGAGAGAAAACGATGATATGAAGAGAAATAAAACATCAGCAACAAGAGCACAAGGTAACACATGAGGAAAGGAGTTTTTCCAAATATCCACTCTCGGTACTGTTTTATATTTATAGTATGGAATCTAAATGGTTTCTAAATGGTTTCTAAATGGTTTGCCTCTCTCTCTCTCTCTCTCTCTCTCTCTCTCTCTCTCTCTCTCTCTCTCTCTCTCTCTCTCTCTCTTACATGGTCTGCGGTAGATGAAAGAAGACAGGTACCACCAGCTGTGAGTGTGCAGGCAGTCAGGCGTAATCCTGCTGGAACACCTGTTTCCTTTGTGAGGTCAAAGGTCAGCCTGTAGGTCTCTCGCTAAGTGTTCTTTTTTTCTCTCCACGGCTACCGCTTAGACATGTCCGTAACCTGCTGACCTCGCTGCTCTACACTGAGCATCGACCTCACGCCAGGTGGCCTCACGAGGCCTAAATATAACCTCTCCCAAACACCAACGAAGAAGAATTTGGCTAAAGTCAACCCACGTTGAGTTGTATTCTACGTACCGCATAACGCCAGCACATATTATATTCGGTCTTGAATAACACAACACGCTCTCAGTTGCTCTTTGCCGTCATCCTTTAGTGCAATTCATGCAACTCGTGAGAGGGAAATAATGAAGGGTCTGAAATGAAGAGAGGTTTACGACTTCCTGAGCGCCGACAGCTCGCATCTATTAGCCCTGCAGCCGGCGACGTGTCTGCTGATGAGCTACGGCCGAGTAATGACGCGCTCCGCTGGCTGTGAATCCATAGGTCTTTCCCCGAGTCGACGCTCTGGCTCCCAGACTCGAGATGGAAAACCACACTCACTAAATCAAACCCATCCGGAGGGAAGACGAGAGAGAGAGAGATAGAGAGAGAGAGAGAGAGAGAGAGAGAGAGGGGGGCGAGGGGGTTAACGGCCCGTTTCTCAGCCTTTTTTTTTTTTCGGAGAAAGGAATGTGTTGGAAAGGGTACAAATCAGCCAGAAGTGATCGCACAATAAGGTCAGTGTGACCAGAGGAGGATCCTCGACTCGAATGGCGAGAGGCGCACAAACACACACTCACGGGAACAAACACATGAGGCGCACACATGCAAACACACGGGGAGGGGTCGAGTCGGGGCGCCACCCCGTGCCCCCCCGGTGAGCGGCTAATAACCGAGGCACGGGGCCAAACCCACTGTCTCCTGACTAATTCCCCCCATGGCCGCCAGGACCGGCGCCACTCTGCCGGACGCCGCTCCGCTGCTCGAAGCGGTCGTTACGCTCCGGAGCGACTCGGAGAGACACACACACACACACACACACACACACACACACACACACACACACTCACACACAACCGCACAGGCCGGCCAGCTCACTGGACATAATGGAACAGACAATGGAAACACTGTGAATTAATATTTGTTTGTTGAGAGTTGAGACCAACTCACTTAACACACACACACGCACACACACACACACACACACACACACACACCTCAACGATCACTCTGCTGGGCTGGAAAAAGGAGGTCAGGGAGGTGGCGCTCTGCCAAGCGTGGCGCTGCCAAGAGACTCGGTATACCCTGGTCTCCAGTGGCATTTTAATCGCACCTACACACACACACACACACACACACACACACACACACACACACACACACACACACACACACACACACACACACACACACACACACACACTTCCATCTGCTGTGCTTCATGGGAGCGGTGGCAAGCTTGTCATTGTCATTCGAAGTTAGCCCACCCTCCTGTCATCCCTTCTGAGGGAGACAAAAGAATAGAAGAAAAGAGAGAGAGTTGTGGAGAGAGAGAGAGAGAGAGAGAGAGAGAGGGGGGGGGGGCAAGCAGCGGCATTCCTCTCCATGCCTCCTCTGTCACCCTCTCTGATCACTCTCTCCAAACACATCCCCCTGTCATCCCTCCCTTCTGTGTGTGTCCTTGTCCTCCTCTCCCCATCCTCCCTTCCTTCTCCACCTCCGCACACACCGCTCCCGTCATCCCTCGTCTCTATTCTTTCTGTGCACGGCTACTCTCATCCCTCCACCCGCTGCTCTGTTCTCTGGACAAGAGATACACGGATGGGCGGCTCTAATCCGCCTCTCCTGCCCATTAAAGTGTTCCTCCTGTAATGTGTGTGTTTATCTGTGTGTGTGTGTGTGTTACACTGTAATGTATGTGTTATCTGTGTGTGTGTGTGTGTGTGTGTGTTACACTGTAATGTGTGTGTTTATCTGTGTGTGTTACACTGTAATGTGTGTGTGTTATCTGTGTGTGTGTGTGTGTTACACTGTAATGTGTGTGTGTTATCTGTGTGTGTGTGTGTGTGTTACACTGTAATGTGTGTGTTTATCTGTGTGTGTGTGTTACACTGTAATGTGTGTGTTTATCTGTGTGCGTGTGTTACACTGTAATGTGTGTGTTTATCTGTGTGTGTGTGTTACACTGTAATGTGTGTGTTTATCTGTGTGTGTGTGTGTGTGTGTGTGTGTGTGTGTGTGTGTGTGTGTGTGTGTGTGTGTGTGTGTGTGTGCTATTGTAACGTGCCAGTTTATGGATCGAACCTCACCGCTGTGTTCTCCATGCAAGACTCTTAAAGCAGAATGTTAATGATACGGAGCAACAGCTCACGTATTGATCCTTCTTCCGAGCGCAGGCGAGTTGCCAGATAATGTGAGCCCCCCCCCCCTGTGCCACAACCGGCGCCCGCACCCTCATCTTCAGTCGTGCTCCATGCACCCACGGGGGCTAATTGTAATTGTATTGAACTGGCCAGCAGCCAAGCACAGTGGGCTGCCAAGTCGGCCCGGTCCAGCTGTGCCGCTGCAATCAAAACACAATCGCAGCCCATCGCACGACAATCACATCATCAGCACGTGTGACTCTGAGACCCACACGTTATGGACGCACACACATTAACACGCATGTCTCTAAAGGCATGTGATTGAGGAGAAAGGGCTGTGATCAAGCCGTGGCAAGGAGCAGGATGCCCGTTGAACAGGGTCCCGGGTCTCTTGTGTATATAAAGTGTTCATCACATGTGTTCACAGGTCCACGTTGTGGTCAGGTGTCACTTCCTCCCACCGCTGGCGGTTTCCTGTCTGATAGGGCCTTGTTTCAACATTTTAAAAAGGGAAATTCATAAGGAAATGTCCTTAACTTACAGACTGAAGTTCTTCGACACCACAATCCAACGTGAAAGCCCGCTGCCTCCCGCTCTCTGTATGCCGCTAGTCAAAGATTTACTACAGCGCCCATGAAGCCACTAAATATTCACACGAGCACAATTAAAACCCAGACTGCAGTGGACAAACAGTCCATCATCAGTCTAAAGTCCCTCCCTGCTTCACATTGTTGTATCGGAGGCCCACTCAATGATTTAAGCCCAACAGTGTTAAGATCCTGATGGGTTTTACACCTCTATCTATTCTGTAAACCGCACGCGTGTCTCGTGTCGGGTTGCCAGCCTGAACGGAGGAAATGGGCCGTGTCATGTCAGAGGGAGCCGCAGCGCACCGCGCATGATGGAGGGCACTTAAATAAGTCATGAAAAGCCGCTCGCAACCCACACTGGACCACTGGGAGGGACGCTCAGCCTGCGTCTGCGAGTGTGTGTGTGTGTCAGTGTGTGTGTGTGTGTGTGTGTGTGTGTCAGTGGGTGTGCGGTGGCCCTGTTTTGTCATGACTGTTTAACCAGGTGTCTTTGAGAGCTGCGGTTCAGCCAGTGTGCATGTATGTGTGTGTGTGTGTGTGTGTGTGTGTGTGTGTGTGTGTGTGTGTGTGTGTGTGTGTGTATGTCGGTTCAGTTGGAGAGAGCTTGAGATGAGTTTCTGTAAACGACAGAGGGGCCCTCGTGGCTGAACAGAAATAGCCTGAGAGAAAAGAGAGAGAGAGAGAGCAGGAGAAATGTGGCGAGCAACAAAGAAAGATAGAGCAGAAGGAGATAATGTTTCCTTTTTTTACGGAGGGCGGAGGGTTGAGAAAATTAGATTTACATAAATCCTGCGTATATAAGTGTAAACAAAAGATAAAAAAGAGAGGAAGAATCGTAATAGATCCCCGATCGAAAGGCAGTCCAGCGTCACTGATAAGAGGAGACAGCTGCACTTTTTACATAAACGCACTGAGCTCCAAAACCCACTGTCGTGATGGCCTCGGGGCACTCACACACGCACACGCACACACACACACACACACACACACACACTCGCATGTCACTTCTCTTGCGTCTGCCCCTGCTTCATCATGCCACCTCCCAACTCATCCCTCAGTCTGGTTTGATCACCGTCATCCTGTCCTTCGCCAGCATCGCCAGCAAATTGCTTATTCATCCATCTGGACCAACGCGAGCTGATTATTGGTTCCCAAAGTGGAGCCTCAGCTTATCAACAGAAGAAAAGAAGAGCAGAGTGAGACACGAGGTGTGAGCGTGTGTGTGTGCGTGTGTGTGTGTGTGTGTTCACATTGATGAATGCATGGGTTCAGAGTCGGTGTGTGTTGTGGGCTGAGGTCGGTTTTGCATCGTTGACAATTAAAAGCAGCTTCAGTTAAACAACAACGCGTTGGCAGGAGGTGACGGGACCCGATCCTCTGCACATTTGCAAAACAAATTGCAGGGAAATGGTTCTCATCTCCATCCGGTTTCACGCAGCAGCATGAAAGCTTTAGGTCGACTGTTGTAATTTGTAATGACAAACGATGGGAAACAAAGAGTTAATCCAGTCCGGGCTATCGTAGGTATATGGATATAAATATATAAGGGTGGATGGACATCAGAAGCCTGACTAGAAGAACTACAAATAAACCGTTTCAATGACTTTAACCTAATCTCATTGGCTGCAGCGGTCTCACTGCTTCCTGTGTTTCCCCACGGCCGGGTCAGGAGGGAGGACCCCTCACACAGGAAGGAGGAAGCAGAGATAAGATGCCTATCAAATGAAGACATGTCAGAGAGGATGTGGCTTTTTACTTCGTCGTTGAACGATGAAGTCTCAACCAACGCATTTACTGAGGAGATTAATAAAGACTATCGGCTAGACAATCGCATCCTATAAACAGGATTTCCAGGGAACCAGAAGCAATAATTTAAGACACAGCCATAAAAAAAAGAATCAAAAGAAGGAAGCCAGACAGAGGAGAGGAGCGTAACAATGTCTCATAGAGGAAGAAGATGCTTATGAACCATTAAAACGTAGTAGATCTGGCATCAGGGAGTGCTGTACTCACTGGAAAGTGGGCGGTCAGCTCCGTCAGCTTTCTCTGGCTCCAAGGTCGCCGGGTGAGAAGGAGTGCGGTCGCCTGCAGGCTGCGAAGGCCCGGAGGCCACCTCTTTGTTGGCTCCAGCCTGAAAGATGGAAAGACATCATTAACATACACGCAACAGAGGAATACTTTTCGTAGTCCTTAATTTAGAGAGTTTGATCTTGTGATTTAAAGTCAGAATCAATGAGTGACTTCCATATAATCCTGATTATTTTACACACATATACTAAGGGGTGCCCTGAAAGTGTTAGAGAACCCAAAACATATCCCACCAATATTAGTGTGCAACAGAAACCCTGAGATTATACAGGGTTCTTACACATTTTGACTGATGGATTTCCATGACTTTTCACCAAATTTCCATGACCAAACTGAAATCTCGGTATAAACATAAACAATGTTGACAATGTTGCGTATTGATTGCGTACGCCGGATTTTATTTTGAGCGTCTTTCTTTAAAAATCACATTAATTATTTCAAACTCTGGAAATGGCCATTTAAAAATTCCATGACTTTTCCAGGTTTTCCATGACCGTACGAACCCTGATTATAATAAAACACAAATATACAACACTGATGGTGCAACTATAGCAATTAGCTGCGGATGTAGGCCGTCATTGGAGCCACCGTTTTGAGCTGCTGTCACAGCACTCAGATTATGTGCTATAAAAAGACAACAACTGAAGGGGATGCAGCGCCGGGTGAAGAAGTGTCCCTTCACTGAAGTGACAGTGCCATTCGACAGACGGCCGGAAGAGAGAGAATCAAAGACAGAGAGAGAGAGAGAGAGAGAAAAAAAAAGAAGAGTTTTCCTGACAGCCCGAGTCTGCTTGGATGTGCTCTACTCTGCTCCTCTCCACAGCTGAAAGAGGAAAGAGGGATGAGCCTTCGGGAGAGAGACAAGCTGGCCATGAAAAGCAGAGGGACAAGCAGAGGGTGCCCGTCAGCATGGAGAGAGAGAGAGAGAGAGAGAGAGAGAGAGAGAGAGAGAACTGTGAGAGAGTTTAAAAAGAGGCAGTGATGGCTCCCTGCATTGAAGAGCAGCAGAGAGACAGGAGGGGAGGTGCGACGTATCTTAAGACAAACAGGAACCCTGAGCGCTCAGCTGGAGACAGAGACACGGAGCGGAGGAGCAGAGGAGGAGAAGAGCAGAGGAGGAGAGGAGCAGAGAAGCAGAGGAGAAGAGGAGGACCCGAAGACTGACGAGTCTCCACAACTCCTCCTAAACACACACTGCTAAAAAAAACAAAAAACGTTCCTAATGACTTCTAATGAGGAGCCGGGGGGGGGGGGGGGGGTCTCCTTTGATGTGTTTTTCCCCTTTCTCTTTGGTGTGGGCCTGTGTGTGTGCAGGTGTGTGAGCATCAAGGTGCATCGGTGGTTCCTCCAGTGGGCAAAAACTACAATATAAGCTATTGTTGTGCACGTTTCTGGCTGCGGGCCAGATGCCCGTCAGTGTTTCTCTTTTCATCCGTCGCTCGTATCAACCGCCTCTCAGACCTGCACACCTGCCCTCTCTTCCAGGCCAGGCGGCCACGCTTAAAACAAACATTTAAACACACCTCACTTAACAATATACTTCACCCTTTGTTCAAGCTAACGATCCCTACCGCCCACGCACTCTCATTAACGGCCACGCCACCGACGTATTGGGATCCTCGTCGGAGTGTGTGTGTGTGTGTGTGTGTGTGTGTGTGTGTGTTACCGGAGACGGGCGGGATTCAATTCTTTGCGTTGTCAACTTCATCTGCTCGTCTTAACCTCCTCATCACAAGACGAGTCGGGTGTGCCTCCCCAGTCTGTATCCCGAACACCACCAGGTGTAAGCAAAAACAACAACTTGGAGGTAAATAGTCCCGTCGGAGCCTGGGGATTACCTCAATCCGAGAGAATATACACAACAACAAGCCTACAGGTCCCCTCACCTCTTCTGCTCTCGTCACTTTCAGACTTTTTGCCGCCTTTCTTTCACAACTCTCTCTCTCTCTTCGTTTTGAGTTAAAGTGCACACATGAGGGACTTATTTATGAATTCCCCACACAGAACATAACACTGTGAAGGAATGAAGAGGACAGTGAGCTGCTCTTTTAGGTCGGGGCGACGAGCCGCTCTGACCAAACCCCTGAGAAAGTGATTCTTCTCTCATCATCAACACAGATGGTGGGAAGTAAGACTCAACTCACCGACCTTAAAGAACAAGCTGGGATAGCATCACTTTATGGGACGCATTTAGCTGCCCATTACTCCCAAATGACGCATCTATGCCCAAACAAGGGAAGGGGGGGGGGTGATCATATACAGTATGACTTGCTACATAACATTGTTATAGACACAACCAACAGATAGTTATGAGCTCAATGACACTGGAAGTTTTAAAAGCGGTACATAGACACAGCAGTGTGTTGTGCTGAACGCTAACACGCTCAGTGACGATGTTAATGATGCTAAGCTAGTAATGTTCGCAATGTTCATCTGACATTTGCTTACTAGCAATAAGGACAAAGTGCATCTGAAGCTCATAGTGATTATTGTGTCTGCAGGTATTTGGTTATAGCCAAAGTATTGGACAAATGAATACGATGATGGCCACACAGCGAGACTAGATATTAGTAACATATATCGATATCATTACATCAGTTTATACTGGGTCTGAGTCTATTATCACACGTCTCTGTGGATAGAGCAGGAATAGAGCGCGGACATGTAAGGTGTAGCGCGGGAGTCAGGAGGTGAAACGGTAAGGATCTAGAGAGGTAGTCCTAATTGAGGTTAATTCCACAGATCGGCCTTATCTCCTCTAATCGGTCAGGAGGAAGGTGGTAATGGATGACGGCGCAGGACACGGTGAGAGGCTGCCAGCAGTAATCACACAGCGCTGAGGAGGACGGTGCCCCCCCGAAGGATCACAATATATTAAGCAGCTAAGTGCAGATCTCGATGTGCAGCTGCGGATAAACAGAGAGTCCGGAGAGCCTTCGGGGCTTGCGCTGTGGAAAAAAGTGCGAGTGCTTGTGTGTCTGAGTGTGTGTGTCTGAGTGTGTTCCAGAGAGAGGCCTGTCACTCAAGGCAGTTGCAACCTCTCTAGTTATCTGCCTGTCTCAACCCACGTGTCACCTCTCAACCTCTCGGAGCCGTGCTGACACTCGAGCGCCCGACTCTAGACTCCATATCACGTTCTAGTGGAGTGATGGGCCGATACACATGCGCATCACCCAGAAACACATGCGCCCTCTCACACACACACACACACACACACACACACACACACACACAGCGACCTAACCCAGGCCTCTCCAGGGACAAGCTCTTTCATCACGTCTATGTGCGTCGATACTGGAGCCCCCCCGCACAACACCTACCAGATTCATTAAGGAGCAGAAGGGAAAGAATACATCGATAAGCTCTGAGGAGGTGCGTGTGCGTGTGTGTGACCAGAGGCCGAGGCCGGGGCCATCCATAAACACCGCTGACCGTCTAGACAGGAAATACACTTGAGGATGTCGATAAGTTCGTCAGCGGGGGTGAGGACGGATCAATGGGACCGCAGGATGATGTCAGCGGCTGCAGATTAGATCACCTGGGACGACTCGGGCCTCCGAGTTTTGATATCAGATTCATTATGCTATCACAAAGGGGTGAATATAATCTATGTTTGCGGGAGCTATGGAGAGAGACAGGCATTGATTAACTGTTGACGACAGGAAATTATCATTTCAACGAGCCGGACGGTCGAATAAGACCAGTTCAGACTTTTGAAAACACCTCCATGCAATAAATCATATCGTCGCTATTCCTCGGTTTCCTCTGGTGAAGCCTGTCCAGCTGCTGTTCTGCGTTCATTGCACTAGCATCACCAGTTGAATACCTATTTCTACTCCATGGCATGTTTATTCATGTGGAAATGCCACAGATTATAACTTTAACATTATTGTTGGAAAAATACCTCCAGAGGCACACACTGATTCTCTCTTGAGATTTGTCTAAATGAAGATGAAGCTGATTCCTCCCACAGGACGTGACTGCCCTATATCACGCTTTGCCTTTCTTACCACGGAGCCGGGTGCGGGTGTCTGCGTGTGTGTGTGTGTGTGTGTGTGTGTTTGTGTGTGTTCTCAGCTCTACTGACATTTCTTCAAACGTGGTTGACATTTCCAAGGGATTTTGAAGATTTGATCCCTTCCGTGTTTGAAGAGCCGTGTGCCGCCCTCCTCAAAACTCGCGCCCGGCCTTAAGGGCCTTCCTCTCCGCAGCATCCCGTTCTCACTCACCCCGAAGAAGACCTGCACTACACACCGCCTGCCTCTTAAGAGATGACTGGTTCACTGCTTGGTCTTTTACTTTAGTCTTCCTGTTTCCCCCTGAGCTGTGGAGTGTTTCTATTTCTCTCAATTGAGGCAGAAAAAGCTATCACCAAAAGATACGAGGGAGGAAAGTAGATAGAAATGGTGTGTGTGTGTGTGTGTGTGTGTGGGGGGGGGGGGGATCTGTTTCTCCGGCTACAGGCTGGTTAGTGGAGCGAACTGACACAGACTGACATCTATCTTTCAGGGAGGCCGAGTTAAAAAGAGCCTCACTACTCTGTGTCCATTACTCCCTCTCTCCAACCGTCCCTCTTCTTCCTCTTTCCGCTGTCCTGGCCTCTCAGTCTCTGCCCCCCCCACGGCTCCCATGTCTTGTTATTTCTTATGCCTGGATGGAGTCCTGTCCTAGCCTGGGGCTCACATTACACCCTACCAACCCTGTGCTGGCCACACACACACACACACACACACACACACACACACACACACACACACACACACACACACACACACACACACACACACACACACACACACACACACACACACACACACACACACACACACACACACACACACACACACACACACACACACACACACACACAGCCCATAAAGCAGCCATGAGGAGGCCCAGGGAACCAAACACAGGTCAGGCTCGGGTCAGTCGAGGGCAGGAGGACGGAAAGCCTCACATAATCAATCCTCACACATATGAGGGCCGATGGATAGACACAACAACACAATACACACAAATAGATCATGCATATACAGATGTGCACAGATCCTTTCAGCCATCTTTAACCAGCCAGTTTCCTTTTCAATATAAGCTGATATATTTAAGAACTTTAAGAAAGTTCACTGAACAAAAACATACACACACACAGCTGGAGTAGTAACCCCATAGCTACACAATGTAGAATATTATCAGAATGTGTCACGTAAACTGCTCAACCGGCTTTCTCCCAAAATAAATCGCACAGTTGACTAAATGTGTGTGTAGCCACATAAAATATGTCCTTTAACTGCAACACTAGGACTGATGCTAGACACCACCATAGTGCAAACATGAGCATTGCTAATACGATTAAGAGCGTATCGGGAGTAAAATGTCAGTCTAACCACGATGCACACACAAGTGAGAGCATACTCCCCCGCAGTACAGGATGCTGGAGGTCAGTTCATCAGCCCCAGTGGGTGCTGATCTGACCTCAGCACTCGCTATCTTCCTGTCCTTCAATGGCAGTGATGTTATGGTTGTAACACATGTGCATCCTGATAAAGAGTGAAGCTCAAAGAAGAAGGAAGGACAGCGTTTGATGTACCCCAGTAACTTCCTGGGTTAGTCTGTCCCTGGGAACCGGATGCATGGGTACACGTACTCTCCTTCAGGGCACTGCACTGTGTCCTTGGGCAAACTCTCCAAATACTTAAGAGACACAATGCTTTATACACAACAAGTGAGTGCAGACAGGTAGTCTTACGTATATGCAAAGACACACACGCACACGCATAGTGACGGGTGCAGGGCCCAAGTCTGTTGGGAACTCTAACAGGAAGAGGGTAAGTGCTATCGATTGGCTTCTTCCTGCTTAGCCTGGCTGTCAGAGTAAAAACAATTTGACCGTTTGACCGCAGCACTAACTACATGCACGCACACACGCACACACGCACACACACACACACACACACACACACACACACACACAGAGCTTTTCTTCCAGTTCCTCTGGGATTCGATGATACACCTGAAGTACTCTAATACCAAGTCCTGTGTGAGTGAGTGAAGAAGGCTTGTTAGCCAATAAGCGCAGACTTGCACCAAACTATTTATAACATGTTAATACGACTGTTATTAGGCACGTCTAGTAGTAATACGAGATGTTGTTAAATCTGACAATGATGTGTAATTTGCTTTTAGGCCATGACCATAAAATGGATTAAGCAGAAGAAGAACAAAATTAATTAAATAATTTGGCATTTCCCTTAATAAATCAAATAACAAGCATATCTATGTGTGTTATCCATCACATGCCTCTGGTCTGTTCCTGAAAATAACAGTGTGCGTGTCGTGTCGCGTGTTGAGCATGCAGTATCCATGTAGCGAGGAAGGCTGGTATGTCGGGTCAATATAAAACACTCCCCTGAGGAACAGCGTGACATTATGAACAGAAGTCTCCACCACACTCGGCTCTCTTCGATGGCATTTAGATACGAGGCAAAGGTGATATGGAGGGATACACATTCCGGAGGAGGGATAAGTGGCAGATAAACAGACGGACAGGGATGGAGAGGCTGCTCGTTGCAGATTTACAAATGGAAGAAGAAGAAACCAGCGGCATGTAAGAGTTAAGGCATCACCTCTGACACTCTTTGTTTCCAGCTATAGATGCATACCTTACTTAATAGACATAAGGAAAAATATGTCAGAATCAAACAGATTTGCCTCAAACCTAAATATGAGTTGTGGCTTGAAGAGAATACTGTGGCAGATAACTGTTTTTAAAAGTATGAGAGAGTATTTTTTCATTTCTAATGTCCTCGCCGTGACCAAACATACAACGCAGACTATTTAATTACATAAAATATAAAGAGAATTATCACAAAAGTTAAAGGAACAATCGTAACATTTTTATTTATTATATTATATTTTAATGGGGCATTCTGACAGCAACAATCAACATCTTTGTATAGTTTCTTTTAATATAATATGAATATAATATTATTTCTTCTCATCGTTTTCTGCCAAGCTGAAATATACAGTACTTGTAAAACTCACTGTAGTCCTATTTATTCTCCAATGATTTAGCACATCCCATCAAAAGGTCCAGTGTAAACACGTACATCTTCAATTTGAACCATATTGGTATCAAAGTGTCATCCTTTTTACGTACATGTTGTATAGCTCCGTTTAACAGTAACTGTGAAAGGCTGGTGTCAGCCGAAAACACTGCTGCACTCATATGTCTGTTGTCAGGCCCCGGGAAAATGTATACAGCAGGTAATATATACAGCAGAGCACAGCAAAACAACTCCATCCTCCAGAGAGAGAAGAAAGTGGGGAGACAGCGAGAACAAGATAGAGAGAGATACATATATAGGAGAGAGAGGGAGAGAGAGAGAGAGAGAGAGAGAGAAGCACAAAGGGCTGTTTTCTGCTGGGTGGGTAAAGTGTGTCCAGGGGGGCAGCTGAGTGAGCACACACAACACAAAGCCTGTCATTAGTCCTGACTTGTTTTGCAGACACAACACACTGTGTGTGTGTGTGTGTGTGTGTGTGTGTGTGTGTGTGGAGAGCGAGAGAGAGAGGATGACGATGCGTGCATGTGCGCCTTTGGCCGTGCGTTGAGGTTTTTGTGCGTGTGTGTGGAGCTTCAGATGTTGACAAAAGCCGGTGTTGTCCCGCTTGTCTCCTTTGACGAGCGTCCCCGCGAGGATCACAGCCCCGTCAACACGGGCCCCGCTTGTTTGGGCGAGTGTGAGATCAGTTGCAACGTATAGATCCCTCCCACACCCTCCGCCCCTTTTCATCCCCTCCCCTTCCCTTCCCTTCCCTCCCCTCCCCCTCCCCCTCCCGTCTAGTCTTCTCTCCATCCTATCTCCCTCTGCCACACACACACACACACACACACACACACACACACACACACACACACACACACACACACACACACACACACACACACACACACACACACACACACACACACCGCCTCCTGTCTACCAGCTGCCACTTTGCAGACATTCATCAGAGCTATGATTAGTGAGTGGAGGAATGTCATGTAGCTGCAGCCGACTCCTCACCCCAACCCTGACCTTTCACCCCTGGGCAACCCTGGACGACCCCGGGCCACAGCAGCTGCTTTTACACTGCGCCGACACACTCCATTAGGCCTGACACCTGCTTCTACACATATTGAATCACTCTGAAACACACGCACACACACACACGCACACGCACACGCACACACATGCACACAGACTCTTGCACACACAAAGATGCAAAGGATGGAAGCAGAAGCAAGATTCAAAACAGCCACTTACACACACACACACACACACACACACACACACACACACACACACACACACAAACACACACACACACAATGGCCTTTACACATGCTAATGCAGTAAGGCGGCCCTTTTATGAGATTACACAGTCATTAAAGTGAAAAGGGTCATGAGGGGCACCTGTAGCTGAGCGGCTCCACAGACTATCGTGTGTGTGTGTGTGTGTGTGTGTGTGTGAGTGTGTGCGTGAGTGTGAGTGTGTAAAAACAGCAGAAGAATAAGAGTGTGACACACATATACCATTTCAACTGAAGTATAAGCGGACCTTGACGAGTGATATAGAGCCAATACTCGAGCCATTCAGTGGACACTGTGCATATGTTTTGTGTTCAGTAAGAGACTCTTTGTATGAGTGAATGTCTCTCTCCATGAGTGTGTGTGTGTGTGTGTGTGTGTGTGTGTGTGTGTGTGCCTGTGTGTGGGCCCCAGGCTGACTCTGACAGCACAGTGCTAGCCATCTGCTGGCAGTCACACCAGGAGAAAGCAACCGCAGCCAAACAATGGAGAGCAATGACAGGCCAGGATTTGTGTGTGCATGTGTGCGTGCATTCTGGTGAGGTGTGTGTGCACGTTTTCCCTTCAAAGATCCAAATGAGTCCCTCTCTATGAGCATGTGCAGAGGGGCGTGGCTGTTGTTGATAGGCTGTCTCTGTTACCAGGCGATAGATTAACAAGCCCAAATGGCCATCTGAGCAAGAGAGATAGCATGGGCGAGTGTGGGCTCACGGTTTCTCCTTTTTTTTCTCGCTTTCTGTTTGTCACTCGCAGTCTGCCTGTTTTTTATGTCTGTCCATCCCTTTTTCTATTTGATCTTATCTCCCCCCCTGGCTCCCCCTCTCTCTTTCTCTCTCTTTGTATATACATTTTACAATTTTCAATTGAGGGCACGACTGAGCTTCAGTTTGTTTACACAATGTACTTTTCCAACCTTTCTTTGTGTGTGTGTGTGTGTGTGCAGGCTTCTCTCTTTCTAACACACAGTGTGTTTGTCAACCTCTCCCAATTAATCTCTTTCTATCTGCAGGTAGCGTGCCATCCTGAATGCAGACAGATGGTCAGGTGTTGGGAGGAAGCTGGCTTGCCTGGATTTGACACCAGTCTGACAGCAAGCATCCTCCAGCTGGGTACAGGCCTGCAGTGTCTCCTGGAAAGAGCATGCCAGGTGGCCAAGACACAGGCTGCTGGTCTCCCAGATCCACCACGCACATAACTCTCCACTCACTACTCTGCTATTTTATCACCAAAGACAACACGGGGCTGTCTCCGACTCAGAAACACAGATAAGATACAGGCCGCAAACCAAAGATGTCAAAGTAAGGACAGGAGGCAAATGGCCGACAATGAAAAGAATCCCTCTCCCCGCAGTCCGTTTGAAGAACGGTGTCTGCGCCATGAGCCTGTTCTCAGAGAGATGCTTCGGCCATCAAAGCCTTCTGTATGGCAGCACTTCAACAGTAGCCTTTGGTGAGTTTCTGCTCTGCCACCTCCTGCATCTTCTAGTCTGTGTGCGTGTGCAAGGAGAGCAGCGCCTCCTGTAGCCGGGGGTTACGGCTGATCACCACCGCCGCGGAGAGGCTGGCATGTCATGCCCGCTGGCGCACTCACAGGGCACACCTATTTACACAGGCCCAGACTGAATGGCAGGCATTGTCTGGGTGAGAATGCAACATTTAAGCTCCTGATTAAGGCAGAACAAAGCCCCGAGGGGCAAGAGTAATGAATGCACGGAGCGGGGGAGGGAGGGAGGGAGGGAGGGAGAGGGAGAGATAAAGGGAGACAGGGAAAGGGAGGCTCTCTAGAAATGGGAATTTCATCTGATGTTGCTGCGGGGAAAGACGAGATGGGAGGGCAAAATTGAGAGAGAGGAGAGGAAGGCGAAAGATTGGCAGCAATGGAAGGGACGAGAAGAGAGACAGGTGGTGCCTTGAGAAGGAGGTGAGGGAGGAGGTAGGAAAGGATGCAAAGAGAAGGTCGGGATGGAACCAAGAGGGAGGCAGGGAGGGAGAGGTGGGGGATGAGCAGAGAGGCAGAGATGAAAAGACAACAGAGCAGAAGCCAAGCAGAGAGGTAAAGAGGGAGAAGAGGGACAAGAGGGAGCTACTGTCGAGGTATCCTCAGTGATGAGGAGGAAGTGACGCTCCACCATCACAACACCGAGGTAGATAGACAGATAGCGCCCCCTCATGGCACGTGTGCACCATGTGCTCTCCACCCGGCCCCCTCTTGTCCGGGGAGTGAACAGCAGGCAAGAGGGAGGCAAGAAGCCCATCATCGCCACATTTTATCATCAATTAAAATGCTAATAAGCTCATTTGGGCACTGGTATAAATTACATGTTTTCAGTAACATGTGAGGACATGCTCCTCTGATGGAACAAAGACAACTGGGATGTAGGAAACATCAGAGCACCATTTTGTATCTGGATTTCAAGACACACACACACACACACACACACACACACACACACGGCCCCATACAGTTCTGTGTGTGTGCTCAGGTGCATGTGTGTGTGTGTGTGTGTGTGTGTGTGTGTGTGTGTGTGTGTGTGTGTGTGTACACTTTGTGACACCTTGGCAGCCTGTGGGCACAAATGTGAATGTGAACGACGAGGGGTGAGCTGCTCCCTGAGTGTGTATGTATCCTAGCAACAAGACAGACGTAGTAGCGGTGCAGTGAGCAGCTGGTAGAATGGGACACAGAGGCCATGATGGATTGATCGCGTGCGTGCGTGCGTGCGTGCGTGCGTGCGTGTGCGTGTGTGTGTGTGTCTTACATTTACACTGAGAGATTTAGGTGCGTCTGTGTGTGCGCACACACTACGCATCCATGCATGTTTAACGCTTAAACATTCATCACCGTGTCAAGTCGCCAATTGCGGTGATAACAACCAATAGAGAGGCACCGACATCCCATGATCACAGTCTCAGTTATATTATGTACGATGCACACGAGATCTTTGTCTTTCAATGATCAATACTGAAGGACATGTTGGTGGGTTGGGTTTGTTGTTTTCGAGGATATTTTAAGACAGGCAGACGAAAAGAAATGTAGAAAGTCTAAACTAAACAAAGGTCCTGCCCTCAAAAACATGTGGAGGGAGTTTAGACCCCCAAACGTGGATGGGCACAACATGTTCAATGCTAAAAATGTAAAAAATTACATAACATTACATTACATGTCATTTAGCAGACGCTTTTATCCAAAGCGACTTACAATAAGTGCATTTCAACCTAAGAGTACAAACTAAGAACAACAACAATACAGAAAGTAACATTTCCTCAACATAGTCAAACTATATAAGTACCACAATAAGAGCTATTTAAGAGCCACTGAAGTGCAAAATTTTTTTTAAAAAAAAAAGCAAAGCCATGATGGTTCAGTCCTGCATTCTCCATCTGAAGGCGAGGAAATGCTTTCCTGCGTTCTCAGGTCTGGTGGAATATTACTGCGCACATGAAATCAGGCCTTTTGTGGCCTCAGGGGGAAGTGCACAAAGGCTGCTAATGGCCTCAAGTGATGCCACTTGTATCAGTTGGTACTGAACACTACAAGTTCGAAAATTAAAAAAAAATCTGTGCTTGTTGATGTAAGGTATTCTGGAACAGGGCACTTCGCAGATGGTGGAAAACAGACTTCCGGACGCGCGTGAATTAAGTTATCAACATTTAATGGCACATACAGTCACTCTCATGCAACATACATTCATTCTTGCCATTTACCTTTGCATAGAGTAAACATTACCCCTATGCTTGATAATACATTAATAACGATATCAATATTCTCCCTAATATTTTATATATATTATATGTATTAATTTAAAACATAAGACCTCTGTAGATGTTTTCAAAATAAGCTATTACAACCTAACATTGAGTTAAAAAGAGTTTGAACTCGACAGACCTGTGTCCTCTGCTGAACTAGCACACGCACAACTCTCTAATCAAACTCAAGCTCACGTTGCATTGTGGGTAATATTGTGGCCGCGTTAGGACAAGCAAGAAGAATGTATGGAGTCAAATATAATCCTGGTTCTGGTTTCAGGTTTTGCTGCATAATTGTTTTTATTGTGCAACAATGATAAATGAATGCAATGCTTAAATTGTCATTAACACCTTTACAGTTTACGACCAAAACGTAATAATAATCGAATAATCTTATCATCAATCGTATCATGTCTAGTTTATAAGACATCTAGAAGATCCATTTAGGTCCTCAGACAAAAGATCAAAGCGTCGCCGGTTTGTCCTCGTCATCACCTCTTCCTCGCTCTGAAGATTAGACCGAGTGTGTGATGCATGCAGTGAATGTTGGCCTCCAGATTAGACCTTATCTAATCTCAAACGCCATCTTACTGACAGGGATATGTGCGAGTCTCATAGACAGGACGCACATCATCGTACACACACACACACACACACACACAAGCACACATCGATTGCAGTGCCAATGGTTTTGGGGTCCAGTTGTGCACCAGTAAACATGGATGGCCTCCATGGGGGGAGGGGCTTGGCTTCCCGACCCCGGGCCAGGCAGAAGGCCCTGGCCCGGGCAGACCTGAGTCCCCATGGGCATCACCGCCTGCCAGCTTCTGCTCAACGGAGGTGCGTCAAGCTCCAGCTTATCAGCAAATCCAAAAGGCCTTGCGTAGCGCAGCTCAATAAGGAGATAACACATCTCACCAACACTGCTGCCATCGTCTGACCGCATACCTTATGGCCCTCGTGTTGTTTTCCATCTCTCGCTCTGGATACATGCAGTGCCTCGTTACACCATTCATGAGATGTCTGTGCGCTTTTATTTACAGAAGGGTGAAGGTGAATGGAGAAAGAGAGAATAGAGAATGGAGAAGTAGAGAAAGCCTCAACCTTCACCGCCCTCCTCCTCCTTTTCTTTCTGTTTCTCTTTAAGCGGTCTTGAAGTGTGATGTTTTTTTCAACAACACTGGCTTTGTATGTTTTTATGTCTGTGCATAAAAAAAGCAGTTTCCTTTAGAGGCTGAACAAGGACACGTGCTCTCGCTGTTACTGGGAACGACAGAGCACACTGAGACGGAGAGAGGGAGACTGAAGAAGACTGCACAAATGCTCTTTTCTAGTCGTCCGACCACTCGGAGCCCTTTAACACTACACGTCATTCACCCATTCGCACACTGATGGCGACCCTGCGAGGTGCCATCTGCCCATCAGAGCTCTCTAATCATTCAGACCCATCCACACTCCGCTGGAACGGTCAGCGGGAGCGATTTGAGGTCAAGTGTCTCGCCTACGGCCGTATCGTCACAGCCGGGCGGAGCCGAGGATCGAACCGCGTTGTAGATCCTCAAATTCAAACCATCTCACAAAACACATCCATCGCACCCCCCCCCCCTACACACTCCCAGCCACGGCTCGTCTGGAGGCCCGAGAGGCAGACCTCAGCCTCATCATGAAATGGCCCACCGCACAAACTCCACAAGACTTCATACATCACCACGCTATCTCCATCTCCATCCCTCCCTCCCTCCCAAAGCCATCACGTCCTTCTTCTCTCTCCTTAATCCCTCCCCCTCCTCCTCCTCCTCCTCCTCCTCCTCCTCAGCCCACCTGGCAGTGATCCCCATCTGGATATATATATATATATATATATATATATATATATATATATATATATATAAATAGCTACCCAGTGACCACATTAAGAAGTCATCTCTCTCTCTCTCTCTCTCTCTCTCTCTCTCTCTCTCTCTCTCTCTCTCTCTCTCTCTCTCTCTCTCTCTCTAACTCTCTCTCTCTCTCTCTCTCTCTCTCTCTCTCTCTCTCTCTCTCTCTCTCTCTCTGCTTAAAATGGAAAGGAGCTCTTTCTTGTACTCTGCTAAATGTCTTTTTGTCTCATTAAAAATGGAACAAAGAAGGAGAGAGAAAGAGAGTTTGGTAGTGTGGAAGTGAAATGTAACGAGAGGATCTCACTGCAGAACAACTTATGGGGTTTATCCCGGGACACAGGCGGCCCATTTAATCGAGCTGCGATCTCCTTCCTGGGGCAAAGGAAAGCAAAGAGGGTGGGCGCACTGGAAGTAAAGTAACACGATTATACAGAAAGGTCAGTGCAAGAGAGAGAGAGAGAGAGAGAGAGAGAGAGGGGTATAAGGGACAAAGGAAGAGAGACTGAATGTGTGTGTGTGTCTGTGTGTGTGCGGTGTGGCGAGGAGTGAGCCAAACCTCACCGCTGACTTGGCCAGGGCCTCTGGAGCCAGAGAGAAAGCCCTGCTAACCACAGCCTCTCTTTCTGTGTGTGTGTGCGTGTGTGTGTGTGTGTGTGTCTCTCTCTCAAACACACACACCCTCACTGAAGGCATCTTGCTCTGCGAATACGTCATTTCAAAACACGCGTGACTGGCCAGGAGAGCAAGGGAAGTAGCTTATGAAAGAGAAAAAGAGCCATAGAGGAAAGAATAAAAAACATCAGCTGCTGGAGAACAACGCAGCAATTCAGTCTCACCCCCCCTCAAAGCAAACAGGAAGCGTCCTCTCAGTCCTCTCGTGTGACCCTCTCAGCTCGCGCCCTCGCCACTCCACTGTATTTAAATCCCCGTCGCCGGGGCTCATTATATTTCCCAAACGCACCAGAGTAGGCTGTTGCGTCGCCGCACTTCAAGTCAATAGCGGGACCCCGAGCCGTGGGCATGAATACGAATCTTCACATATGCGCTGGTAAAAAAAAAGAGAAGCCTGCCGCTGCTCGTCTGCAGCATCTCGGCCCATTTATGTTTTGCGGTGATAAAACAATAGCTGCCGATGGATGAGCGCGCAGTCAGCCCGCCCTGCTCTGTGGCGCCCTGTGCACAGATATACAGCAGACACCACAATGTGATTAAAGACGCCACGCCTTTGAGACAATGGGTTGCACAGGGACAGACGAAGGGCTAAAAGACACAACTGGAGTGAGGAGATGGAGCGATGATGATGATGATGGGGGGGATTTAAGCATATTAGGTGATGTTGAGGTCTCTCACCTCAAATTCTGTCTCGTCAGATCAACCTTAGACAGCAACACAGCAGACACCATACACACACACACACACACACACACACACACACACACACACACACACCTATCTGTGTCAACACACGCTTGTGGAAAGGTTGAGAGGTATTGCTAAACAGGCGGGGGGGGCTTTCTTTGGCATGTTTGTTTTTATTTAGCTTTTTTGTGATGCTGAAGGTTGAGGCAAAGCTACTCTGTGTGTGTGTGTGTGTGTGTGTGTGTGTGTGTGTGTGTGTGTGCGTGCTCGCCTCAGAGAGTGTGTTGGTAGGCAGAGACAAAAGGAGCATATGGCAGCAGCAGCAGCCACGGCTGTAAATTAAACATAGAGAAAGATTAGACACTGAATGTGTGCTCTGAGACACAGACGTCACTGAGCCAGAGGCGGAGCAGACCACTGCAAGCGTGGGGGGAACACACACACACACACACACACACACACACACACTAAAGGTGACTAACTGTCATTAAAGTATTATAATAAGACAATACAAAGATGAAGAAAATAAGAAACACAGAGGGGAGAGAAATGTATAAAAGCCTTTAAATGACAGAGACAGGTCAACGGGAGTGAGGGCAACATGAAGACCCCCCCCCCCCCCCCCCCCGCCTGCAGCCAAGGGGAACTGGACCCTCCACTCCAAACTGGAACAGCTGCTGTTGAGCTGAAGCAAAGCTGCATCTCTGTCAATAGGATTACCGAAGCTCTTCTCAAATACACAGTCCAACACATGCTCACACACACACACACACACACACACACACACACACACACACACACACCGTCAGAATCATACGGCTGGACGCACATACGGGGGCCATAAACACGGCGACAGTTAAAGGACAACAACTGCTGGACGCATCGGAATGGGACGTGTGGAACGGGAGAGACACTTTCAGGAAACACTTCTCGCATATTAAAGACAGTGTTTGACTTCAGTGTTCACGGGAGAGCCCTGTGTTTTAAGAAATGATAATATTTAGTTTTTTTAAGAGTATATATTTTTTTCTTCTCAGTTGGACAGATAATGAGATAATGTGAATATTATTTACAGATGTGGCAGGCATCTACTCAGTACTGTGCTTATGAACAAGTTTGAGGTGTTTGTAGTAAATGGTTGCATTTAAATAAAGCGCTTTGACACAAAGTGCTTTACAATTTTCCTTTTACTCGCATACTTTTACTTCTTTAACACGTCACATAAACCATATCCATAACCATCAACCATATCCACAGATGACTTTGCCATTGTAGAGATGGGCAGTGTTTAAACAAAACAGGTGTACAATGTAAGGCAGACCAAGCCCCTCCAACCCAACATGTTGTTATGGACTCTTTGGTCCGTGTGGACTTCCTATCAGCTTACGTCATTCACATGCACTGAAAAAGGAAAGGACTGTGAGATTGCTGATAGTGTCGTATCCCGGGTTACCCTGCGATGCCGGGCCCTGATGTTTACTTCTGGTTTCAGTCTAGCTGCCAGCTCTCTTACAAATTGGCAATAAATGTCGGACATGTCTGAAACAGAATCTGCACCACATGAACCGTATCACCGCCCCGTCACCTGAGCCGACGAGCTTCATACGTAACGCGGAGCATCGACACAAATTGAAGCTCATGGCGAGCCTCCATCTCAGAGGGGTACGAGAAGGAGGGGGGGGGGAGATGGGGGAGAGATAGAGAGAGAGAGAGAGAGAGAGAGAGAGAGAGAGAGTATGGTTTAGGGGTAATCTGTCACTGTCTCATTACTGGGCCACATAAAGCGGCGAGGGAGAGTTGGGGAGGCGGAGATAATGCAATAATAAAAAAATAAAAAAATAAATCAGAGGATGAGAAGAGATGGAGAGAAGGGGAGAGAAGGGTCAGGTTATCCTAATTCAATTATGGGAATCAGTTGGGAGCGGATGAAAATTGACGTGCGCCTAACTTGAATTCCTGAGAAATGATATTCTTCTGAGAACAGCTTGTGGAAGAATGCACTGGAAACATGCCCGTTTAAGGAATGATATCATAAATACAGTAGTAAATAAAAGTGTTAGCCTACACATCGTGAACACGGGAGAACACTCTAGTCCACAAAGGCCCCCTGTGCCTCACATCGCTGCTGGAGACTCTCAGTCATTTGATGGGCCACATCTCTTTCTCTGTTACTCATAGATCAATCAATTACTTGTATATGTGCTACTATTACATGTAATAATGTAATACGTGAACATGCTCACATACACATAATCATAAGAATGTCTCTGTGTGCTTTGAAAGACTTGAAAGCTCTTGACATCTCGGACCGAGCCTTTCAGAGCCACGCAGTCCGTTTAAAGCCCCAAAAACACAAAGCTCTTTATACTACACACACACACACACACACACACACACAGATCACTTTGCCTGCACCCACATGTACCACTGCTGCCTGTAAAGCTACCGGGGGGTGGGGGGTGGGACCATAATCACACACACACACACACACACACACACACACACACACACACACACACACACACACACACACACACACACACACACACACACACACACACACACACACACACACACACACACACACACACACACACACACACACACACACACACACAAGGTAAAGGTGATCCGCTGGAGCTATAATGAGGGAACACTGTTGTTGTGATCCTCTCACTGCAGCTCTGATTACAGCCCAGTGTTGAGTTTCTACTCTAAGAGTAAACACATGAGAACACTATCGCTGTGGGGATTCTACACAAACATAAGGACACACACACACACACACACACACACACACAGAACAACAGAGCCGGAACGTGGATGGCGTGTACTGCCTCGGTGTGTAAGTTTAGGAGGCTGCAGCACAACCACTTTCCCCCGCTCGCCGTCTGTCTCTCTATACGAAAGACAAAGCGAGGCCTTATTGCCCTCAGCTAATTAGCAGCAGCACAAACAATACACATGCACACACATTCTCTCACACACACATACACACACCCTTGCTTTCTCTGAGTCATGCTATGGACCTTTTGGCAGTTTAACAGCACTTTGCGGTGTAATCTGCATACTTGTATAGACACAGCATGGGAGAACTAATGGATATTTGACTCACTGTTTTCCTTTCACTTGTGCGCTGTTAAGAAATCATTAAAAAGAACTATCCCGGTAACATCACATCTCCTCTAGCAAGTCACTGTGGTACTATAAGTGAACAACAATAAGCCTTTTTTATTTTTACTTCCTGTCAATGGCTTTACAGAGCTTTCAGCCTCCCACCAAGGATTAGCTCAATACTCAATTCTCCACTCAATCTCACTACCACACACACTGTATAAGGGGATCTGCACATGCACGTGTTTGCAACTGCACATGAATCTGAGTGTGCCGCACGTGTGTTGATGTGTGCATGTATATACACTCAGGGGTGATATTAGTTAATCATAGCCTTCACTCAGCATACATAAAGACCAATTACTGTGCTTCCCTATGGGCCCTTCTCTATTAGCACACTAAAGACCCCAAAGAGTGCTGCCCCATAGCTAATACAGCCTTGGTGTAACACTCCGCCTGCTGGATCATGATGATAAGCACCACAGAGGGGAACAGAAGGACAACGTTCACAACATCACAGAGAGCGGGGCGGGATAAGCCAACAGAGATCTGTAAGTGTAATGAAAAAAATTAAAAGGATAGCAATCAGGAGTAATGAATATGATTGAGAATTAGCTGGACTTTATTTTTCCAGAGGAATTTGTAAAGCCGACGCCGGAACAAATGTGATTGGGACAGTAAACGAGTCAAGAGGCTTGTTACAGTATGCAGTCAGACTCCTATCACAATGAGCATGTGACCCATACTCTTACATCATACTTTAACCTTCACATCAATAGAGTTCAGGAGGTCAAATGACATCCTGCCAGTATCTCACATACACACCTATGACTGTGGCAGAAATGACAACAAGAGAGTACCTGAATGTGTAAGGCAGTGTTCCATTTCTCCTGTTTCTCCTCTGTGTCACCTGTCTTAATTGCTTAATTCCCTTCACCTGCCCTCAGCCACGCCTCTGCCTCCTTAATTAGTTAATTCCCTTCACCTGCTCTCAGCCACTTCTCTGTCTCCCTGATTGTATCATGCTGTACACCTGTGTTTTCCTCCCTATATATTGTGCCAGTCTTTCACTTGTCTCCTGTCGGGTTATTTTTTTTTATCTCTGTCTCGTAGTGTCTCTGTTCCGATGTCTCACTCTCAGTCTTTGTTCGCATGTTGATTCTCAGTGTTTTTTGTAGTTGATTTCAAGCCAGAGTTTTTAAGTGTTTTTGTATCACTCAAACCTGGAGTCCAGCCTGTCTCTCTGCACCTGAGGCTCACCCTGAGACAAACCAGTGACATTAGCTTTATAAAAATGATAAAGTGTGAAGGTATACAGTGTAAGCATAGAGAACTAAAGTCCAGCCAAACACTTATACTGTGCATAAAGCAATAGACAGGTGTACCTGTGGGATATAACAACCTGCTGACATCGTACAATAAAACTGAAGAGAATGAGGAGGTCCATTATGAAGAACGGAAGTGCCTTTTTCTTCTGGCTTGACAGTCATTCAAGCTTCTCACAATCAACATTTCAGGCTGCAGCAAACAGCAGGTCTTACCGAAATTGAGACTTCAAAACGTTCCATTGACCAGTGGAGTCACGCACGCACACCGAGTATACGTCCCAATGTCTGTGCTGTAATCATAACCATTACAAACACCTCGCAACAATGAGGTGTTTGTACCTTACCAATCATTGTGTTGCCACCTCCAAAGGAATGGGCGGAGCCAGATGTCATTACATGTTGACACACCCTTTAGCAGGCAAACCCTGCTGTTAAGTTTCGACTACTCCTGTTTATCTTTTTATACAACTGCCAACTTTTGCCATGTGTTATTTACCAAGATTAATACACGGTGAGTTACAACACTGAGTTAACTCAACACTGCGCCACTGGTTTCATAGCGCCATCTTCCTTTGTTCCTTCTTCGGATGGTCGACATGCAGACAAGTGACACAGCAGCTGGAGACGTGTGCTTCACAGCTAATGCACAAATGCAAAAATACACACACACATACACAAATGTAGTGGACCCTTGTTGCTGGCAGCCACTCATCACCCAGAGAGGCCAACCTAATTTGGAGGACAGGCTCCTCTCTGCCTGCTGGGGAGGCAGCGAGGATTATGAGCCTTCATACACACTAATCTAGTTTGGCCACGCTGGGAGAGAGAGAGGGTGTGTATGTGTGTGTGCATGTGAAAGGGAGAGTGTGTGTGTGTGTGTGTGTGTGCATGTGAAAGAAAGAGAGAGAGAGAGAGAGAGAGAGACAGTGAAAAGAGAATATACAGTACATGAACGGAATGCATAAGCGTGTGTGTGTGTGTGTGTGTGTGTGTGTGTGTGTGTGTGTGTCTGTGTGTGTGTGTGTGTGCCCAGAATCCCAGTCTGTGTGAGCAGAGATAGGGAGGCTCTGAAACTGGTTAGAGATGTCGCTTAGCCTCTTGTCCTCTGATGGCTGCTGGCAGTAACTACACAGGAACACTCTCACACACAGAGAAACACACACACACGCACACACACACATGCACACACACACACGCACACACAAAGACAAACACACAAAGGCATTATCCTGCTGGCATGATCAACGAAATACAGTTATATGTACATCTCAGATTGGATGTTAATGTGTAGTGGGGAAGAGAGATCAGGAGGAATTGTGTTCTGCTGACAGGACGATTTGAAAACCTGTCTGGTGTGTGTTAGCTCACTGTTTAACATGTGTTTATCTCAATAGAGTCATATGTAATTGGCTTGATGGCTGGGTCAAGTTGGCCAGAGGAGCCAATACATTATGATACATATGCGTGTGTCTGTGTGTGTGTGTGTGTGTGTGTGTGTGTGTGTGTGTGTGTGTGTGTTAAGCGTGAGCATGAGGGTGAATTGGCTCAGAGCACCGACACATTCCAAAACACAGGAGACAGATCTCATGGCCAAAAACCCAAACTGGGACCACACTGAGAATCACAGAGGAAGACTTTAGCGGAGAGAGAGAGAGACAGAGCCAGTTAGGGGGAAATAAAGAGGGGGGGGGACCACAGACTCTACAAGCTTACAGTGTGTATGAGCGTCGGCTTGAGTAATTACAGACTTGCCTGGTGTGTGGAGCCGAAAGTCTACCACAACACAGCCCAAGTGATGACACCATACACCGCACGCACACGCACGCATACACACATACACACGCACACACACACACAGACAGCAAACTGCAATTACTGTACAAAGCATTTAAACAGCTGTTCCATATCCCCATTCCTCAAAACCACTCGTACAATCATGCACACTTTCCAAGCCACCCGGTGGTACAGAATGACTTCCACAGAACTGCATAAGAAAGATCCTTTTCACACAGACATCGACATTCAAATACAGAAAACACACACACAGTCCAATTAAGTACATTGCATTTGCTTTAAATACACAACATACAGTATACCTGGGTCCACTCCCTCCCTGTGTAACTACTGGAGCCTCCATCAGTTGGAGCATCTACCCTGAGTGGAGCACTGACACCATCTGGTGGCTGATGACATCACTACATATTTTGCACACTACAAAACGCTCATTGTCAATAAGTGCGTGCATCCTGCGATAACTTACTGCATTGGAAAGCGAAGAAGAAAAAAGAAAGGCCAAACTCAATTACCACTCATGTGAACATGAAGAGATGTAAATCCCACTTCGTGGGAAAGGTTCACAGATAATCTGTCCCTTGGAACAAATGAAGCGGCGACGGCAGACCCCGGTGGTTTTGATCTCTGGAGTCGGCCACGAAGTACCAATCTACTCGCTAACTGGATCCAGGCAGAGAGACGGACAGACGGACAGAAGGGAAGAAACTCTCAAACGTGGTGTAATAGCCGCAGAATTCATCACAGCTTGCCAAAACCCCGAGCACTGGGAACAGAGACCGATGTCACATTAACTCAACCATTCGTTTAAATTCCCTGCACTTTGTGCATATAATCATTTTACATACATAAAATAGACTTCACTCAGACCGGCATCTGTCAGAGAGAACAACGGCTTCCCAGATCGGTTAGTGGACAGTCTCCCGTTGCTCTACTCCACACACTGGAGAGAGAGAGAGAGATGTTCTCTGTCTTCTTAGAAATGTCATGCACTACATGTTGAGTACACTTTATACCTTTCTTATTTATAGTTGGATAAATACAACATAGTTTGATTTGAATGTCGATACTCATTATTTACATATACATTATATATAATGTACTTTATAACTTCGCTTCCCTTGACTTAAAACTTTCAGGTCTTGCTTTTCTTTAATTAATACACACAAAACACACATTTGTTCTTTCCTCACACTCAAACACTAAGCATTGAGTGGAGTCACGTCGAGGAGTCACGGTGGGCATCTTCTACTCATTTACCATTTCTCCTCCTCCTCCCCCTCCTCCTCCCCCCCCCCCCCCCTTACTCGACCCCTTCACACACACACTTATCTCCTGCTGTGAGTTATTACACACACTGCTCCGTTATCAGGTCCATGTGGAATCGGCCTCAGAGAGACGTTTCCTCCCAGCCTGCAGTATCAGAGACCACGGCGAGAAACGTTTGCTCTAACAAAAAAAAGAAGGAGGAAGATGGAGAGATAGATCGACAGATAGATGGATAAATCGCTAGATAGATATACAATGTGTCCATATTGCTACGGCCCAATTGCTGTTACACCAATTAAGTCATTCAATTGTTCCCTTCAGACGAGCTGGAGGAATCTGCCAAAAGACAGACAAGGAAAAAGAGGGAGAACAAAATAGGCAAAAACAATATATAACATTTACAAGGGGGATTAGCGTACAGCAGTACAGGACATGAAGTCACCGCTGAACTTGTTAAGGTAGAACATCTGTGGCGGAGCAGGAGGGATGAAGAGGAGGAGGAGGCGGCGGGTAGAGGAGAAGGTCAGGGGTAAACAGAGAGGGAGAAGGAGAGAGGGGGAGGGGGAGGGGGAGGGAAGAGAGCAGATCAAAGCGTGAGAGCTGTATGCTACCTCTGCCGCTGTGTGTGTGTGTGTGTGCGCGTGTAGAGTATGTGTGCACGTGTGGGTGTGCGTGTGTATGTGTATGTGTGTGTGTGTGTAGTGTGTATAGTGTGTGTGTTTGTGTGTGTGTGTGTGTGTGTGTGTGTGTGTGTGTGTGGTTGTGCACACACATGCCTGCGCTCCTGGCAGACTCAGACTAGGCATTAAAATTATTGGTGCCGCCAGCATGCCGCCCCCCTCCCCCCCACACACACAGACGCACACACACACACACACACTGAAAAGGGAGGGTGGTGAGCAAGGAGGGTAGGAGAGAGGAAGGGAGGGAGGGAGTCACCAAGTGCTAATCAGACCCATGTGTTTGTGGCCAGCACTGCTCCGAACAGCTGTTCCCATGCTGAGGACCTGGCCGCCACACACACACACACACACACACACACACACACACACACACACTAACACACACACGCTTTAGCAACATGGATTTTATTTAGTTTTTCACAGATAAAGTCAATTACTAGTGAAACAGGCCCCCAAAAGATGATTATAAACAGTAATATGGAGGCAAAATTTAACAACAAGGAGAATAAGAGAGGTATAGGAAAAGAAGCGGCATGTCTTTTCCTCCCACCACCAAGGGGATACCGTGAAAAGAGCAGAGCGAGCAAGCTCTGTTATTTATTCTATCAATGGAGGGAGGAAGACCCCCACTTTATACCCAACCCCATTACACACACCCCAAAGCACACGACGACTCCATGAAGAGGCCATCGCTCCGTCTTACTCTGCTCGGGTAGATTAGCTGCTTCGGGTTGAGTAATTTGATCTTTAGGCTGCGACAGTGCCCTCTGAAACCAGCATACTGTAGAAGGATTTATTGTGTGCGTATGTGCGTGTATAATGTGTGTGCATGCGTGCGTGTGTGTGTATGTGCGTGCTTGTGTGTGTGTGTGTGTGTGTGTGTAATGAAGCAGAGCTGTGATCTGCCTTGGGGAATAGGTCTCTTTGTAGTGGGCAGGGAAGTAGAGGAATGTCTGGAATCTCCCCAGAGGATGCAGGGTCTGTCCGGTCATCTCTCTCTCTCTCTCTCTCTCTCTCTCTCTCTCTCTCTCTCTCTCTCTCTCTCTCTCTCTCTCTCTCTCTCTCTCTCTCTCTCTCTCTCTCTCTCTCTCTCTCTCTCTCTGTGTCATGATCAGGTATCCGGCCATCGTCATGTACTGTATGTGTGGAGCAAATCAAATAAAGCTTTTACCAGCGGCCTTGGAGCTGAGTGTGTGTGAGTGTAGGTGTGTGTGTGTGTGTGTGTGTGTGTGTTTAAAGAGGTCAGACTTGGTAAAGAGCTCTAATCACTTTACCTGCTACAAGTGACACAGTATACAGGTAGTGCTGTTCTATCATGCGCGTCCTGGGTCTGTGTGTCGCTCTCCCCTTTCGTGATGTCAGAGGTCATGTTTCTTTGTTTGTGTGTGTGTGTCTGTGTGTGTGTGTGTGTGTGTGTCCGTCTTTCTGTCAACCCCAGGCTACAGCGATTTTCCCTATTGCGTTGCATTTTGCAGCATTAACGTTTTTTTACCACAACATGTGTTCGCGGCCCATCGGAGCAGAGCATCCGGTCGATGACAGAGCTTTTGCGGCAATTGAAGTTGAACAGTATGTCTGAGTGTGTGTGTGTGTGTGTGTGTGTGTGTGTGTGTGTGTGTGTGTGTGTGTGTGTGTAAACTAAACACAGATCGCTAGCGGTGCTCTGTTCTGCATCAGAGATCAGACAGCAACAAAAAAGTGCTACAAGAGTTGTTGAGCCCAGAAAAGGCCGAGAAGATTAAAACGGACCGTGAGATGTGAAGCACCGGTGAAAACATAGGTATATGTTTCAAATGAAACCAATAGCTTGGCTGTTGCACTAGGAAAGAGAAAAGCCAGTCTGAGAAAATGTAGACATACACTGAGCTGTCGGGTATGGAGACTTTACAGCACACACACGCTGTATAAGTGTTTGTGCACACACGTCAGGCAGATGAAACAGAACTGCAAGATGTCCAGAGTAGCCAGAGGACGGAGAGAGAACAGAGGGGAAGGGGACGAGTGATGGTGTGAGTCCAGACTGCATCCCCAAACAGATGTTCAGAGCAGCGTACAGGCCGTCACCCTCGTCACACACTGTTCGCTCATAGAAACGGATATTGTTCATGTTCATCTAGTCAGAGGGTAAAGTGTACAACCGACACAGAGATCAACACATTGACCCTCACCTCTTTGTCTCTCTTGTTTTTATATCCATCTTTTTCTAGGAGAGGAGATGAGAGGAGAGGAGAAGAGGAGAGGAGAGCAGAGGAGAAGAGGAGATGAGATGAGAGATGAGAGGAGAGGAGAGGAGAGGAGAGGAGAGGAGAGGAGAGGAGAGGAGAGGAGAGGAGAAGAGAGAGGTTGTAACAGGACCAGGTGACCTGGTGGACTTGGACTTTGGGGAGGGTCTGAATTTGAGTAAGGAGGGCATCTAGGGTTAGGATAGAAGTACAAAGCTACACTGAAACCAGAGTATTATGGGGGGTCAAAGGTCACACACGAGAGGGAACAGTTACCGGTGCAGCACAGCAGAGACACAAATTCAGCTTGTTGAAAAAAGTATCGACACTAGACCAAAATCAAACAACTTTGACCGTAATGTGAATTGATAAACAAACTACAGGAACGGGGGAAGATCATCCAGTGCCTGTAACAGTGGTGTGGTGGTGTGCAGAGGGGACCTCTTCACCTCCATCTGCAGCGGCTCACAGGTACTCACAGGTGTGCAGGCTTGTAATGACGGGGTTGTTTCCAACAGCAGCGGCCCGTCCTGAACCTTCACTGCAGGACGAACAAGCTGAGAAGGCTTTGACTTCAAATGTTCTGCATGGGCGGGGCCTCAGAGCGCCGAGCGGCACGAACGCCGAGCGGCGGCACCGGATCCATTGTGAAGCCTGCTGGGA
The DNA here is from genome assembly GCA_036178185.1 of Liparis tanakae. Lineage (NCBI taxonomy): Eukaryota > Metazoa > Chordata > Actinopteri > Perciformes > Liparidae > Liparis > Liparis tanakae. The sequence continues at coordinate 8,085,733 of CM070104.1, read as the reverse complement.
GTCTGTTCCTGTACAGTAGAAGCGTGTCTGTGTGTGTGTGTGTGTGTGTGTGTGTGGGTGTCTGTGTGTGTGTGTGTGTGTCTACCTACAGCCCTGCTTCTTGTAAGAAGCCGTACATATAAAAGACCACCACTCCAAATAGACAATAAAGTCCGGCCCCAGGACGTGGCACTATTCACACTTTAAAATAACCAGCAAAGAGCGATTTAAACAGGACCAGGTTACAGCCGCTCGTAAAACAAATACACACAGGAATAATTGTATCAACACGGCAACCTGGCGGAGGAAAAAGAAAGAAGAAGAAAAAAAACCTCTCCATGGGGGGTACGGGGGGAACGCTAAGCCGAAGAGTGGTGCCGATGTTGAAGGGTGGTGTGTGGAAAAGGGTGGGAGAGGAAAGGAAAAGGGGGGAGGGAGGGAGGGAGGGAGGGGAGGAAGAGAAAAAAAAAACAGGTCCCACAGAGCTACCGTGCAGGCGCCAGTAAAGACAGCGAGGGTGGAAAGGAGAGGAGGAGGAGGGGAAGAGGAGGGGGGGGGGAAAGACCCTGGTGAAACTCTCAACAGATGCATGAAGCTCTTGTCAGCATTCCTGCTAGGTAACGCAAGGTCAGGAGCGAGCAGGAAGACAATATGAGGACTATTTGGGCTCCCCGAGCGCCAGATGTGTTTTAATAAGACGGCTGCCCTCGGAGCTAATAAGGTCAGCCTCTGGCTCCAGCCAGACGAGCAAACAAGTAGACTCTTGGCAGGAATTCAGCTCCGGCTTGGCACAGCCTCCCTCCCTGCTTCCTGCCTCGCTCTCTCTCTCCCGCTCTCTCTCTCAGAGCGAGCGAGGGAGGCTGACTCTTTCTCTCTCTCTTTCTGTTCGTGTGTGTGTGTATGACTCACTCCATCTCATACACCCGCCTTTTATTAGACACTTCCCTTTTTCTTCATGGGGAGAGAGGAGGGGGAGGGGGTGGGGGGGAACTACTGGCTAAAAACTGGAGCCTTTGAGAACATCTGTGCTTGGATTGTGCACTGACATGCACACACCCACTCACATGCAAGCGCAAACACACACACACACATACATACTGACAAACACACACTCACACGCAAGAGTAAACACACGCTTTGTATCCAGTTCGCCTGCTGTGTAGTCCACGCTACTTCCACCTTTTTACCAGTGAACCTGAAAGAAAGACACAAGGTCACGCAAGAAAGGAAAAATTCAAATGAGTTAAAAAAAATATACAAATTTGGAGCGATAAATCAGACACAAGAGGGGAAAAAGAAAGAAGTGGCATTGGCGCCAGTAAAGATTGGCTTGATCTGCACAGAGAGGGAGACAGAGGGGGTGAAGGAGGAGGAGGAGGAGGAGGAGGAGGAGGAGGAGGAGGAGGAGGAGGAGGAGGAGGAGGAGGAGGAGGAGGAGGAGGAGGAGGAGGAAGAAGATTTAGAGTTGAGAATGGGAATGAAGGAGGGGGGGATTCAGAGTGAGAGTGAAGAATATTGTCAGTCTTGTTGTTGTTTACTGCGCCAGTTGCTTGTTGTCAGTCGGGGTACGAAACACAAGTCATCTTCGAGCTACTAGTCCAAACATCGTCTGGCATTCACTGTTGTTTAAATGTCCAATAACATTGTTGAGAGAAAGAAATCCCAAAGCGATGTGAGCGTGGCGGAGTGTCACCGAGCAGAGCCCGGGGGCCGCAGACAGGAAGCAGAGGAGGAGATGTGATGAAGAGGATGGCACAAGTGTGTGTGGCGGGTAATTAAAGTGTTATTGAAAAACAGAGACACACGCAAACAACTCACATCCAAGAACAGGGGTTCACTCCATATAAGAGAAATGTGATATTGTGTGTGTATGAATTAACTGCAGTTACACACACACACACACACACACACACACACACACACACACACACACACACACACACACACACACACACATATAATGTATTCTTGGCTCTCTGTGATCCTCTGAGGTAAAGATGACGTCATCCTTGGCCTCACACTAAATCCGCCAAGACAGACCTCTCCTAGTGGTGCCAGCAGTCCTCAAATATTTACCTCAAAGCTGGGTCCCACATGACCACACACACACACACACGCACACACACACACACACACTCACACACTAACTTCATACACATGGCCCCTGCTGTCACCTGTACCTCCTTTTCCCACACACAGTTCAGCTGTGTAACAAATTGTAACAAATTACAAAACAAGTGAACTCACCATGTGTGGCTGGTGTATTTGATCAGTGGTGAAACAAATAATCACATTTGCAATCTATTATTTTTTTACGGCATAGCCATAAAGCATTTCATGACACACTGGCACCAGGATGTTCTGTGGTGCTCTGGCCTTTACTGAAGACATTTGGCACAGAGCTTTTTCTTCCATTCATTAGTGCATCATCTATTCTTTCTAACGTGTATAAAACAGAAAGCACCTAGAATGCAGTTTTAAGATTTTACAAGACTCATTTTGCCAACCTGAGGATTTTTAAAGTTAGACAATCTGTACTGCATTACCTTTATTCTAGCAATACCATGATTTAGCCTTGTGTGCCCAATGAGAGTGTGTGTCCATTGGTTGGACATAAAGTTGGAAAGAAGACCATCATCCATCACCGGGTGAGAAAGGTTTCTGCTCCAGACGTTAGACCTTCCTGTTTTATTGCCAGCAGACATTTGGCTAGGTGTAATTTGAGATGACCTCACCACAGAGAGCTCAGGGTCACAAGGTCAGCAGGCCTTATCATGCAGACCCTGTTTGCTCCACACTGAACCCCCCCCCCCCCCCCTCCCTGCTCGCTGGCTCTGCCACACACACACACACGCACATACTCAGACACAAATGTGTCTGTGTTCCCACGGTTGCAGCAGGTCTACGGGTTGATGTATAGCAGCTTGTAAAGCAGGGCTGTCAGTCAGCTTTAACGGCCTATCACAGAGATCCAACAGGACCACAGCCATGCATGTGGGCTCAGGCCGCTGACCGACTCAGCGACACCCAATAAAAGCCGCTCACACTCCACACACGCACCGATTCAGCTGCAAAACAACAGAGGGAGGCGGCTTTGATCTCCGCAGACAGACACTCGCGCTTGAGATGCGTCAGCGCTCAAAACGATCGCATGTGTGTGCACACGGACATAAAAGTGAGCGCCGTCTTCCTCGCACAGTCACGGGCTTATTTACGTAAGCCTGAACAACTCTGACACCTGTGGGGCTGTGTAGTGTGGCAGCCGGTCCAGAGCCTGCGATCAGCCCGACGCCGAGGACACATGTTCCTGATTGAGTGGAAGTCAAACTGCATCTGATCACTCCCCGGCCAGCGTCAGTCTGTCTGAAGCTCTGGTTTGGAGAAATTGCTGCGCTTACCGCTCTCCTCAGGCCAACCAACAGGTGGACGACAACACGCTTGCAGAAAAGAAAACATCTGGCCTGAATCAAACATGTATGGTCAAAGGCTGCTAGGACTGCTGATATGATGATAGATCTCACAGATCTAGTCATGAAATGCAACAGCACAACGTAATGGGCCTATAAAAGGTTACAACGTCAGACTGCTATTACAATTAGAGTTTTAATATCTGATGGTTTTATTTGAATAGGGTTTAATGCATTATTGGATTTCAAAAAAAATATTGGTTTCAGTAACTGTTTATGCGCCTTGGTGTGAAGGACAACACAACAAGACAATTAGGTGTTTAGTTATCAATCTTTTTCTTGAGAATTCAGAGTGCCTTTAATTTCCACTGAAATAAACAACAATACACCTTAATTGCATAAAGAAATACTGGTTACATGCAAATCAGTTGATTTAGTAAGCAGGCGGTGGCTAATTATCTTTGGATATATAATTTGATTTATTATGTTGAAAACATAAGAGGCAACACATCATTTACATCTGTAAATCAGGGCCGGAGCAGCTACCACGGACACCCACAATGTGATTTATTTAAAACTAAATTATGTTCAGCGACTAGGGCAGAGTTTTCTATTTATTTAAATAAAAATGTTAACGAGATAGAAATTCTATGAGCTGACTTTTAAATATGAGTAGTTCTAGGCTTCACAGAATAATAAACAAACGACTTATGATAACCGTTTTTCTTTTTGGGGAAACATTGGGAATTATCATTAGCAAGCAGTAAAACAAACACGTTAACTAAATATACAAAATGTAAACTGTAACCCGATTGATTTCTGGTCAAAACTGTTTTAAAAACTGTCAAAAGCTTTAGGTTATGGTATATCACGGCGGCAGCCCCAATATCCATATGACCATGTTCTACAATAGAATAGCATATGAAGGGAAAGAGTGGATATAAGCGCTTTCCTGTTATGAAATAAGTCTGGCAAAAGAACATTTATGTCATCTAAGTGTAACCTTGACAGATACATATTCATTAGTGGGCTGCTAAGCTACCTGACCTGTGACCCTCTCACTTCCTGTCCTCCGAGGCCATCGAGGAGCAGAGCTGCAGGCGGAAATGAGGCCGAATAAAGAATGATCTCTTCTTTACCCATCTCCTCTCCTCGTCCTCTCTGTTTGATGTATAGCTCGTCGACATTTGAAGTGGGATTCAAAAAGACGTGCGTGCGTTTGCAGAGCGAGGATGTCATCCAGAAGGGTCTCTCTGAACATCACAGGAATAATACGTGTTGATTGTGGAAGCAGCTTCAGTTAATCAACTCTACGCCAGCTCCAGCACAAAGCACTGGAGTTGTATTGTCTCTGGAGAGACTCAAATTAATGTTTTTATTTCCAATTTAATAGGAGTCCACACTGTGTAGTTGGTATGAAATGGGGAATTAATGGTTGCTTAAAAAAAACATTGTCTTTTGCCGCCACGGCTCAGCTACCAATGGACAAATTATCATATCTTCCTTTTTTTTATCCAGGAGCCAAATGTTTAACCGGGGTCATTATCAAAGGTCACACTCAGGAGACTGAAAGTACATATACAACACACTGCAGTAGATCGCTGGAGATCCTGCCAAACTCAGCACTTTACTTTACTTTACTCAGCACTTTACTTTGTTTTCCTCTTGTGTATTTAGTATTAGTATTTAGTTTTTAGTTTTTTAGTATTTAGTTTTGTGTTTTTATAATTATTTTTATTAATGCTCTGATGTGCTGCTGTGTTTTTTGAAATGTCCCCACTGTGGGCCGAATAAAGGTATACATCATATCATATCATATATGTATGATCATGGTCTATTAATGGCCCTGAAGGTGTTACACTTCTACATATATGTCCACTAAAACATACTCAAACATACAAAATCCCAAATTCATGAAGCCTGATTTATGTTCTGTAAGCAGCTGATATCTCCAGGAACTCAAACACACCACGCTCATCCTCCACACACCCCGAGAGGCTCACACAACACAGATAGCAGTCGGCCTCTGACCCGAAGGCCCTGTGAGCGGGACCAAGGACTCGGGTTACTTAGAGGAAACCAGGATCTGGGCCGAAGCTCGAGGATGTCCTCTCACGCCATAGTTTATGAATGGGTTATGCACAGCTTCAGTCCATATTAGTGACCTTCTTCACCCTCTCACCTACGATACTATCAACATTTTGGACCGCCTAGTCGAATCACTGTCTGCAAAGAAGACGAGTCAGACTGGAGGCGAGGAGACAGGATGAGGAAGAAACAGAGAAACTACAGCAACAAGTAATCAAATAGGATCATGAAAGAATGGATTAAATAATCAAGTCCACAGATAAGATTAAGCTGATATAAGAGGAAATAAATAGAACATGAAATGTGTTTTTTATCAACGAAGAGAAGAAAACAAATAATACCATAAGGAACATGTGTGCATGCTTTTGTTGAGGTCCAGAGTAATGTTGGGATAAACAAAAGATTAGTCATGCACTGAAACATACAGTCACACAAACATAAAACATTATTTCACTATACAACACACACACACACACACGCACACACACACACACACACACACACACACACACACACACACACACACACACACACACACACACATCTATATGTATATACACACACTGAAACCCATTTATCCCTGGTCGAAAGGTCATGGACAGTGGTAACCAACATGAATAATATAGAGATCTGAGAAGGTCACATGACCACACAACCTTTAATAATTAGATCATGTTAATTTGAAAATAATGCACTCAACAAGCAGTATGTATGTAAACACACACAAGATGCCACTGCATCACAATACTTGAGGGATTATAGTGATTCTATTAATAAAAATATTATTTTTTTGTTGGAATACCTTCTTTGTCTAGATTATAGATTTATGTAAAACATGAAAAGACCAGGAACCGACCAGAGAGAGATAAGGTGGAACAAGAGAGGCCGATGTGTGGAGCTGGACGGAGGTCAAGAGTTATCACCTGGCTGACCAGAGGCCATGGGACAGGACCTGTCATCACTTTGGCAAACAGAAACACATTTTATCAGAGCAACAGAGGAAAAGGTTCTGCACAGACCTCCAAACCCAAATCCTCTGACTTGTGCGCACATTGTCAAGGTTTCTTTTGCATGAGTTTACGCAGCAAATTTACTTTTCTTTTTTCTTCCCGTGTGAGAGGCAAAGTGTTGGTCATCTGGTTTTGTTAAGAAGACCCCCACCGGAATGGATACCTCCTCAGTCTTAAATGCCCCCTCCTGAGGTGTGAGATCATGTCTGCACCAGGGATGTTGCCAACAGAAAAGCATGCACAAACCAATGTGCGTGTGTGTGTGTGTGTATGTGTGTGTGTGTGTGTGTGTGTGTGTGTGTGTACACATGCGTGTGAGTGTGCATATGGATGTAAGCATGTGTGTGGAGCAGATGGGAGGAAAGAAAGAAATTAGAGAGGGGTAAAAGGAGAGTAGCGACAGAAAGTCTGCAAGAGGATGTGTGTGTGTTATGTGTGTCAGTGTGTGTGTGTGTGTGTGTGTGTGTGTGTGTTGGACTGAGGGGGACGTGAGGGGTTAGGGTGAGGCAGAAGGGAAAGGAGAGGGGGAGTAGTGTGGTTAGGCATCCAGAGTCAGTGAACATTTTTCTGGCAGGCCCTCTCTCCGCTGCTGGCTGCTCGCCCGGCTCTGAAGCAAACTTAAACAAACTCCTGTTGCAGCCATCTGCTGGGCCCGCGGGATAAATCACAGCCCTGCTTCGCTCTGTACTACTCAGCCGCACCACTATCAGGTTACTGTGTTAGTGGCCTCACACACACACACACACACCCCACACACACACACCGCACACACGCTCACTCTCAGGCATGCAGGCACACATTAGAGTCTCTCTTTCTCGTCCACACACACACACATACACGCACACACACACACACACACACACAGACAGACACATACACACACACGCACACTCACACTCCAAGCTACGCGTCAGCCTGGAGCCAGGGCCTGCCATGGGGCTCACACCACCAGGAGAGGCCAGCAACATGTGGCCCCCGCTAATACCACAGGGAAAGATGAAGAGAAGGGGGGGGAGAGGGAGAACGGGGAAAGGAAGGAAGGGGGGGATTGAGGTGATGGGGGGACAGAGAAGAAAAGGAGAGATGGACAGAGGTGTTTGGGAAGAAGGAAAAGAAAATAGGACAGAGGAGAAGACCTCTGACACCTAACTCATGTCCGTCGCTATTTGTATAGCCCCCCACACACACACACACACAGACCGTAGAAAAGAAAAACAGAAAAACATCTCCAGTACAATCTACAACAGCTTCTCAACATCTCGTTCTCCAGTCGTTGTAATGGTAAGGGATCTAACCTAAACAACGATTGTTTGGGGTTAAAGAGTCAATCTTAATCCGACAGCATGTGACTGTGATGCTCCGCCGTCTCCGAGGAGTCTGGAGATCTGCAGCAGGTTAAATCTCCTCTGGTGGCGCCCCGCTCCGGGTCCTCCACTGTGGCCTGGAGGCCGTGCTCTGCACATTAACCGTGACTCGCCCGTTGGCCCGCACTGCACACAACGTCTGACCATGTGGGACATGCCGCCGGCCAAATTGGCAGGTCAGATGTTAGCATACTCATAGCCTCACAGCCTTGGATTAGATTAGGCTTTTAATGAATCATCATCAGCAGTGGTAAACAGCTGCGTGGAATCTGGATTAATAACATTTAAACAGTGAGAATGACATACTTGAAAGAGATGGCAGGCAAAAAAGTTACACAAATAATGAAAGGCCTTCAGGAAGTATCTCTGGTGTCTCTCTGTCTCACAGATGGAGGAACTGAATTGTTGTTTGTGTCTGACTCAGAGGATGGTCATGTCAGTGTGGGAGACTCTCACCCATGGAAACTATTTACAAAGTCCTCGTAACTCCCGACTGTGTCTGTGTGTTTGTGTGTGTTTGTGTGTGTTTGTGTGTGCTCGTGCATTTGTGTTCATGTTTATGTGTGTGTCCTCGTGGATCGGCCGATGAGAGCATCTCAAGGCTACACCACCTTGCTGAGGTGTAGGTCTCTCAGAGTAATAAACATGCGTTGCTTGCTTTTTGCTCTGGATTAGTAACTGGGACCCATTAAAAAAACAAAGGCCTAATCAAATGTTACAGACGTCTGCGGCCAGATTTTCAATCTGGCAACACCGAACGATTCCAGTCCAAAGTACATGACAGATTGGTGTATTTTCATAATTACCACCATTATGTGGTCACTCCAACCTGATGATCTACTTATAGCGCCAAACGTCGAGACCACGTGATACACTAAATGTGTCACAGTCACTGTATCGTCTGTGAACCACATTCCTCCAGAGGTATCACAGTCGCCGGCCTCCGTCCAACACTCCTCCTCTGTCGCCTACTTCCCAGCTGCCCCGGAGCTGGCAGGACAAGCTGAGTATGTGAGAGGCCAGGTGGCTGGACGGTATGTACGAGGGGGGGGGGGGGTGTTAAGGCCATGACTTGGGGTTGCTGATGGGAGGAGAGAGTTAACCAAAGAGCAGGGTTCTTACAAATTGTTACCAATGGATTTCCAAGACTTTTCTAGGACTTTAAAGCAAATGTCCATGACCAAACTGAAATCTCGGTATAAACATTTAGAAAATATTGCTTATATTTTGTGCGTCTTTCTTTAAAAAACATATTAATTATCTCAAACTCGGCGTAAATGCACACGTCATTATAAAAATGTCCATCACTTTTCCCAAACTTTTATGATTTTAGTTTTTGTTCCATGACTTTTCCAGGCCTGGAAATGACCATTTTAAAATGCCATGACTTTTCCAGGTTTTCCATGACCGTACGAACCCTGAAAGAGGGAATGTCTTCTTCAGTCTAAATAAACTCCCAGAGGATCACCAGTAATGCTGATCAGTATCTCCCTCCTGGTTGGCTGAAGAGGGGGAAGCTCTCTAGCAACTAGACTGTCTTTGAGCTAGAGTGTGGGGCAAGAGGTTGTGAAATAGTCTCTACCCGGGTGCTATTTTGGGTGCGGCTTACGTCTCCAGTTGCCCTGACAGCAGGGTGAGAGTGAGTTCTCCTTATTGTCATCCCATTAGTAGTATCAGCAAAAAAGGGGGAGCAACGGAAGAGCAAAGTGAAAAATAGTGGAAATTAAGGGGGGAAGACCCCACGAATGAATAATCAAATTGAAACCTTCAGCGCTGCTCGAAAGGTCTTAAACAGCAAGACTAATGCAAAGCACTTAATACCCATGAATAATATTCAGTAAGCTAAGAGCATAAGTTACATGTTAAATGTCTGGCAACGAAAGAGGTCTGCTATTAGCTACTGTGCTACCACACACTCCAACTGTGTCCAGGTGCAGAACCACACACACACACACACTCACACACACTCACACACACTCACACACACTCACACACACTCACTCACACTCACTCACACACAGCTGTGGCACAATCCAGCTGCATTTGCCAGCAAGAGAGCAAACACCTGCCAGTGCTCCCAACCACCTGGCAGACACACGTGCACTAACACACACACACACACACACACACACACACACACACACACACTTGCAGCTGCTCTGTATGTAAATTATAGTCAATGACTGCATACTGCATGTGTGCCTGTGTGTGTGCCTGTGTGTGTGGAAGCGCATGTCTGCAAATGTATGCATATATATGTGACTGTGTGTGTGTGTGTGTGTGTGTGTGTGTGTGTGTGTGTGTGTGTGTGCGTATGGCCAGAAGGCAGCTGGCAGAGAGAGCTTAGCTATAGTTACATTACACTCAGTCCTCTATAATTACTACAGTCAAACCAGGTTTACTACTGAAACACTCAGACTCAGGGGGAAGAAGTACAACATTAGGACAGCATCCTCACACAGAGCAGACGTGTTGAATTCTAACACCAAAACATGAGAATCGATTCCCTCTAATGTCGAGAAAGTACTGCAAGAATAAATTATTTAATTACATTAACACAAACTGATTAGCATTGAACATGAGGAAGGTTATGTTTCGATCGCTGTGTATTTATTTGTATATGTGTGTGTTTGTGTGTTATTCACATAACTCAAAAAGTATTAAAGCAAATCACATGAAATTTGGTGGGATGATTGGTTATTATCCGGGGACCATTTGATTAGATTTTTGGGATTGATCGGGTCAAAGGTCAAGAAAAGCCTGCGGCGAAGGTATGCGCTCTACCGAGTGCCCGTTCTAGTTGTTACGTGTCTTTGCAGCATTTATTTTCAGTGTTAAACATGTAAAACAGCTTCTTTTTTTTAAACCTGTGAGTGAAATTATTACGCCGATGTTGTACATTCTGCAGACCTCCCTGTTACGAGGTCTGGCTCAGGGTCGTGCGGTGAGGTTCGCGGCTGGTGAGGCACCGAGTCCGTCAGCGTCAGATTTCACAAATATATGAACCCTTTAGAGTAGTTATATGAACCCATTAGAGTAGTTACATCACCATTCATTTGGCAGCTTGCACATGAAGGACTGGTTGTTTTTTTCATATTTCATATCAGCATTCTATACACACACTAGGTACGGTACATATTTCATTCCACCATTTTTTTTTTGCGTCCCAGAGAAAGACCACATTTCCTCTGCACCCTGCATGTGCTTTTAATTTGCCATGGCACTTCCACAATTCATCCTCATTCAATACAGATACAAATGGGCTGTACAGCCTATGGCAGTGGATGCAGTGGATTTACTTGTAAATTAAGTCCATTCGTCTATCCTTCTGGACAAAAATCTCCGTTAATGTGTTGTAAAAATCCTCCTTATCTTCTTTTAGTCCTCCTTATCTTCTTTTAGTCTAAAAGAAGATAAGAAGAGCAACGGCAGAACAAGCAGAACATCTGCCTCATCCCTTGAGGCAGAGCCACTGTTTGCCTCCTCTCTGCTTTTTAACTGCAGTTTTATATCAATCTGCAAGACTAATAGGTTACGTGGATTACATAACTTATTCTATGGAAAGAAAGGATATATAATTATAGTCTACAACTATTACAGTGGTGACAAACAATGAGAAGGCAAAAGGCGCTCAACAAAGTTTGTGAGGGATTGCTCAATCTGAGGCACAGCTCGTCGCAACCAGACATGAGCAGATTCAGCGATCTTTGATTATAATAACTATTGAAATCATATTATATGAATGAATAGCACAGATCAGTAGATAAATATTAATATTTATTTGTTTCATTATTTCTTTTGTATTTTGTCAATGCCATGCCAGGGTGGCACACAGCCGAGTGTTCGCGAATACGAAGACAAAGGGGTGAAAAGCAGAACACACAGACAATAAACAATAAACATCACACAAAGTCACACCAACACAGTCCGCCCAGTCCCGTGCTGTGGTTCTCACTCGTTCACACGTAGTTTACTAGACTGCGTCGCCAGCCTGGGCCACTGCATACACACGTTTAGGTGCCAAATGGGCACCAATAAAAAACAAACTAGTGAAAACAGTTCACGGTAGGATCCATGGTGGCAGGGGTTGAGAGGGACACTGTCCTCTCTGTTCTCCTTCACTCTGTCCACTCAAGTGGATCTCGGCTTTTTTTTTTTTTTTTATGAAGGAAATATTTTCACCCTACTTCCAATTAAATCGGTAATGCACAACCAAATGCCCCTGTAATCATTCACTCCTTCCGTCAACTGACATACAAGTATTGTCTCTTCTTTGCTGCACCTCTTATATAGGGCTGTACAATTAATCAACATTATATCAAAAACTATAATGAGGCCGAGGCGCATTATTAGTTTCATGCGAAATGAGTGTCAAAAATACCAATTTAAATGAAATATTGTCATGCTGCAGACATGTCCTGACCTACTACACGTCATATTAAACAGACTCATGGGATCTCGTTTGCTACAGATCCTCATAACAATTAATCCTAATAATTTGACTTAAAAAAAAAAATCAAATTAATTAAAAAAATTGAATTCCCATTAATATCCTAGATCAGTGTTTCTTAACCTTTTTTCAGTGATTTAACCTCTGTGGAATAGTTTTTTCAACTAAGTACCCCCTAACCAACGCCGAGAAAAACATATGTAATATAAAGTGCCATCCATGTCTGATTTAATATCTAATATATACAATTCAGTGTATTAACGCATACTAATTGTATAAAATATTTATGAAATAACTATTTTCAAAGGATTTGTTAATCTAATGGAGAGCCTTCACATATTCCCATTTAAGAACCACTGTCCTAAATAACATTTCATTTGGCATATCAGTCGAAATAGTTGGAATTAGATCATTGTTTTTTTTAAATCATTCGCCCTATAGTTATATACAATATTCAAATTGAGAGACTTCGAATCAGCACAAATCAATAATTTGAAGATGACATTTTTTGTTCACCTCCTAATCTGATGCCAAAGTCAAAGTGCAGCCGTATGAGACAGAGGTTCAAGTGGGAGAAATGCAAAGATGCGAGGGAACGGCTCCGGCTGCTACCTGAGCTAAGTGAACCCTTATACAGGTGGTTTCAGTTATTTGAGCTGATTAGAGCTGTTCTCAGTTTAAAGCTGGGTGGAGGTATTCTGAGAGGTTGCTGAGGTCACTGAACTTCCTCCACTAATAGAGATCATGAAGTTGTAAGTTATCCTGCAAAAACAGTTACAACGAAACTGACAGGAGAGTGAGGGACACATCAATCAAGCACAGTCTGTTTATGCCAGCACCGTCCGAAGAGGAGGTCCAATCAGCCCAACTAAGTGAAACACCAGTGTGGGTACACCATGTGTGTGTAGGGGTTTACACCTCTGGGGACCAAACTACAAATCAGTTGTCATCCAATGCCAACAGAGGGTTTAAATGGCACTGTGAAGTGTATTTGTTGGAATATGATCTGACACCGAGATAAACTGTGGGGAAACAAGAATACGAGAATAATCCTTGACGATTCAGTACGCATTTTGCTACAATTAAATATAAAAACTAGAATGGGCACTCGGTAGAGTGCATACCTTCGCATATCACAAGATTGGGCATTAAATTATGAACATTTTGGCATTAGTTGTATGCCAATTGGATAAAAATTGACCGTGTTGTGGTAAAAAGAGGATTTTGACCATTTTGATCAAATGGTCCCCGGATAATAACCAATCATCCCACTAAATGTCAAGCAATTGGGTTAAATACTTTTTGAGTTATGCGAGTAACACGCATATAAATAAATAAATAAATACATAAATAAATAAATAAATACACAGCGATCAAAACATAACCTTCCGCATTTTCAATGCGAAGGTAATGACACTGATCAAATGCAGCCGAGGCTGCGTTCAGATCTGAGTGAAAGAATGCAGCTTTGTCATTCATTTGAATGAGACCCAGGGATGCTAATACAAAAGGTTCCAGCAGAAAGTGAAATCTGGATGAACCACTCTGCAACAAGCTGTCATTCTGAAAGGTGCAATGTTGGCCGATCAAATATGTGATGGCGCACATTACTGGCAGATCACTTTGCGATATGAATTCTGTATTTGTTGCAGTGTTTTGGCAAATGAGAAGCGCTCAATTTCACAGCTGTCACTCAAACTTTTTATTACCACTAAACATGTCATTATCTCACTCATTATGAATGTTATGATCATGAGGGCATACTAATAAGCTAATATTGGTAACAAATTGACTTTACACAGGTGTGTAAGGATTCTACACAGGTCCCTTCCATCCAAAAGAACATGTGCTGACCCCGCCCCTTATAGTGCTGAGCAAATATCATTATCCCCTCTCTGTCTGGAGGGTCAAAGGGTCGGCTTGTCTTCATCCATCAGCTACAAACTAGCTTGGGACGATGCAGCCAGACGAGCCTCAAAACCCCAACGCTCCTCTCACCCCCTCATGCTGCATACAGACCTCTCCAGATTCTCACTTGCATGCAAGTTTGTTCAGTCCGTGTTGGTCTGTCTCCATCTCCTGAATATAAATCAAACTTTATAAAAGTGAGTCCAGTCTCGCGAAAAAAGGAAATTGTTATCAACTTCTCAGTGTCACAAATAGAAGGAATAGCTAATGTTAGCATCCGTAAGCTAACAGCTGTTGAATGTTTAACTTTTCTAACAACCTTGAGGGAAATAATTTTCATTTTAAATGCAGTTCATTAAAACTTTAAATAGTGTAGGTCTAAATGTCCACAAAGTGTGTATCTGTTAAATTAAAAGATATTTTTACGCTTTTATTAGCAGAAAGCCCTGTTAGCTAGCAAATTAAATGTAGCCTAAGCCTCCTGGCATTTACACATTCAACACAACGAACACTGACTCACCGATGCTGGACATCACGTCAATGTAAAATGTTCAGGTTAAGAGAAACTGAGACTTAAGTGGAGTAGGCAGCCCCACACAGAAAGAGAGATAACCTGGAGGCATTTATCCTTTATATGAGGAACTTTCATTTGATTGAATGGACGCCATCTTGGAGGCCAGTATCGGGTCATCTTAATTTACCTTTAGGGTCAATTTGACCCCATTCAATGTTTAATGTCAGTGTTTGTTGGGGTCAATTTGACCCCAGGCTGTGTCAAACATATAAGAAATATCATCTTTTTTATATATTTAAAGGGATATTTACGTAGTCAACAAACAAACATAAAGTACCTCACACACGCCAGTCAAACTTAAACTTAATTCTAATAATTTTCTGGAGGTTTTAATAGCTGGGGTCAAATTGACCCCGAGGGTAAAATATGTTAGTAAATGTGAAGGTGACAGGAGGGTTACCACTAGGGATATGCATATGGGATGCATGGGTCAATGTCACACACGTGCTGTATGCCAGCAATGAAACTGTATCAAAGATGTAGAGGGGCTGTTACATGAAGCTCAACCACCAGCGTTGACATTACAAAGATAAGAGGGTTACACCACCCGGCTGGCCAGCTACACCAGCTGCTGTGATGTCCCTTAAACTAGTACTGTTGGAAGGTACTTTTTTTTCAGAGTTGTGACCAAAAAGGGGAGACACATAATGAAAAGCTGGTAGGCTACACCCCCATCTCATCTGCTCCATACAGGATTTGATCTTTCAATTCGCATCTGGGCAAGAATGCAGCGCTGAGGGATACAAGCGGAAAGAGGGCGATTAAAGGTTCGAGGGACCAAATCAAAACCCACCTCCAGCAGCTTTGAAATTAAGTCCCTCAAATACCAGAGGATTCCCTGTGAAACGCAAGGCTGCGTGTCTGACTGCTCAGCTGGGACAATAGAGAGGCAAAGCTGCAGGAACTTACAGGAAATGTGCAATACCAATGGTTTGGACTACACACACCACACACAGGCACGCAGAGTAACAACTCACACCATATTCTAAGAACACACCACCTCAAATGCATCAAATTAACACTGTTTTAATAAAATCCCTGTTGTGCGTAAAAAACTGCTCTGTGGCCCACATGCTGTAATATTTCCTCCTATGATTAATGAGAATGTGAGTTATTTTTCTTCTGTTTTCCTTTGGCTGTAATTTAAATCCCATTAACCTCCTCACCTTTTCTCAGCCTCCCACTCTCGTCTTCTCCTTCCAATAATTCACTCGGGATAATCTTTCTCTCCCTTTTCAACGTGACATCCAGATTTGATGTGTACATTTTGCCCTCACTCCTTCTTTCACTCCACTATAAATCTTCCCTGGCGACACTGTCAAGATGCCGTCATGTTTTTTTCCCGTGACAGCAAATACCTCCGCTACAGGATATGGGCCTTGCAGCGAGAACACAGTCGATCTTTTACACCTAACACACATCCACGCACAATTTGCACACATGCATGCACACACACACACACACATATGCACACAAGCAGCATTTTAACATAGAACATATGAGACGTAGCACACACACACACACACACACACACATACTGAATGAATGATGAACTAAGTCGCAGAAACCTGTCTCCGCTCTTCAAACGGGTCAAGAATAATCATCCGCTCGAAACAGTCACTCAGCAGAGCAGCGTACAAAAATAAACATCCAAAGCGTGGATACAGACACACACATGAATTAATCTGAGTGTGTAGAAGTAAGAGCGGCGTAATATGTTTGTGTGCTTTATATCTACGGTACAATCATGTGGTATTTATCTTTGCAGGCTTGACTAATGATTGATGTGTTTGCTGTTTTAGTCCCTGATGTTCTTGTACAAGCAGAAGACACACTGTTGACTAAAGGGAGACTGTGGATTTAGCTATATGTTGCAATTATACGCATCCATAGCAAAGCCATGCAATCAATTCCAATCCTTACGACAACAAAGTTATGCGGCGCTGGTATCAGTTTACTCAAAGCTCATTGGACCGCTCCATCATTTCTTCACTATGTTTTTGTTCTTGTTTTCTCATTTATATCATGTAATTATTTTTGCATTAAAGCTTGACAAAAGTGATATCCGGAGTAAATAATTTTTTGGAAATATTTGAATGCAAGCCCACTGCTGGTGTTCATAAGGCTTCACCTTTGTGCTCTGCCATATACACATTGTTCACTTCCAACTTAAGCAATTTGAGTATATTGAAAGAAAAGTCAAAGATATATAGGCAATCTGAGAATGCCTTCCACATTTTATCAGTGAAGGCTCATGATGCAGTTGAAAGATGGAATTGTGTTACACCAGCAGGAAGAAAACAAAAAAACAGCATCGGCAATAATATTTTAACGAAATTGTTTTGATAGACAAGTTTGAAAAAGTGCCAACTTGTTTACCTAAGAATGGCTTTTCTTGCTACTAATACAGCGCCGAGCAAGATAGAGATTAATTGAATATTTCTTCCTCCACACAACCATCCCTTACTGTACCTGCAGACATTTATCTTTATTTATTAGTTTTTTCTTCAAAATTGTGTGAACTATTTAATAGGAAGCAACACATTGTATTGTCTCTGTATTTGCACTAATTAACTGATTAATGGCCAAAGGGTTATTCCACAATTCACCTAAAAGCTCAAATGAGCTTTTAGGTGAATTGGCAATCTGAGTTTAATCAAGAAAGTATTTCTTTTATAAAAAATGTCCCTCTTGTTCGACATATAGTGTTCCAGCATTTCTCTACAGCTGAGCGATGGCAAAACTAAAAGAAACTGTGTTGAACGACAGTCACTTTGGACGTATACGTCTTTGAGTTACGTATTTTGAGTGAGGGTGAAACTACTTTTACGTCATTGCAGATATTGTGATGTATAACACACCTATTTAAGTGCAGAATACATCAGAAATAAAGCCCAAAGTGCTCAGTAAATACATATTTCCTTCACTGTGTCGCTCAAAGGCAGGGCGGGTTAATGCATTATGGCACTTTCTTTGTCTCTTTTCTAAGTACGCCATCCTGCTGCCATCTCATGATGCACAAATATCATTAAAACCATCAAATATGTTTTTTATAAACCATCAACATGCTAACAGCTGTTTTAACCACCACCAAACCGTAGACATCTGAAAGTGAAAGCTCTGCTGACCGGCGGCCCCTCGCCAGACGCCGGCTGCTGTTCTATACTTACACACCTGTCAAAGGTCATGTCCAAGATACTAATTAAACCCACAACAGCAGAACAGAGAACGTGATAACCACCTGTCTCTTACATTAGTGTGAGTGTGAGTGTGTGTTACAGTTAACAGCAAGTATTGGGTGGCAGATCTCATTTCATGCGCTAATTCATATCTTACCAAGCAGGAGAAACAGACGAGCGCCATCCACCCTTTCACACTTCACAGGATACGTATTCACACCTGCACAATAGTGTTTACATCATAGCGAGCAGTATGAGGACAAAAGACTGTCTGTAAGTGTGTGTTTATCTCTGTTTAGCCCCCTCCACCAGGGAGATACAGTGCTAGGGGGAAGCAGATGGGCTCTCCCTCCTGACAGCGTTGACAGACCCTCTCAAGCAAATAGCATGACACTAGAGGACAAAGCACCTGTTCCCTCGCTGGTCTTTCACACCTCCCCTCACCCACAGAAACACACACGGGCACGTATTTGGACATGAGGTCACGTTCTCACTCAGGGCCAAAACCATCAGTGCCACCTGCAACCCTCCCAGCCCCCAAATGATCCCCCTCACCAGCCGGCCCCCGACAACACTATCATTCAACTTTGGCTGGCAGAGAAGCCGGTCCCAAAATATACATTCTTATATCACGAGGCAAATGTTTGAAAACCAGAAGAGTTAACCGGCAGTCAAACACTTCTTTAAAGGACAGAGTGAGAGAATAAGGTGGACAACTGCAGACAGCTGGTGTGTGTGTGTTGGACATACTGAGGTTGCTGAGTGTAAATGGCATTCACAGATGTTCTTCACATGTCCTGCACGGCTGGACAGTTAGTGTCTGTTTGCATGAGAGAGCTGTGCACAGAGCCAACTGGCCTTCTAAATGCTCCTCATCTCTTCATCAACACATCATCATCATCATCATCATCCTCCTCATTTTCCCTGCACTGCTTCCTGATATGACCCCACACACCCTCCAACTTCTAGTCTCTGCAATTGAAAAAGCAGCTTTCTGCTATCAACTTCTTAAGAGCATGGCATGAGTTGTATAGCTGTATTGTTGTTGTTGTTATTGTTGTTGACAGAGGAGTGGGAAAGAAACCAAACTGGACAGAAATAGGCAAGAAAACAAACGATGACAGAATTATCTCTCTTCAGAGGACGTGTATACTTCTTCCTGAGCCAGCCCATCTGGACCACCTATGCAAGCATCGTCACTCATCAGAATCCCTTGATGCAATGTCAACATGCAGTATTCTGGCATAATAATGAATGGAGTCCATTCCAATAATAAAACACATCCCGCAAATGTAATATACAAAGTCTTTAAAAGGACATTTCACTGCCAAATTAGCCAAATTCCAGGAAGATCTGGAGTAAAAAAGGGCTAATTAGCAATGTATGTATGTCTTTTTGCACTTGTGTTATTATTATTATCGTTATCAAAGGAAGTATGTCAACTTTAGACTTGCTTTAAACTAACTTCCTAAGAAAATACTCTAAAATCCTCAGCACGGTCAACGCCGACTGTTCAGCACCGAGTGAGACATACTTAGCCATGCTTGCTCAAATAAACACACTCACTCACACACACACACACACACACACACACACACACACACACACACACACACACACACACACACACACACACACACGGACCGAGAAAACACAAGGCTGTCCTTGGCCGTCAGTTCCCCGTAGTTTTTCTCTGGTGTTTATGGAAGTAAGTTTTGATGAAAATCTTTGTCTCATCATTGTTCCTCCAGGCTATGTCAGCGGTCCCAAGTAAATTTTTCAGTCTCCAGTCACACGCACACACACACACACACACACACACACACACACACACACACACACACACACACACACACACACACACACACACACACACGTACACACACACCAACTATTCTTCTGCAAAAAGGAGAATACAGCGCTCCACCACATGGTAAGCCGCTTTAAGGATATTAATGCGTTCAACTGAAGCACAGCACACAAAGAAATAATCCAAATCACCATGATTCACCCGTTCTTTAAACAGCAGGTATGCAACATGTCAAAAGCATCCCTTGTCATGTGACTCAGAGGTAAAGTCAGGGCAAACACAGTCTGTGCTGCGCTGTGAGAATGTAGGGAAGGGAGGGGGGCGATGAGGAGGAGGGGGGGGGGGGGTATTTGTCTGTGTGTCCGATCAGGCGGTTTTCTTACCTTGTGTCTAGACGGCGGCGAGGCCGTTTCTATCTCTTTCCTCTCCCCGTCTGCGGCTACTTGTCCGAGCCGTTCCTTGTCCTGCTGCATGCTCTGTCCCACCTGCACCATGGCCTTACATTCCAAACACGAGCCGATCACCAACCTCCGCCCGTCGTCCACCAGGAGGGTGCGCGTGCTGCGAGGGGCGTACAGGAACACGGGGAGCCTGGCCACGGTGACGGCGCACAGCCTGCCCTGCCTGTGCTGCTCCTTCCTGCAGAAGAAACACACAAACGCCTCACAGCTGTACTGGCGGGCCCAAGGGGAGCTGGGTGGCTGGGGGTTGGCGATGGATGAACCGGAGTTAGAAGGGGTGGAGGGACCCGATCCCTCATGCTGGGCCCACTGGGTCTGTAGGTCATGGTAACAGAGGTTGCAAGCTGACACCAGGCCTGTGGCGTCCACCGGCTTGGCACGGGGAGCGGGAGGGTGGACGGTGAGAAAGGGGAAGAACGGCTCCCTCTCTCCACAGCGCCCGGGCGGGTTGACGTGCAGCTGGTACTCTCCGCCTGCACACAGCTCGGCTCCGCACAGGTAACACACCGACAGGGAGCTGCTGGGGCGAGGGGCCACGATTGTCTGCGAATGGGCTGGTGCATAACCCTCAATGGCCATGGCGGCGTGGTACCTGACCAGAAAGGAGCTGACGGAGGTGATGAGGTCTTCACTGAGGCTGAGGCGATATGCACCCCAGATCTGCTCCAGGATGAAATGGCACTGTGGGCAGCAGTGGACACAGCCGTTCCTCACCCCTTGGGCGTTAGGGGGACACGGTAACATGTTGATGAAGGGAAAATACATGGCACCGCGGGATTTACCAACACCGGCCTGTGCGTATGCTACTCTCATATCTCCTCCACACTCCTGACCACAGAGGAAACAGGCCTCGTGCGAAGCCCTGGGTTCAGCCAAGCACTCCATGGACTCGGAGGGGGTGAGCTGGGAGGGATGGATGGAGCTTGCGGGCTGATTGAGGGGGACGACATACAAGCGCTGGAGGACAGGCACATCCGCCAGCTGGAAACTCTGCCACTGCTGCATGAGGGAGGTGTGGCAGCTGCCACACACCAACGTGGTACCTGCCGGAGTGATGGGTATTGCCCCCCGAGGAGGGGAGTGAAGCCACAGGAATGGAAAGAAGGGCTCGCCCTGTGCCCTCTCCTGTTTCTGAACACTGACTTTAAAACGGCCATCGTGTCTGAGACCAGAGCCACAGATATAGCAAACACACTCATCTGAACAGGTGTCCACGGCATGGTGGGACTTCCTCACCGAAAGGTCTCCGACAGGTCTAAACTGAGTCGCTGGGCCTGTCTTGCTTTTATACACGTCTGTGTCATCATCACTTGTAATGTTAATCTCATCTTCATCAGAGCTGCCAGAGTTATTCTCCCTGGGAACAGCCATGGTGCATTTAGTGGTGCCGGCGGCGGTGCCAACAGATGACAGCGCGGTGTTGGGGTGATCCTCGCCCCTTATTCGGTACAGCAGAGATGGATGTCTGGACGAGGCGCAGCTGCTGTCGGCAACACGCTGAATCGGACGAGGCTGCGCATGTCTGGCATTCCCCTCCTCCATCCATCGCCTGTTGCGCATAATGACCCCGTTGTCTTGCACAGGTGTGTCATCGAAAGGACTGTCATAGCACCGCTGAGGGAATCTTTCCTGGGACTTTGCCAGAAATTCTGATGATTGACAGACATTATTCATAAGGTTAGCGCCGCGCCTCGCCAGCAGAACGCTCTCCGCTTTTGGCGATCCCTGCGCCCCGTAAACACCCACCGGGTAGCGCATCGCCCGCTGTGAATCCGGGCTGTTTTTAACACTGATGACATTGTTCTTCCTGCTACTGTCTCTTGGCGATTTGCCAGAAGCTCTCAGACACTTGTCTTTGCTCATGCCGGCTCTGTCGACTAAATCCATCTCCTGGTCTGACATGTTCTCGTTATCGGAAAAAGACGAGAAATCCGACTCTGCGCCTCCGTCGTAGTTCTGGCTGCTCACACTGATCCCCCTCTCCAGATCATAAGAGAGGTTCCACTCCTGCGGGACCCGCCGAGAGTCACACTGGTAGGGTCGCTTCAGCCAGTACATGCGCTTCTCAATGGTCGTCCTGCTCCGCTCGAAGGAGTTCCACTGCTCCGTCAAAAAGCAGTGGCACACGGCGCACACCAGCGCGTGTCCATCCGGGCTCAATTCACACGCACCCGGGGCTGGCTCCTGGTTTTGTAGAAACGGGAAAAAAGAAACCCTCTCTTTTTGGTATGCCACTTGTAACCTCAATTCCTTCCCCGGTGTTACTCCGCTTCCACATATGAAACAGTGAACCAGTCCCCCTAATCCGTTGCGATCTATCCTGGAAGTGTTGCCGGGCAATGGGCTGTCTTCGCCGGGCATTGCTGCAGCCATGGGTCGGTGTGTTCCGAGATTAGGGTTCCAGTTCCTTGTCACAGGGGAAGCTCATTTTTGTTCAAGACACTAGGCTACATGGCATAAAGTCAACAGCTAAATTATGCTCATAGTCACTGTGTCAAAGTAATCAATGTTAGTCTATATTACTCACTGCATGAGAACACGCGAGATAGTCCATTGAAACGACGGCGGGCAGCGAACGCAGCAGCCCCGTTAACTGTGAAGTGAACTAAAAAAAAAAACAGCGCTGAGGTCCTTGTTAATTGAAGTGTGTAGTCCGCATGTCTGCACCGGGGGTCCGTGGGCAGCAGCCCGTGACAGAAGAACTTCAACTCACGGGGTCCCGGCGAACTTTTTTCTCTTTTTTCTGCCTGCAAGCGCGCTTCAAAAACTTTGGCCGCTAACTCGCTCGCACTGTACACAGCGCCATCCCCGATTCACGGGACCCTGCTCCGACACCCCAAGGACAGCCTCCACCCCCCACTCCCCCCTCTTCCACCCCCCTGCCAGCTCCCAGTAATACTTTGACAGAGATTATGAGACACACACACACACACACATGACACACACACACACACACACACACACACATGCACACACACTCCTGCAACAGCTGCCCATGCGTCAAAGTATTACCCATGCACGGGACAGCCACAGTTTGAACACGAACAGGCGCGCGCACTCGCGTGTGTGCACGTGTGTGCGTGCGCGTGTGTGTGTGTGATACACAAACTCCCAGCATGCAGGTATCACTTCAGATATTCTTTATATCAATTAATATCTGATAATGTAGCCTATATGTAAATAGGCTACATTATCAGATATTTCTCAGATATTTCTTTAAATATTATATTAAATTAAATTAAAAAAGGTTGAATTTCATACAATATTTCTAGCATTTTTTATTTATATCTGTTCTCAGTCTCAGTATATAATGGGAATCATGCTTAATCAGTGCCAAACCGTAAACACTGATAACATGATAGCTTTCTTTTATATGCTTATTATATATTTATTAGTTTGTTGGACAACTAAGAAAACCATCACTTTGTGCTATGAAATGATTATTTTCATGCCTCAGATGACAACTCATTAAAGACACAGTTTAGTCAGTCATTTTTTAAGTTTATTGATAATTCCACTCAGAGAAAGGATATACGTATTGCTACATGTACGTGTGCTGTCAGGCCATTCAGGGGGGAAGGGGTCTAACAATATGACAGAGTTGTACATCTGAGCAGGCTGTACTGAACTGAATGTCTTATTAGGGAACACATGAGGGAAACCACCAAGAAGCTGGAGGAGATAATTCATGATTCAGATGGGAGATGCAGTGAAACAGCTTCAGGTGCTTCTTAAGCTGCAGCCTGTAAAGGAGAGAGACATAAGAAAACTCACATGACACCTGGGCGAGCACTGAATGCCAGAGGGCATGTCTGCTGCGCATCAGCAGAATAAATTAATTCAGCAAATTACAGTGAAATCTTGTCAGACATTTTAAATACAGTTTGTATGACTGTGACTTTAGATATTTATTATTTATTGTTCAGTGTGATAAATATCACAAACAAATATATGGCTTCAAAACAGCAATGTCAATCGTTCAGAACCTGTTCTAACATAGTGCGTGGCCAGACTTTAACATTGCTCCCCATGTTTGCATCTACCTCTGTGTATCTATCTGCCCGTCTGCCTTGTATTGTGTGTTAAAATATGCAGCAACAGGTCCTCATGAAAAATGAGAAAGAGAGGGATGTAAAGAACGCATATACATTTACCCTTGCGTTTCTCCAATATCTTAGACAAAGCAAATTGATAATCAAACATTGACATCATTGTTAGATGATGTCAGTTATGTCTGCCCGTTCCTCTGTGGGCTTCCCCTGGCCTCGTCTACTGTACAGTGACTCACTGATGTCAGAGAGTCAGGGACCGACTTCTACCTTAAAACCTCCACTGAACCTCCCATGCATGTTCTCTTCCCCTTCATTCATTACCCTCCTAATCATCGCTGTGTCCCCTGAAGACAGATTACACTTCCAACCTGGAAGTCCAGGAAGGTTTTTAATGACACCGCTCAGCCTCACCATAACTCTTTCCCACTTACAATCAGTTTTTTTATCCTTTCTCTATAGCATGTCAAAGATCCCAGAAGAAAAGTCATTCCTGAGTGATGCTGACAATTCCCACAGAGAGCGACAGAGAAAAAAGTATAGCCGAACAGTAAAGTGACAGTAAGAAGTAACAATAGAGTTCATCAGTGCATTTGTTTTCAACAAATGATTCTATTAATTAATTCACAAATTGACATATTCAAGATGCATCGCCTAATACTCAGTCCTCGAAGTGATACAGAAACACTAATGGCGTGTTACAACACTGCCTTGCTGTGACACATCTTGGTACTGCACCAGCAGGGAAATCCCCCCCATGTGCAGCCGGTCAGACTGAGGCTCATGTGACTAACAGAGTTGGCAGAGCATGTGAGAGGGAGGAAAATAATAGAGATAGATGCATCACATCATCGCTCTTTTGTTCTTTCTTTTTTTGCTTGCTTTCTTGGTGCAGTGGTTCCCAAGGACCGTGACTAAACTGACGGGTCACGAGAGGATAAAGTTCATTCTAATGAAAACAGACAACATCTTTGTGTTAGACAAAATATATGAAAAACAATATTTATTTATTTAGATTTTTCTCTTTTGGTCAAATACTTGCTATTTTTATTTATTTATTTTTAACCTTTTTGGCCTTATTTCACAGTGCTATTAGAGTGGACCAAAAGCACAACTCAGACAGGAGTAACAAAGATGAATGTCTTTAGTTGAAAACAGGCTAGGTCAAAACCAGGAGATCAGTCCAAGAAACAAACAAGTCCAAAAAAAGGTCAGGGCAGGCAGGTCAGGAACATACACTAATAACACTGGAGAACTTGGCATGAAAACACAAGACAATCTGACAGAGGACAAGTGAGGGAACTTCAGTAGACAGGGACTAACGAGGGAATGGGCAACAGGTGAGACAGGCTTGAAGACCAGGTGAAGGGAATGAGGGACTAACGAGGGAGTGATCAGAGGCAGGTGAAGGGAGTTGGACTGACGAGATGGGAAGTAGGATCTGGAATGACGTGATAGTTAGTGAGAGGATGAAAACAACCAATACAAGAAGAAAGGTGTGGAGCTAAACCGTTAAACATTATACTTGTATATACATTCTTCATATCATTTTTTTTAATGCGCTTATAATTCAGTACATGTATCATTTGAGTCCAGGTTAGACAGTGTTCATTTGTGTTTGATAGAGACAAACATAACATTTATATACTCACATACAAACATGTGTGAGTATATATACCAACACATTCATAATATGAGAAAACATCTCTGATAATATGAATTTGGAGACTTCGATGTAACTTCTGTAACTGTGTTCAGACTTTCCCAGATTGTTTTAAGCGGTGTGTGTCGGTGGATCTGTGTGCACACTGTGGGCGACTGAAATGGTGCCGTATATGTAAATACCATGTTAGTTGAGATATCTTCCATATTGCTCTTCATACTCTGTATGTAAATTGCTCTGCTCTGACTGTCCCTCCGGGCTGAGGAGAGTGGAAGAGGAGACGGGCTTGAAGGGAGCGAGGAGGGATGTGTGTGTGTTGTGGTGGGGTGAGCGAGGGAGAAGGGGAGTACAGTGGGAGAGGGATCTGAATAAAATCCTCTTGTTAAGTAGTGTAGGGCCTCCAGGAGGTTTGTTAGAGGGGGGGTGATGACAGGGGCCCGAGGATGGGCACTACGCTGTGGGTGTCTTGTAAAATTGAGCGAAGCCCCTCCCACTGTCTTGGAGGCTGTCCCGGCCAACCTCAATAGACAATGTTGTCCATATTGGACAACCTGGACCACCCTCTCCACCACCTACTACAGGGACAGAGGAGTACGTTCTCCAAACGTTTCATCACGCTCCGCTGCCACAAGGACAGATACAGGAGAACGTTCCTGCCGACGGCTATTATGCTCTATAACAGATCACCTCTTGCCAGATCCTAGTGCAATAACTGTAATAATAGCATAATAATTATCCCTGTACACATTCATATTTACACTATGTTGATCTGCACTTCACATATTTCATTTACACTACCCACATACACGCACTTTGCATTTTGCACACTCTGTCTATATTTAATTTAATTTTACACTGCAGTCATTAGTATTATATTTGTGTATGCATATATGTTGTGTATATATATATACATATATATTTTATTTTGTATTTTATATTTTACTTTGTATACTTTGCACAGTCACTGTTTTTTATATTTTTATATTTTATATTTTATTCTCGTCTGTTTAGTTTATTGGTGCTACTGTGACGCCAAATTTCCCCTTGGGGATTAATAAAGTATATATCCATCTATCTATCTATCTATCTATCTATCTATCTATCTATCTATCTATCTATCTATCTATCTATCTATCTATCTATCAATTGGTTGACAGCAGAGGGTCATCAGTTGATGCTTCACCTGGGTGTTATAGTATGCTTCCTCCTGCCTCTCCTCTCCCAAAGATGGCATCCACCCTGCATCAACATCTCCACCGCAGTACACATGCCCACATAATCTATGCATTGCTGACACTGTTGATGTCCACACCCCATTGGTCAACTTTAGCAACTTTGTCACTTTTCCTGACCCCGTTCATGACAATAGCACCTACAAACTTTAAAAAGTACAAAGCCTGCATGCGTGTGTGCGTATGCAACTCACACACAGACACAATGAATGTGTGTGCATACACAAGTGCTCTACGGTTTGGCCGTGTGCTCCTTGTTTGTTCTTGATATTTCAGAGTTGTGACAGATACAGCAGATCATAAATACAGTTGATTCCTCCACAGGTTATATACTACCACTTGGACTCTCTGTAGTCAAGAGTCACTCGGTGCATGTGCAGTACAGGCATACAGTATGTCATCCTGCATGTGGCTGGGATTTCGGGCCATCTGGCATTATTTTACACCACAGGACTCCAAACTTCACCAGAGATCTCCTGGGAATTGGACGTGTCAGTAGAAGTGAGAAAGAGAAGAAAAACCGAGAAGAAAAAAGAAGTGTGACAGCGGTTCCAGAGTTGTAACAAAGTAAAACACACTTTATTATGAACAGACGTGGTATCATATAAGAAAATGAAGAAATTGTGCTCGAACTGGAAAATAATTACAAAATATAATCCCTTGGACCAAGCTCAGCTGTGATTGTGTCGTGGTTAGGTGTGCCAGCGATGAAGTGTATTAATCAGACTAAAACCTGCGCTTCACTAATAACGAAGATACAAAGACTGATCAGGCCCTTAATGTGCTTAACGCGGGGAACCAACATAAAGATTTAAAGAAACACAATGTAACAATTGTACCTTAAAAAAAATGGTGTCGCTACAATGACTTTTAATATGCCGATTTGAGCCTCCGCCACTGCCATCGGGGGTCTCTGGGCAGAATACTCCACTATAAGAGGAGACTATCGCTGGCGGCTCGTACTTCAACTTGCTTTCTGGCAATGATTACGCATGTCACATAGAGCCAGTCCACGCTCGCAGGTGACTTTTTATTTGATGAAGCGTTATCCCAAACTATTCAGTACGTACAGAAGTTAAAGCTGAATCCAGTCTGCAGATCATGTTTGATAAGGTCTGGTGTTTCAAGAGCTGAAATAATTCATTTTTATAACTAATATCTTCATAGTGACAGGGGCATCAGGGCCTCACACCACTGTGTCCATCCAGTGGCCCTCGCACTACTACTTAAGGTCCTTCCATTAAGGTCCCTCCTCTGACGCTGTTAAATGTGCTGTTTTTCTCAGCTCCGTCTTTATTAGAAGTTCAAGTACACCTAACACAGATGTTTTGACAGCAGGAACACGGACGACTCCTCTTTGTGTCAGGTAATGTTTTAATGTCTATTGTTTTTTTTAAGGCTAGCACCTTTGGATGCCAGAAATAACACCCGTACATAGCTGCCAGCCACAGCTCTACATCCTGCCAGGCAGGAAGTGGTCACATGGTCATTTCAGGGAGGTGACACGGGAAGTAAACCAAACCAAAGTGTCAGAAGTTCAGTTCCTTGACAGGGAGTCATGATGACGGTGGATGAGAAACACATTTGCAAACAGTAAACAATGTCGAAATACAAAAATAACCAAGCGTTTCCAGGTTGGGAGGTACATCAAGGAAGTTGTATCTAAAAGGTGACACTAATTAGCTCTAACAAGATGCACCTCAACATCATTGTCTAAAATAAATGGGCTCATCCAGCAGTGACGGATGTCACACGCACAGAAGAGAGAAAGAAGAAGAAAACATATCTCTGGAGAGAAGCCTGGACTTTCTCTGTGTTGTTTATTTATTCATTTATTTCTGCAGGATCTCTTGCCTCTCTTCAAGGTCAAAGGTGCACCTAAGGAATGTGTTTCCTCCGAACAAGGAAAAACTAACATGTCCAGTTCAAATAGTGTCGACTGGGCCACAGTTCATCCGGTTTACTGGACCTCACTCCCCTGCTCAACGAGAGAGTACAGGTGACTCCCTCCAAGTCTCAACAAACAGGAAATGCAAAACAGAGAAGACCGTAGGGCCTATTATACACTGCACAAATTCAGCCTAAAAAAAAAGGGGAAAAAAAGTAATAAAATGAGGGAATATTACTTGAAATAAGCCAAATTATCTGCCAACAGAATAGGAAAATTTGACTTGCCAAGATTTCTTAAAACAAGTGAAATGCTCCAACATTAAAACTGCCTTGTAAGAAGAAATATCTTGTCAGTCCAAAAACCAGCATAGACTGCCTTAATGTGAGATATTTCATCTTACTTAGATATTATTTTTTGCAGTGTAGGTTAAATATAGTCATGTGTGTAGCTTCCACTTTTCTCTGGGAGCAGACCTCATCACAGCTTTAGTTGACCTCTAAACTCGTTCCCAGAGATGCACAGCCTGTCTGGAGCCTGTGAGTGTGTGTGTGTGTGTGTGTGCGTGTGTGTGTGTGTGTGTCCTCGCTGACCTGAACCTTCACCTGCACTTGTCAGTCAGTCGCGAGGCCCCTCCCAGGTTTGAGGGTCCCCTTCCATCAGGGACCTTGAAGAGTCTTGACATACTTCTGATGAACATTCCTCCCGTCTCAGGTCGCAGAGACCCGACGCAAGAAGCCGCCAGTGGGAAGGAGAAGAACAATTAGGAGGCGAGAGGAGGCGACGAGGAGAGACATGAAGAGTGGATGTGTGGAGAAGGAAGTGATTAGAGGCCCCGGTGGTGTGTTTCCCTGCTGAGTCATCAGCGATCCACATGGAGCCGGAGTGACACCTGTTCTCTGGAGCAGATGTTAAGGAACTGTCTCTCACGTTGTCATCGCCTAGGTTACAGTATCCTGCTTCAAACTAATGGAGCCAAATTTAGCACAAAAAAAAATTGGATAACTGTTTGAATTTTGTCAAGATGTAGTTTAAGATAAGATCACACAATCACACAAACACACCCACGCACACACACACACACACCCTCCTGCCCATCCCTCCCCCTCCTCTCTGACACACCGCCGTCTTTCACCTCAGCTGAGGCGGCTAATAACCAGAAAGTAATGACGGGGATGAAAACACAGGACATCAGGGGCGAGAGGAAAGGCCAACCGAATCCGGGGATGGTGCTGCTCGTAAAGAGACGCCTGGAATAATGGGAAAGGAATGTGGTGTAACGACTCCCCTGGGACCGGCCCAGCCAAAGGCCCTCTGGCTCAGGAACAACAAACGGGAACGCTTGAGGAGAGCAGTGTGCACACATAAGGGCTTTAACAGCACCCCCCCTGAACCCCCCCCTCCTCCTCATCCTCCTTCCCCCATCCACACACACACACACACACACACACACACACACACACACACACACACACACACACACACACTCGCCCCCACCACCCCTTCCTGTGCCGACCTACTGGAGTCGGCTGTTGTTGTTGGCTGCTTGCCACCTTCGGAAGAAGCGCGCCCTCAGCTCCCCCCCTCTTCCCCTCTCTTCCCTCCCTCCTCTCGCGCCGCGAACGAGCTGCCAGGGAAATGCTGATGACATGACATCTTCAGAGAGGTCCCTGGAAAAAGTGATTACCGCCCACCCTCGTCCCTATCAAATAATCCAATTCCTTGTCCACCGACTCTCCTTCTAGTCTATGCAGCGCTCCATCTCCGCTCCATCTCCCTCGATCACCTTTCTGTCTTTGTGTGTGTGTGTGTGTGTGTGTGTGTGTGGGGGGGGGGGGGGGGTTGTGTATTTCTCTTATTATAGCAGCTATATCAGTCAGGAGTAAATGTATTTATGCTGAACCCCTGGCAGACACATTTACACACATGCAGTCGCAGCTGTCAAGAGCCGTTTTCTTCTCAGGCTTTGACCTTTAACCCGTGTAATCCCATGTGTGTGTGTATGTGTGTGTGTGTGTGTGTGTGTTGCGTATGTTGCGTGTGTCTGTGAGTGAAGTATTCAAGCCAGGTAGGAAAGCCCCTTGTCTCCTGTTCTCTTCGCTCCAGTGAACAAAGGTGCTGCCTGATACATTAGGTGCCTGACATACACACAACTTGCATAAGAAGTCTTTAATTCCCTGCACACACACACACACACACACACACACACACACACACACACACACACACACACACACACACACACAGGAGAGCAGACTACACACTGAATCTTCTGAGCTCTGTTGCTCACGCGATGAGCAGCGTGAGTGCTGAGTTTGAGGCAGTCGTCAGAAGAAGGGAAAAAGTTCAGAAGGGAGGAAGGATGGAGGAAGGATGGAGGAAGGATGGAGGCATGCTGGGCCGCTCCGTTTGGGTCGGAGCCATCTTTACATTCAGTCCTTTGACTTACTGTTGCCGGAGCAATAAACCACGATGCACTCTGAAAAACCAGATGACAGCGTGCACACATTCATTTTTGAATATACGTGTGATAAATGATGTGCTGACTCCTCCATGTGTAATGCTGTTTCTCTTCAATGTGCTACGTGTCAAATACTTTTTGTCTGTGCCATTCCCAGAGATTACTTCATAGTTCTGGTGTTGTACTTTGTATTTCCAGCGGCGTGGCTCTGGGAATGTCAGCCGAACGGTCCGCACACTGAAATATCTCAACAACTCCTGGATGGACAGCCATGACCTTCAGTCAAAACCTTCATTGTGTCCCGACGAAGAGTCCCAACAACCAGGGTGGTCTCTGGACTTTTGATCTCACACCGTCAGCAGGTCAAAGCTTTCATATATTCAGGGGAATATACATATTCAGGGGAATATATATATATACTGGCGTAATTAGCACAACATTGTGCGTACAGATATTTATGGTTCTAAGACGAAAAATTCAAATTTCTTTGGTGATTTCTTACTTTTCCTTCAATGCCAGCTCGAGGTTTATATCGGTGGTTTTAAGAGAAAATCATCTATTGTGTGAATAGCTGTAGGATTTGGTTTGTGTTGAATACATGTCAGCATACTAACACCCTAAACTAACAAGGGGAACTTAGTAAACATTATAACTGTGAACCAACTGTGTGTTCCAACTGTCTTTGTGAGCATGTTAGCATGCTGATGGTGAGCATTTAGTTTAAAGAGGCACACTGCAGCTCACCTAGATGCCACCTGGCTATAAACTCGTACTCTTGAGACCAGTTATCATAGTTTCTGTTGCTCATCTGATTGTTCTGGATTGGAAAATGCCAAACAACTCTTTGCTGCTGCTGCAAAGTGCAACACCTAAAAACAGGGGTGCAACATATGTATTTGTTTGTTTGAGAATGACATGTTGCAGCTTTGAAATGTTGAAGGAGTCTCTCCCATTTCCTTCTATGAAATAGAGCAGTCAGAACATCGAGTGACCAGTACGATGGCTGCCCAGAGAGCAAGTACCGGTATGTTCCTCTCCTCTACTGTTGTTCTATTCTCCTGCTCTCCTCCATGACAACCACTTTCACAATCCTCCTTCTGGGCGAATGGCCAGCCGTGTGCTTGAGAGAAGAAGAGCCTGTCTTCTTCTTTCTCTCTCTCAGACGACACGATTCCATCACATCGAGGCGACGGCTTTTACTGCTGTTTTGCAGCCGGGTGTACAGCGG
Source organism: Liparis tanakae (assembly GCA_036178185.1). Classification (NCBI taxonomy): domain Eukaryota; kingdom Metazoa; phylum Chordata; class Actinopteri; order Perciformes; family Liparidae; genus Liparis; species Liparis tanakae. The sequence continues at coordinate 8,052,982 of CM070104.1, read as the reverse complement.
CGGGGACGAGAGCCATCGCCTCAAAATCAGAGGCTCTGCCGTAAAACAGTGGATCGCTCCCTCCAGGTGGGGACGCAGTGCCTACCCCTAAAGAAGGAGCATCTCGGGGGCTTGTTCATAAGTGAGGGTGAGATCTATGCGGTGAAAGAACGAGGTTGCGGATACAGTCAACCCTCAGAGAGCGGGCAAGGAGCTCGGACATCAGGCAGGAGCTCGGGGTCGAGCCGCTACTCCTCGGGGTCAAAAGGAGTCGGCTGAGGTGGTTCTGGCATCGAATTTGGACGCCTCCCATTAGAGGTTTTTACAGGCGAGTCCAACTCAGAGGAGACCCTGTCGCTGCTGGATGGATGGATGAATTGATAGATGAATATTCTATTGCAGCATTTTAGCTTTGTTATTGTTAAAAATTGCTGAGATGCTCAATAGGACACAGAATTTGTGTTGGGAGGTCAACCTGATCACATCCCCAAACGGATAATAGTGTGTGTATGTGTGTGTGTATGTGTGTGTGTGTGTGTGTGTGTGTGCACATTGCTTATCCACAGATGTGCCGAGCAGGTGGCCGTATTGCTCTCAAGCGGGGAGGCCGCTCACCGCAGAGCGCGTACCGACGCTCATGCATCACCGTTTACCTCGTTTACCTGACGACAGAACGAGCACCGAATCTAAACCCACCCCGTGTGCGACTAATAAAGTTCCACCTTGTTTGTACGTGAGAGTCTGGGAGTTCTGGTGTGTGCGTGATTGAGCACATGTGTGTTGATCACGATGCCTCACCTCAGCTCTCCCACAGGTTCCCAGCCGTTTCCCCAGGATGAAAGCGAGTGAAACCCCAGACTAGTGGGGCTCCACAGCCAATTAGGATTGTTTATTTAGCCGGCCACGGCCGCCGAGCAGAACAGGAGCACACAGCCAGCCACACAGCCCCGCGCTGGAAACCTCTCCCTCTCTCATTCTCTCGCCCTCTTTTTTTTCCACTCCTTTAAAACTCCTTTGGCTCCAATCTCCCCTTCTTGCTCTCCCCCCCCCCCTTCTCGCCCTTTTTCTCAAACTTGTATTCCTCTCCATTCGGATGCAAACTTTCCAGGATGCAGAGGTCCTGAGCTGATAATAGTTATCAATAACTTTAAGATTATTTGGTTTGTTTAGCCAGCTGTTTATTTATTTTATTTAAATATGCAATTGCTGCTGCTAGCCTTTACCCCCGTAACCAAGTCCTCACACAGTTTCTTCAACACACACACACATGAACACACTGGAGAGGTTATGCTCTCTCTCTCTCTCTCTCTCTGATATTCCTCCTCTGGTAACATAATAGGCTAGTTGTGGTGAGCCCTGTCATACATTGTTGTATTTCCAGGCAGTCCAGCATCTGCATATGTCCACTCTTCCATTGTTGGGCTCAGATTATGACAGCACTGCGGTTTCTCTGTCTCTGAGTTTTACTGATTTCTGACCAGCATAAATCCTCCAGCCTTTTGTCTGATGTTCTCACACACACACACACACACACACACACACACAACCTCACCCCCCACCCTCTACTTCTCCCTCCAGGTTTCCGATGTCCCTTCACACCAGCCATCAGCCAGCATCCTCTCCCTCATCCAACACCATAATCAAGGCTCTCCATCTTCTCCCCTTCCCCTCTTCTCCCTCCGTCACCCCACGTCTGTTACTCTCTTTCTCCTCCTGCTGCTCCCCCCCCCTTTTCTTCTCATCAGTGTAAACTTCCCTTGATGGATCGGTTCACTGACTGATGCCTGAGGTTGTTTTTAAATGTGTGTGCATTGGGGTGCACGCTCAGGAGTATCGGACAGAGGCGAGAGGAGAGAGACGGGGAGAGCAGGCAACATGAGAGCCCACTAAGATACATTAAGGTTGCTTTGGAGACCTTCACACGGGAAAGTTAAGTATGAATGAATGAACTACTTCACACACACATACACTCACACTGGGTTTGAGGTGTTTTTCCTTGAACAACATCAGCTGGTTGTTTTTAGTCCTCTTCAACTTCCCCTCTAGTGAAAACACCCAGGGAGTTCCAAGTGTTTTTGTACACACACCGACGTGTACACAGCGACACCGCATATACATTTGCGTACACACACACACACACACACACACACACACACACACACAACACATTGGGGCTTGTGCCTCCGGGGAAGTGGAACATGTGAGAGGATCTTTGTGTGCCTGTGCAGATGCCTGCTGAGCCAGGGCTCCAGGATAAAGTGGGGAAGTACCTGTTTACTACAGACACACAGTCAGTAGCCTATTCAGCGTGTCGGGCAGGTCGTACCGGTACTCAGGGCCAAACGGGCTGCACATCCTTCCCTGGGTGGCACGCCACATTGGAGAGAGTTCACTCCAAGGTCACGGAGCAGAGTAACAACACACTCCAGGTAAACAGGGTCAGCATGGAAACCCAGGAATAGGTGTGTGAGACACTTTGGCTAACTTTTTGAAGTCACAGAGTTGTTAACGCACATGTAACTGAGTAAAGAGAACAGACTTACAGTTTAACAGTTTAAAGAAGTTAGTTTACTCAAAGAGTCGGTCAGTGCAGGGATAACGGTGTGTTCACTGACTGGTTTCTACGTGGGTGCCTGAGGTTTCGGGCCCCGTCGTGACCACAGTGTGTGTTTGTGTGTGTCTTAACACTTCCTCCACCATCATTCAACAACGTGGGTATACGTGTGGAGAGCCAAAGATCATGGGAACCAACATCATTTGACAACACCTGACAGCCCTTTGATGACTAAACCTGGGCGGCATGAACATTACTAGCTAATTAAGGGGGGGGGGGGGGTTACTGTGACCAGCTGAACATAAACCTCAGAGGAGTTTAAATTAACATTTAGTATTATTTAGTAATGCTTCATTTTTGTTCCTTAATTGTGATATTCTCTCTCTTCTCTGTCATCATTTGCTGACAAATATACTTGTCTAGATTTAATTTGTAAACCCTCCAAAGTCCCTAAATAAACCTAGGAGCGTTTGAATTTAAGTCAGTAAAATAAGAGATTAAAAGATATTTTTAAAATGCTCCGTATTTAATATGTAAATCAAGTTCAGTCAGGAATAAATTCCTCACTTAGAAACTAAATAACAGGATCCAAGACTTCCAAATACACTTCCCCTTGTTGTCTGTGAGTGAAATCACAGCAGCATTTCCAAAATCTATTTTGGAGATCAGATAAGAGTATTTTTTTTCTTTTTGTCAGCGTGGTCAGAGGTCAGAGATTCCAGAAAGAAATATTGTTTCTCTATTGGGAAACCTACACCGAAAATAGACTCAAGGAAATATAATAATTGTGACCTCTGTTACCATTCTGGGCTCATGTAAAAAAAATAATGTTGCTTTCCATCCAACATGTTGACAGAGGGCCTGCTCTCTGTGTTCTCTGTCTCGGCTGGATACATAATATCATATCGATGGTCATGCACAATCAATCGGCTCCATTCACAGCCGGTGTCAAACACCTTTCAAAGAAGCGAGAGTCGGCGCCCCGTGTGGAGCTCTCACAGGATCCGTCTGGCTGACTTACTGTCAGGTTGGCAGAGCCGGGGCCGGCCTGCAGACTGGCAGGGCCATTGTTTTCATTTCCCTTCCATTAAGCGCAGCCTTGGGAGAACTGAGAGGGAAAGCCGGAGAGGAGAAGAGAGAGGAGGGGGGGGGGGGGTAACCATCTTGGGAGGATCTGTTGCTACTAGACAGTGTGTTTATCATAACAGCTGCTGTCCACAGGGGAAACTTGGCGGGCGACATCAAAAGGCTCATTCACAGCCCACCTCGGCCATCTGACACACCATCACACAGGCAACGTCTCCCCATTCATTTTGCACAATATAATATATATATATATTTTTCTTATTTTATTGAAGGACCCAATAAAAGGCTCATTTTCAGGTTAAAGGAAGTTGTGTTCCAGCCTTTATTACCTAAGCTGTTAGCTCTCAGCAGTGAGGGCTTTTTTTTTAACGATTGTTCTGGTTTTTGTGTAAATGAATTAAAGTCCCATTTGAGTGGCGCCCCTTGGATATGCCAACACATTCTTCGGATGGAGAGCTGAGCTGGCCTCGCTTCAACACATCTCTCTCACAGACTGTTGTTAATAGGCTGCAGTCCTTACAATCCCTCCCCACAAGAGAGAGGGAGAGGGAGGGAGAGACAGAGAGAGAGAGAGGGAGGGAGGGGGAGGGGGGGTGGAGAGGGGAAGCCAATGAGAGTGTTTGTATGCAGACTTTTTTTTTTTACCAGAACCCTCAAAGGCTTAGAGGATGAGGTTACAATTTATTTCCTCGTTAAGTCTCCCCCTGCTGTGGGAGATGAACACAGGCGTGCCGCGCTGCTGCCATCATGAGGCCGAGGAAATCCACTTCAGGCAATTCTTAAATAGATAGCGGTTCTATTTCTTGAACAAAAATGTTGATTTTGGGAAGGTTTGGGATTATTTTTTTGTTATTTAGCCAGAGTCAGATACAGATGGAGGCCTTTTGTATATCTCTGAATCCAGTTTTATGATGAGATTAGTGTTTAGTTAAATTAACATCAGCTCCACTCGCCAAAGTGTTTACCTTTTTTGATTATGAAGATAGTGAGAGTCCACACCCTGAGGAAAAAGCATTCGCCTACCTCATCAATAGGCCTACATATTTCAACGCCCACAGTGATATTGTTTAGACAAACAACAAAGAGAGAAAAGGAGAAGTAACACATTAGTAATGGTTTGGGAATATACATGCTGGTCTCTGAACCTGTTGGTTAGTCAACTCAACGATGCTGAGATGGAGACGGAGTAGAGACTCACCTTCTGGACGTTATAGACGATGTTCACCAGTGAAATGATTAAATAAACTAAAGTAAAGGTAGTGGGTCATGGAAACAGACCTTTTTAAAATTGTTGTTGTCTGTAATTTATTTGTAAGTTAAAGTATCTTTTCACCTTGGTCACTGGCCTACATTATAAGTTACTTTAGAATTAAAGATGTAGTTTTCCTCATAGTGTATTTCTACATCTATTAATTTAGCCATACAGGAATTCTTTGTTGAGCTGCGGTAATTGATTTTCCTCTAGTGCACAATAACTCCTCAGTGAAATGAGAATAGAAAATCTGACATAAATGTTCAATTTACAAACGTTCATATCCCCGCAAGTGACTTTATGAAATGTACATGCAGAGTTAAATTGGATCCTCAGTTTAAAGACCTCGAGCACATCGCAGAATATTTATTATTAAGATGCTAGACACATTTCTAAGGGAAATTAGATCATTTTTAAAAGAAGAAATAGTGAAATACAAGTTGGAGAAGCGTGTGAATGCAAAGGTGGCAATTCAATTCCGAGGTGGATGAATTGAAAGAGCAGGAGCCACCTTGAGCAAGGCACTTAATCTCCAGTGGCCGGCAGATCCCACTGCTCCAGCACAGAATTTAAAACAGTGCTATCTCTCTACACATTCAGATCTCTGACATCTCATGAAGATACAGTCCTGATTCATACTCTTGAACTCATTTAGTTAAAGAGAAAAGTCCATTCCCAAAAGGTACAATGAAGTCATTGTATTTTTTAAGGTTACTATCGGTTGGAAAAATTCTCCAATCTCTGGCCATTTTTTGTAATTATTGATGTGTTGAGGGATATTTCAACAACTGGATGTCTCAGACTACTGGTATGACTCTATCACACGTCATCATTTCCATATTATTGTGGCTCTTGCCAATATTTCAAAGAAAAGGGAAGTTTGAGTTGTCCCACGGTGCACATGCACACTGCACTTTTGAATTAATTATGTAATTGTTACAATTTAGTACATGACTTGCATGCTATCGACAAGTCAACCATGAATCCCAAAGAAAACAAAAAGTATCTATTAATGTCAAAGTAAATAAAGGTTTTATTCTATAGTATATATAGCGACGTTTCTGTATTTTCAGTTAACAATTTCTCTGTCTTCTTATTAAGTTTAGTGCAATTTACATCTGTGCCATGATTAGATAAAAGGAATATTGTTTTTAATAAATTTCTTTTGGATGTTGCATGTTGCTTGTTTCGCTTGTTTATACCTAGTAGACCCTTGACCCTTCATTCCTCTGAGCCTCTACAAAGGGAAAAAACAATAACAGATATGTTTTTATTTCTAGTGACAGGTGTGCCTATAACACGGTTCAGATGACGAATCATGATGTCTGACACACACACACACACAACACACACACACACACACACACAATGAAAAGGGTAATGTAATGCAGTCCCCCACTGTGGATAAATATGTATTACATAGTTTCCACTGTGTTGTAATCAATCTTTCATGACTGCGGAGCGGTTTGTGCCCGCTGCACGTACAAATTACCCAACATCAGTTTACTCAATTGACGTGTCACGACAGGAAGGAGCACCCTTTCGAAAGCTGGTGTACGGCACAATGAAAAAACAACCCTAATTTGTTTCTTTTTAAATGACTAAATAAGCTCGGCTGTGAGGGAGACTGGAAACACAGACAGCTAGACAGATTTACAAATGTAAAATGAGATGAAATGAATGCTATACAAACTCTCATCTTAATTTTGTTTCCATTGAATGAATATATGAATAATAAGCAGCCCAGTTGTGGGCGCTGAATGTAATAACATATTGGCAAGCTGCTACTTAATGACCTGAGACGGCACTCATACCAACTCACAACTTCTGTTTCTTCCTCATTTGTACGGGTTAATAAAACATGAATGCAAATGATCCTATTGTCGCATGTCAATACTCTAAATACTATTTAACTCACATGCAACACTTTGGGGATTGTTATCCACACAGACACACACACACACACACACACACATACACACACACTAAGTCACGTCTGGAGGACATCAAGACGAAGACAGAGCGCGCTGACGTCAGTGCGGCAGCGCTTTTCAACTTGCTGCCATATGTCATCCTTTTATTCGCTCTGTTAAGTTTGAATGAGGTCATCAATACCTCATCAAATCATAAGCTCTTCCACTCATCTCCTGCCAAAACATCTTCCTCGTGGCACGGAAGTTAACAGAGACTTCTCAACTTCGTTGTTTGTATGAACCTTTCTACTGCGATCTGTCATTAGGGGAAGAGAGGGCCGCCATGTGATGAGTCCGACCGGTGTAACCACGTAGTAGATCTTCACCCAACACAGGATGTGGAAGTCTGGGCTCTCCTATGTTTTGGTTGGTCACAATGGCAACAGTCAAGTCTTTGGAGAGGTAAAAGCCAATGAGTGAGATGGAGAGGAGCACAGCAGATGACTAGTAGTGAACTTGCCGTTGCTGATGGGCACATAAACATGTTTGAACTGCATATCTCTGTATGTGAGATTGTTCTGTGTGTGCATGTAGTCTGAAATATAGGAGCCTGCAAATGAGGTAATCATCGAAAAACATACACAAGATCAAGGTTATGAGTTTTATTTGGCCTGCTGAGATGGTAAAAGTGATCAAGGTGACACAGTAACAATAGAAAAGAGTCCATGGAGAGTGAGAGTGTGAGAGAGGACTGTCCTTCAGGAGATGGAGGCTCTGCTGCCAGCGGCTCGTGTTCTGGGCTTTGTTCTCTGAAATCTGCTAACCTGACAGATGAGACACATTAAGAGGGTTGGGAGCAAGGCCTTTCCTGAGGATTTACACCCTTTTAAAAGTGTGTGTGTGTGTGTGTGTGTTAATCAGCAAATGTAGGATTGAAGACAGTGATTGACGATAAAGCTGTCAGATATCAACACTAATTTTTATGAGAACACATTACACATTGTCTCCCTTAGACAGTGTCCCTGATATGAAGTCTGAACCTTGACGTCTTCATGTCTAGTGACGATATTGTTTGAACACGTTTGCACAGAAGAGGGCAGCAGAGAGTGAGCTGCAAACCTCATGAGGACAGGTCACCAAGTGCAGAGTCTCAGTGCACAGCATGAAGGGCCTGTGAACTATGTTTTTGTCTGTGTGTGTGTGTGTGTGTATATATATATATATATATATATATATATATATATATATATATATATATATATATATATATATATGACTTGGTATATTTATCTATATATCTATATATATATGAAACAAATATATATATATATATATATATATATATATATATATATATATATATATATATATACACACATATATATAATGTCGAAGTCTTTTCAGAATACAAGTTTATAACGAGGATGTACCATATGAAACACTGCAAAGACAGCATGCTAAGAGAGAAGGACATGCTGAAAAAAATATTCAGCTTTAGTTTTCCTTCTTATTTAAACAATCACATTTTCTGTAAAATATGTAAAGTTATTAAAATGTTTGATTTTGTTACCAACAGAAAGCAAGGTGCCATAATTCGTAGATAGACATATGCACCTACCTACGTAGGCCGAGGCACACTCCGGCCCTCGTGGGTGGATGTTCATGAGTGTGGAGCGTGCATCAGCACCTGAGCAAAGGAAGGACACGTCCGGTCACACATTCGCTCATGTGACCTGTGCGCTCTGAAGGAAAGAGTCAGAGTCACAAGGGAGTGCTTGGGGATAGAAGCCAGCCACACAGAGAGGTGTGTGAGAGTGCAACAGCATCATTATTTGATGAGACCTGTTGTGAGTGCTCTTCCCCCAAAGGCAACGTATAGAGATACAGCCACCAGGGTGATAATGATACCATCCAGGTTACCGGAGGGCAACCTAAATATACACACAGTGCAACCCTCCCCCCTCACACACAGATGTGTAAGCATAAATAAACTGGCAGTAATTTAATTTTTCACGCGCGACCGCTCCATCGTGCCCGATACCTCTCTGCCCATCTGCAGGAATAAGCTAACAAATATATTTGAACTGACAGCGGTCACGTTTTGCTGAATCACTCCCACACCTTGTTCTGCTCCTCAAAAGCAGACATGTTGTTTTTTTGGGAGGGGGGGAAGGCGGGGCCGAGACTCAGTGACGTCATTCCTGGTGACAAATGGCCCATGGCACCTCTGCAGGGGAGGCAACGGTGAGGAGAGAGGATTGGGCCGCTGAAGTCAACCCGTTGAGTATATTCAGGGACACACAGTGAGAGACTGGTATCTTTGGCTCCTGTTGCAGACACACTGGACACAACAGGCTGATGGATCCGGTCTTTGTAATGAATGGGTATCCGTACGGGTGACCTCCATTTGCTGCTGAGGGTGTTATCTCTTTCTCGTTCTCTGGTGGGCCCCTATCACACACAGGCAGCTTGTTTATACCTGCATGGTGGACCATATCCTTGTGAACTTGCCGTATCTGTTTGGTTCGAGAGACCTTGACTGGCCGACACAAAGCCCTGTCCCTAACCCCATCTAACCCCTTCAGAATGGGTACTGACAGAGAGCCAGACCGTATCTCTCAACATCACTGATGCTCCACCAACCAGGTTCCCAGGACGTTGCTATGGCAGCAAACAGATAATTAACAATTTCGTTTCTGTACTCATCTAAATCATTATATGTATTTCATACTTCTGGCCATGTACTTTTATCTGTAAACCGGCCACTGTGGCAAACCTGCATCCGTCACCACTCTTAGCTGAAGCCTGAATCCTTCCCATGTCCTCAATAAGTCACCTCTCTTGGAGTGCTATTTTTAGTGGTAGCAGCAGACCCGTCAGCTGGGAACTGATGCTAAATGCTCTTCTGATTATCTTCAGTATGCATTCACTTGAATGTTCCCATAAGTGCCTACTAAGTCGGTCTTTCCACCTGTTTGTGCAAAGTGACGTGAAGCAGAGCTGATGAGTGTGGAAACAGTTCGATAGATTATTTATGAGCGTGCCTCTGGCCGAGAGTTATTCTGCCAGTGCGATAATTTACTGTTTCTGCTGCGGTCTGAATGCTCATTTAGTTATTGGAGTACCAGATTCAGTGCAGGAGGACATTGAGCTCATATAGAGGAGGGGCAAGAGAGAGAAGAGAGACATAAACATGTTATTAGCATCAGAAAAGCATTGAAAAGCAGATAAGAAATTGAATTGTATTCAAAGTCAATTGAGTGTTGGGTTAATATAAATATTAAAAATGAGGAGTAATGCTTGTAACAGTTTAGCTCCACACCTTCCTTCTTGTATTAGTTGTTTTCATCCCGTCTCTAACTATCACGTCGTTCCAGATCCTGCTTCCCATCTCGTCAGTCCAACTCCCTTCACCTGCCTCTGATCACCTCGTTAGTCCCTCATTCCCTTCACCTGGTCTTCATGCCCGTCTCACCTGTTGTCTATTCCCTAATCAGTCCCTGTCTACTGAGGTTCCCTCACTTGCACGTGTCCTCTGCCAGATTGTCTTGTGTTTCTGAGACCATTTTTTTTATTTTTTATTCTGTCTGTTCCGTTCCTGACAGCACTTTCAGTAAAGGATCTTTATCAGCATTATTTGTCTCCTGAGTCGTGCATTTGGGTCCACCCTAATCCCGTTTTGACAAATGCTGATGTAATCCTATAGTTCTATTCAGAGTATGAATACCTAATTCAGTAACTACTGCGGAGGCCTGGTTTAATATCTACATTCTACAGGTTTTGAAGGAGACCAGCAGAAGCACCCTTAACAGTCATTGATGAATGGATTCACAGGTCTCAATACACAGGAATACTACTTTTCAGGACACTTATACATGAATTGAAGTTCTTTAATGTCAGACGTGCCCTTTGCTGCATTTAAAGTGTGTATTTTGTAAACCTTGAAATAACTTTTGTTTTGCCTTTTGAAGACATCTTCACTTTTCAAATGATGTGGCAAGTTTGTATGGCCCAAAGTTACTTGTTCACACATGTTTGGTGCTGAGCAGGTTGTGTACAATGGGACTGCTGCAGCGGAAAAAACAAAACAGTAAGGTTCAATTCAGTTTACTTTATATAGTCCAATATCACAAATTACGAATTTGCCTCAGAGGGCTTTACAATCTGTACACATATGACGTCCCTGTCCCAGGACCTCAGTTCAGGAGACACTCAGGTCAGGAGAAACTTCCCCAAAAAATAGGAAAAAAACCTTTCACTGTGAAAAAAGGGAAGAAACCTTCAGGAGAGCAACAGAGGAGGATCCCTCTCCCGGATGGACATAAGCAATATGTGTGATGTGTCCAGAATTATGCATTACAGAAATCTAAGGCTGTAACTAAGTAAGTAAAGCTGGACAGTAAAACAATGGGACCAAGATTTGCTGTGATTTACATCCTGTTTGAATCTTATTCTCTTATAACCTCTTTGAGCTTCAATTTAAAGCATTGCTGGAACATTAAGAACATGTCTAGCGGAAGCATAGTGACTACACATGGGTCTATTCTTTGTTTTAAGTCGTCTGTCTTGTTATAGACGACAACGCTTATCAGACTTCAGCGTGGTATGCAGCTTTGGCACATTGACATGGTTTTGCTGTGATTTCCGTTACCAGGTCTAAATATAGGGTGTGGGAAACAATTCATCTGGCTGGCTCACAAACAGGCCTGTTCAAGATAGTGAAAGGATCCACAAATACAGAGTACACATACTGTAGTATGAATGTGTTTCATTGGTTGTTTGTGTGTGTGAGTGTTAGTTTATTTTTCTATCTTTACCTACAAAAAGCAGATATGTAGTAAAACTTCCTGTTCATGGTTGACCTACTAAGAGGGTTTCACGTGAATTGGACCGAAGCTAAACCTGCATCTCCTTTAGTCACCTGCTGCATCTTGGGAGGCCACCTCCATCAATATTTCACAATGTACACTGAATGTCTTTGTGAACTGTTCGCACAACTCTAAAAACGGCATATTGAATTGCAACGTGCGCGAATGTATTTCGGACATAGCACGTTTTGGCTCACATGGGCTTTCATAAAGAATTCACTCAATTTCAGCACAACTAAACAGAGCATTACTGTCATAGGTTGCAGGAACACAATTATGAATACGCACTAATTCAAACATGAATAATGTAAGAGTTTAGCTCCACACCTTCCTTCTTGTATTGGTTCTTTTCATCCTGTCTCACTAACTATCATGTCATTCCAGATCCTGCTTCCCATCTCGTCAGTCCAACTCCCTTCACCTGCCTCTGATCACCTCGTTAGTCCCTCATTACCTTCACCTGGTCCTCACGCCCTTCTCACCTGTTGCCCATTCCCTCGTTAGTCCCTGTCTACTGAGGTTCCCTCACTTGCTCTTGTCCTTCCAGATTGTCTTGTGTTTTTCAGACCAAGCCCTCGAGCGTTCCACAGTCTGATTGTTTATTCTGTCTGTTCCGTTCCTGACAACACTTTCAGTAAAGGATCTTTATCAGCATTATCTGTCTCCTTAGTCGTGCATTTGGGTCCACCCTGATCCCGTCGTGACAAATAAAGTAATACATATTTTAAATTAGTTAAGAAAATAAAAACATTTATAGTGATAACAAAAAACTTTACGAGAACTAAATAGTTAGTGGGCATGAAAAGATAATAGACGTGCCGTAGTTAGGATGAGAAAGGTAGACATGGATTCATACTGACTCGTGCACATCTGATTTTCACCTCTTTGTGAGTAAATGAATGTACATGTCTTCAGGAATAAATGTGGTTGGAGACCATGGAGAAAGCTACACGATGGAATGATTTACACTTAGGAGGAAGTAAGCCATTGGTTGGAATCAGCGGAACAAGGAAGCCATCATGGTGCGAGAAGAACACTTAGAAGAACAATGATCCTCCAAAAATTTAAAAGATCATTTTTCCAATTAATTATTCAGGTCCAGTGCACAGTGAGACGAGGTTATGTCTGGACTGACTCAGCAGCCCTCCATGGTGGCTGAGTCAGTATCAATGTCATGCTGCAGCATTTCTCTGAATGCCTCACATGCACTGTATAAACTAGAAGGCCTGAAACCTGTGTGTGTCCATTGGACCACATTATTAGAGCCGCGGGATGCAATTTCGGACGAGGCGGGAGAAGATGTGATGAAAAATGACCCCCGTGGAAGCAGTCTAATAAAGCCAGACGCCCGAGGGGGAGAACAATCAGAACGTCATCGTCACATACACACGGCTGTTATATAAGCAGCTGCTGGTTCGCAGGCAGCGATGACACAATGTTTCCCAATTACCACAGTGTGGTAATTACACGGACACGCACACCACATGTGCACTTTGCTGTGTGTACGTATATTCAGTGATTGTAAACACGGTCAAAAGTCCAGGTTGCTTTAAAATGATTATTTGATGTTAATACAGAATATATCATGTATTTTATGATTTGTCAAATCAAATATAATTGTGTGGTCAAATCAAATGGTGTGTGTCTTAATTTCCTTTTTCACCACTCAATAACATTGGATATTGTATTCCCTCTGTGTGTTCTGGGTGATTATGTGATTTTCCACTCTGATCAAGCTGCTGAGTAGCTCTAATTATGGGATTAAATGTGAATCTCACAGCGGGTTTTTATTGACCGGCCATATGGATTCACACTGACTGCTGAGAGCATTGAGCTGGCATCCGGAGCAGGACGCCTTCAACATGACGATAAGTAAACAAGGTTGAACTCAACTTCTTCTTAATGGGGGTCATTGCAGCTCCGTCCTCACTGACATGAAGATTAAGAGGGATCATATTGCTAATCTGACACAGAAGCGCCCCAATACTCCATTGTACACCCACACACAAAGCTTTAAATGCAGCACACATTCATTGTTTGTTTTTTCAACAAAACCACTCTAGTGTCAGACTTTACTTTGCATCAGTTCAGACCGCATTGTATTACTATGCCATTATCCGTCATTTAATTCCTATAATTAAGTGTTGAAGGCTTTGTCGGTGAAGAGAGAGACTGTAGCTTTATTCAATTACAGTCTTATTATTTCTAATATGATAATATGCTATTGCGAAAGAAAGCTGGTATGCTTGTTAGACGTAGAGATTGTAGATAGATTGTATTTTGATATGCATACTTTAAGCTGCTTTGAGGAACAAGCAGCTGCATTATTAAGTTAAATAGCTGAACAAACTACTTGGGCCCTGAGGACAGACTTGTACAGGAGAACAAGAAACAACATACTCTGTTAAGATCAGCTTTTTAATAAGCTATTGTTGCTTCCAATGGACTTCTTCCTGATTCAGGTTCCTACCCCTCCCTTCCTTTCCATGAACAGTAGGGGGCGTGGTCTTCGACTGTAATCGATTCAAGGACATGTCCACAGTCATGTCGACAATGGCGAAGGCTGCAGCCCACTGCAGTGTGCTGTTTATGAATGGGGACCAGCAGCAGCACTTTGAAAATGAAACGCTTTGTATTATAATTTTATATATATATCTATATATATATATATATATATATATATATATATAAATAATATATAGATATATATATATATATATATATATATATATATCTATATATATATATATACATAGAGATATAAATGTATCATATATTTTTTTATATTTTTATATATATAAATAAAAATATATAATATGTTTGTATTTATTATATTATACATATATCTATATAATATATCTTATATATAATATATTACATTATTATAATAAATTTGACATCTTATTTTCTATTATAATAACAGAATCTGGAGTATTGCCTTATTCAAAGTAAACACTATTTGTCTATAACAGCCCATTCAAGGTAGGCTGAGATAACGCTGGGGAAATGGTGGAGTATTTAGTTTTCATCACAAATGCCTTTATTAACTATGTTTTTTTCAAAATAAAGGTTACATAAAAACCTAAACATAATATATAAAGGTATGTTAGACATGCAAACATGGTTCACTGCAAAAGAGAAAATAAAAGACAGTACACAATATAGATTACCACAGTCTGCGGATGTTACAACAGAGGGTTGAAAACTCACTGTGTGGCACTCAATTCAGTGCCATATAATGGTTATTAATAAGACAAACGTGAGTTAGGCTTTTCACAGTGACAGAACAATAAAACAGGACACAGAATGGAAAACATCTTGTTAAGTAACTATTAACAGAATATTTCATATATATATATATTGTGACTTTCGACCGTGTCCCTTTCCTTGTTCTCACTAAAAGTGCATTAGACCTGCTTTGACTGAGTCCGCTCAGTGTCAGCTACAATCGTTAGTCGCCCATAATTGCATCTGGCATCACCTGTCTTGCCCAGATATATCCCCTATGTCATTGTCCATGCAGAGCCCCCGATTTCATCCATCCACAATCACAACTTCTTCACAAACAAGCACTTGCATTCTTCCATCTTTGCAGCTTCATGTCTCAAAGTAAATATAAATATATTTTAGTTAGACAGTGCAGTTGTTTTCAATGTATTCATTTAATTCAGATACACTGCTAAATGTTTCAAAGAGATTCTGTGACAAACATCACTTTGAGACCAATGATTGCAGTTAGTGGTATTACCAATTCAACAAGCAGATAGTATGATATTCAAGATATATATATATATACGCGTGCTTCATACTTGTGTTAAATTTGGACTGATACATTACTTTCCAACTTCCCAGGATCATCTGAAGAAAACTTTTCCAATTTATCTCTCAACTTTGCTTTGAAAATGCTTCACAACAACACACACACACACACACACACACACACACACACACACACACACACACACACACACACACACACCATATAACTGTAACAGGAAGACATTCAATATGAAACATTAAGACATGTATATACATAGCTATATATCAGCGTGTTATGATGCAAAATAGCATGTATTCATTGAGGTGAAAATCTAATTTGACCAGAAGCCCTTCATGTTCTTTATGGTAGGGATGCACCAATAACAACAGCAGTGTGGGACATGCAAGGCTAATACGTAGCACTTCGCACTGGTATCTTACAGTTACCACATCATGACAATGTCATTTATGTCAAGTAATCTCAAACTGTACATTGTTGTCCTAACAGCAAATATTGTCAGGACGTGTTAAAATCTAAAAAACATATGTAGTCTTGGCAGTAATTTGGTATTGATGCATCTCGTGTCCCATCAGAAGTCTCAGCCTGGATACTTCAGATACTTCATGTTTTCTGGTATTTTACAGCATGAATGTTTAAACAAAGTTTAGACAGACCAAGCAGACAATATGCAAATACCCACTGATTTAACAACATAACACACAGTAAGCTCCGTTGTGGCCAGACCTTTTTCTATCCACAGTAACAGGTGAGAAAATACAGGTATGTGTGTAATAAATGTAAAGAAAGCAAAATATCAACTCAGATCTATGGCCATCGATCACTTCAGAAAAATTGTTCCAACAACATCAGGTGTTGGAACTATATCAGATTTAGAGACCTAACATTACTGATGGATTCACTGAGGAAGTGCTTCAAAACTAAGTGGTTCCAGGAAAAGTCTTTATCCACACCCCAACCTGATGGCCTCGTTAAAAGGAGAGCCTCACTTTGAGGCCAGGACGATGTCAACAAAATGATAAAGTGATGTACAGATTACAGTCAGAGCACTAACATTATAAAAACATCCTGCTTATTGTTCATCTTCTTGCTGAACTGGATTCTCAACTGTCTACATGGCCAAGACAAGTATTATGTCATACACAAAGCATAATGAATATTTGCATTTCAATTCAAACTAAATGTTCCGATGACATACAAGCCTGTTTTGCAAAGTAGATGACATCACTATGTGGTCTGAAGCAGGTTAGGAAGACTGGCCGCCATTGGATTAATTACAAAAGTATAAGGTTAAGCTGTTGTTTAGAAATAGACTGGTTGATACTTATCAATCACGGTTTATGGTATGAAAATGAAGTATGAAACATATCAGTCAGGTGTGAGAAGAAGCTCAATTCATGCACAGTGGGACTGAGGATGTGATCATACTTTTACAGGCAGTTAAACACATTCATCTGTGTAATAGCTACTTTGTCAAAAACACTGCATGAAAAACAGTTACACAGTGCAATCAACACTATAACTGAGAATACACATTGCGTTTTGAATGTATCTGTTAGAAAATAACTACTGTGAAAATAAAATCTGTTTCTTAATATTCAACCTGAAGAAGAAGAGGAAGGGTTTGCACGTAATCTGAGGTAAATTGAACCTGTCAAACATTGCTACTAGATGTATTTTCCTTGGTGGCAAAGCGACCTGCTCAAGGTTGCTTCCTATCACAGTGCATATGAGAGAGTGGAAGCCCATGCGTTAGAAACTTTATGATTTGATGAATGATGCAGTTAGAAATAAGCTTTTGTTTTTCCTCGAGAAAACCTTTTCATTGCCTTTGACCTTTGGTTGGGGACCCTTGACTTTTGAATTTGGTAAAGTATTACAATATTTGCTTTGCAATAATTCAGCAAATAAATATACAATGTATGTTGAATAGGTGCAAATACATACGGCTGGTTTATTTTTTAAACGTTTGTGTCTCTGGATTGAAAACCTTCAAGTGTAGAGACACTAATTCATAATGCGCGTATGCTTTCTTTTTTAACTTTTAGGACGATAGCCATCAAATGCATTTAGTCTAGTCAAGCCTAATGAAGAACAAACTGTATTTAAAAATATTCACTTCACAACTGTCCACATCAAGGCTTTAAATAAGGCATTTCAATGGCAAGTGGGGATTATTTACATATTTATTTACTTTTTAAATATAAAATAACCTGCCAAATAGTTCTGTCCCTCAACTGATTAAGACAATGTCTGTATGTTTCTCCCAGCCTGCAGGAGAATATTGGGAATATGCTACTGGGTTCCCTTGAGATCCATATCAGCCTATGGATGCTCTCTGCTTCCCTTCAAGACAATATATTTGCACGCATGCAAAACAAACTGATAAATTAAACATCTCCGTCCCACCAAATCATTGAACAACATCTCCTAACAGGAACAGCGATGCCCAAAGTCGTCATTGGACGGCACGTTTGCCATGTCACGTGATTCTACATTACATAACGTGACCGTGCCCTCCCAATGGGCACCAAGCTCTACCGAGTATCCCTGACATCGAGGCAAATTATCCGACAGGATCCCTCTCCTTGGCACCCATTGCAGTCTTCTACCCTAAATCTGTTACAACAGCGGTGCAAATATTTGAATTAATATGGCAAAATTATTTTCACTGTCACAGCTTTGTGTGTAGCTGGCAATATCAGAACATTAAAATACACACATTAGATACCCGGGAATCATTTACGCACAAATTACGCACGGAGCCACGAAGCTCAGATAAAGTGAATCCATCCGTTCTCCCATTCCCGCGGGGGGGACATCTTGAACGGGTTGCGCCGCACTTTGTAGTTATTCCCCTTATTATTGTCCCAGAACTCTTTCCCTCCGACACAGTATTTAATTGCGAACTGAAATGTGCCTCCGTTGTCGAGGTAAGTGGGCATGACTATCTTGAAACAGAACTTATCAGTGTCACCGGCACTTGAGTCAGGAACATAGGAGGCCAGGCTGTCCATGAACGTGATCCAGTTGTTCAGAGAATAGCGCAAAGAAACACTCTTTTCGAAAGCCAGATTCAACACACGCACAAACCCGGAGAGGCAGAATTCGTCCACCTTCACTGTCTCCAACATGACTTTCACGTCCCTCACTTTCTGCTCGAAGCCGGGCACCGTGCCCGGGTTGGTGAACTGCAGCTCCATGAAGACAGACTGCGCGGGGGCTCGCGGGAACTTTGTGTCCAAATGATTAAGGTGCAGGTGTCCTTTGTGCAGTTTGGCCAATATGCGCTCCGGCACCTCGGGCTCATCGGCATCATCGAAGTGCTTCACTGAAATGAGCTCCAAGCCCAGAGAGTCGGCGAACCGGACCTTTTTCTGACTGGTTGGACTTCTGGTTCGGGATATTTCTAACTTTCGCTCTGTTGGTGTTGGCAGCGACTTGCACCTCCGACGCAGATTTGGACTCTGTGGCGGCTTCAGGAAGATCTCTCTGCCCCGGGGTCTCTCCTCCACCACGGGGCACTCGGTGATTTCACAAGTGCTGTTAATCATATCAAAATCGTCGCCATCGTCAAGCCGCGGGTTCGCCGCCGCCAGGCTCCCGAACAGTCCGGCTATGCAGCTGTAGTTCCTCGGCAGGCACGTCTTTGGGGGCAGCATGACCACGACTGGATGCACAGGCTCAGCTTCCATGGAATGCAGCACTGCAGAGCCAAAGCGGTGGTCGTGATGGGGGGGAGACCGGCGCGTCGTCAGGTGCCAGTGTCTCCCTCGCGGATAGGTGCTGCGGCTGCGTCAGAGGCCGACGCGGCGCAGCTCTGGACCAATACACCGAGACGTTGTTCGCTCCTCTGGCTCGATCGCTTTAAATTTCGCTGTGTGAAGAAGAAAAAAAAGATATCACACTGTCAAAAAATAAAACAAAGAGAGATAAAAAAAAAGGTCTCGTCGTCAGCGTCCACCGCTGGTTATCATGTCCACGTGATGAACGCGCACTGTCCTCTCACAGCTGACCCGTGACGCGCACTGGAGTCCTACGTGCAGAAGTGAACACACCAAAATGGTTTCCTCCTTCAAAAGAGACAACCCGGTTAACTTCCTCTGGTTGACACTGAGGCACGACCCTCGGTCTATGTGGTCACCAGGAAATAGATGACTATAATGTGGTAAAACAATCCGAGCCAATGACGTCTCTAACCTATTCTACTGTATTATATTCTACTGATACGTGCACCGTGTCAATTAAGGCGTATTGCATATGACAGAGATGTAATAATTCAGTTGGAGCAGCAGCACATTTGTCCCGCCCTCTTTTCTCTACGTCACATCTTCCCGTTGCAGCCTCTACTCGGGTTGCTGTGACGACGGCGTTGCAGGCTGTGAAGGCTTTCTTCTCCACTTCGCTTTGGGGAAACACAACTCACCACGATGGGTCGTTGTTTGTGACTGGTGGGTTCAGATGTGGAGAATATGAACCAAACCCATTTTTAAATGATAGTTTCCTCTGGTGAGTAACATATTGGTGGTTTCTAACGTTTTAAAACATGTGACTTAAAAATGTACATGTCTTACAGTTTGATGTGGTATATTATTTGTAAAACTTCTAGACCATTGCACTGTTTTTGTATTGCACTGTTTTTGTATTGCACTGTTTTGTATTGTATTGTGTTGTAATGTATATTTTGTGTAAGCACACAGTCACTTTACCAAGCCAAATTCATTTTTGTGTGCATACTTACATGCCCAATACAACCTGATTCTGATTCTGATTCTGATCCTCTTCTTATGTATATCCCCATGAAGCTAACTGCATGATGGCGACATTAAACAAAGTGGATGACACGGCTGTGGATGACCCAGAAGAGGAGCTGTGGACACAGGAGGACGCCGTTTGGGAGCAGACACCAGAGAGGAGGCTGGTTGAAGTCCTGCTGGATATTAGTGAGGAGGACTTCATGAACGAGCTGGAGCCACACGAGTATCACTGTTACGCTGGTTGGGAGGACGCTGTAAGTGAATACATATCTTATTACAGCAAACCGTGCCTTAATACGATGAAGGGAAGTAGGTTGTATAACAATACATGTTCATTCTCTTCCATCACAGTTTGGAGTCAATGGTAAATTCCTTTTATAAATAAAGAACACATGTAAAACATATCTGCTGAAATGTCAGATTCATTATATTTCAATATTACTATATATAACCAATATTAGCATCATTCTAAGTTAGTTTACACATCGATCCAACTCTAAGTAATTATTTGGATGCATTTTCCATCATATTTGTTTTGAAAACAGGTGCATGGTTGGGCCCGAGCTTCTCCACTGAGCTGTATACTTTTGGCTCAGATTGGGGACAGGAAATCAAAGCCGGTCTCCCCCGCTGACCGAACCCTCCCGGACGCCGACCGCTCGCCCAGTGTGGCGTCAGACCCCCACTGTGAGTCTCGTGTGGGCCTGCATAACCACGGGAAGAAACACACCCGGTTGAGCCAGCACGCCGGACCCGAGGCAGCTCTGCAGAAAGACGGTTCAGAATGGCCCCTCGTCAATTCGGTGCAGAAAACCCCGTCGAAACCTTCACTCAGAGAAAAGCCAGAGAGGGAAGGACCGCTCCGAGAGACGCCTTCGCAGCCTCACCTTCTCCACTCAAGATACCCGGCCCACAGAGCCACTCAGCTGGTTCCCATTCAAAACTTCACCTTTTTACCACCCATTATTCCATCGGCCCTGAATTCCCAGAAAGCCGGTGGACAGCTCTGCTGCGGCAATAAGGCTCAAGAAGGTGAAACCGCAGAGGAAACGCGTTTCCTCTCGGATGCGAGGAGCGGGCCCAGAGGATCGAGAGCGGAGCACGTTGCCGACCCAGAGCTGCCCACGTGCTCCGCACTGCTGACCTCCAGGTACTGGACGTGTCCGCGCAACCCCCACTTGTTCTCCGCTCTGAGTGTTTCTATCCCCGAGAGGTATCGAGTGCCGATGTCTTCCAAACCTGACACGGCGCACCGCGCCAGCTACCAGGCGGCCAGGGGCCTCACGCAGGCCCTCCTCTCCGGCACGGCATCGGGCGGCCATTTGTACCCGAGCAAGACTGTGTGTTTGTAGTGCGTCGAACCGGCGACATTCACATGATTGCAGAGTAAAAAAACAACTGTTTTACCTTTTGTTTTTTGTTTTTTATATCACGTGACTCACCACATTTTTTAAATGTATCCATTAGCTGAAGGAATAAATCAAGACATGAGAGATGAGAGTAGCTATCGGCTAAAGACTGGGTTCATACAAGTTGACTGATGTATTTCCAGGACCAAACATGTTGTGAAATTTCATAGTATACATGGAAAAGTGAAACAATTTAGTATTCAAATGAGAGTTCCAAAGCATAGTATACCTTAAATGGCACAAATGAATGAGAGAATAGTTTGATTAAAAGAATACAAATTGATATATATATAAATAAATAAATTAAAAAAATGTTGCCACTAGTAAGCCCGTTTAATTATTTCAAACTCAGCATAAATGAACATGAGAATATAATACATTTCCATGACTATTCTAAAACCTTCAGGATTTAATTCAGGATTTTTTCTTTTTCGAGAACTTTTCCCTTATAAAATGCCATGACTTCCAGGTTTTCCATGACCGTACGAGTCCCGTAAAGAGTTAATTTCTTTTTGGTGTTCAGACTGGCATGTTTCAGAACATATAACCATCAGCGAACAGATCATTAAATGTGAAGCGATCGTGTCCTTTTGCACCTTGGTTTTTTTCTGACCAGTTCCCACAAGTGCTTTTTCAGCTGCTCTAGTTACCTAGCAACAATGGACCTCATAAGAAGCATGGCAGTGCGCCTGCCTCACACTTTCACCAGTTTAAACCTCGGCCCCGGGCTCCAGATATGACAGATCGTACACGTTGCATTCAGCCTGGGACTCGACGTGAGAACGGCACACACCTGCTCGCTCAAATGTAATCGTACCCAACCGATTCCTGTCTGGTGAGGTTCTCTAATGCAGCGCGCTATCAGAGCAGCATTAAGCCGGAGCCTGAATACTGTTTGTCATGTTGGCCTCCAAAGGCCATCTAACATTATTTACAACTGTGATCTTGTTACCTTTCTTTGTTAACTTTCGGATGATCTTGTTACATTAGACTACCTGTTGTTGAGCGTGTTCTATAATTAAAGCTGCTGCCTGAACCTAACAAGACAAAACCTGAGTCTGACCTGCATGTGCATGTAGAAGGAAATTAGTAATACGGAATAGTTGCGTAAAACAGATTTGTGAAGAGTTGCTATATTCAAGCCAGGATTCAGGATGTCTATATTCAGTAACATGTCAATGTAGCAAGCAAAACGATGAAATACATAAAGAGTTGTGTTGTTCCATCATAAAACGCACCAGAATACATAGAAGCTGCAAACCCACATGAAATATTATTTAGCTCCATTTAGAAGTTTAGTCCAGGTGAACAGAAAGTGTTAAACATCCTCTCACCAACACACCTGTTGGAAGCAACTCGTTCCCGAGGAAAATACATCTAGGAGTGATGTTAGGCTCAAAGGACCTCAGATCACTTGCCGACGCTTTCTCTTCTTCAGGTTGCTCATTATGGAAGAGATGTTCATTTCACAGTCATTATTTTCTAACGGCTACATTCAAAACACAAAGCATCCTCACATCAGTTGGCCAAGAAACAAGGATGATGCAGAAGGAAAACAAAAGGACATTTGCCATGTATTATCTCAATGTGTGAAGGAAGATAAATGTGACATTGTAATAATAAAAG
The DNA here is from genome assembly GCA_036178185.1 of Liparis tanakae. Classification (NCBI taxonomy): domain Eukaryota; kingdom Metazoa; phylum Chordata; class Actinopteri; order Perciformes; family Liparidae; genus Liparis; species Liparis tanakae. The sequence goes on along the minus strand of CM070104.1, from coordinate 8,029,760 downwards.
TGTGTACACGTACACACACACACAAAAAAAAAGAGACAATGAGCACACCATACACGTTCCAGCAGTTTATTAAGAACATTTGTAGTGTAGCTTCAACAATGACTCAAGGCAACCATCAACTCTACAGGCAACAAACTCATACTTCGCTAAAACACACACATGTTGTGCTGGGAAAACATCTGCATGCACTCCCCACAAAGAGAAAGTAACGCTCTGTAACGGATAAGGCTTCGACGTAGTTATGTTAAATATGATGCATGTGCCGGTGAGCAGGAAGAAGCTATGGAGATCGTAAAGTGGTTATTAACACAGGTAAATGATCCGCTGACCGCTGGGCCCGATGCAGACGAGTAGAGCTCGTTATCCGAGGGCGGTGTTCTGCACACGCTTCAGTTTCTACATCTCTAAACTTCGACAGCATTAATCCTCTGATGGAAAGTCAATTTCCTTCAATAAAATGCTGCAAAGCATTATTTCTGTGACAGAACATACACAGTTCCATAGAAACTATGGAGGGCGATTAGGGGAAAGTCCAATAAGGATGAACAATGTGTTTTTTTCATAATCCTGTGTAATTCAGATAAGTTAGATATTGTAAAGCAGCACAATGTATGGCACAGAACTAAAAGCTAAAGCTTGTGTTAAGGCACCAACATAACAAAATTAGCAAAGGAAAAAAAAAAAAAAGCAGTGGAGGCCGTTAGCTCGAGGTTCCCGAGTGGCGCCTGTGCTTAACGAGGTAACTCAGTGCAACAACGTAATGGAATCAAAACATTAAGATGAGTTACTTGGAAAGAAAATGGAATAAATTAAAAACACGTTCGTTAAGGGCGGAGCGTGGAGAGGACGGCGTTCAGTTGAAATAAGGTGCCGAGTGCGAACGCCGGCTCGGTGCCAATCCTCGCTCTAATCTTCAAGAGTCTCTGTCCAGCAACATTAGCGTCCGGCTCATCAATGAGTCGACCACGAGGACCGCGCAGCGCGCTCACCGACTCCGACGGGATGCTTGACGATAGAGACGCAACAAAGGTTGTTTTTCTCACGCGACATCAAACTTCACGATCACATCTCAATGAAAAGGTTACAAGACGGTTACTTTTGACTTATCTGTACGAGTCACGCCGAGTTTCAGAGGCGCAAAGCCGCGTCGGCGGTGAACGGCCGGATGACGGATTTAATGCGGGAAAAAACACAAAGCCGATGTTGTTCCTCGGGCTGCGAGGCGTACAGGACGCTCAGAGTTTACAGCCTCGCTGCTGAAAGAAGAGACGTCACGTTTCTGCTCTGCTGACCGAGTGAAGGCTTCATGCACATTTCAAAACATACACGGAAACTAAATGCACCGTGGTATTTGTCGTACGGCTGCTATGACATCGTTGGCATGCAGGATATGCACATCGGAGAGGCGGCGTACGGACGTGTGCGTGTGCACGCCTCGGAGCACGGGACCTCTGGGAGAAACGTCGAGTTATTTGTAAACCGATAACCAAACGGTGAAAACCTTTCAGTGGTTATACACCGACGGATTAAAGTAAACGGGCATTTCAGACACGATACACATACAATAAGTTACTTCATGTGCAAATAAATATGTAAACGGTCACAGGAGCGGACGAGTCACGCCCGTTGAGCAAATAAAGTGCGGCAGAGCGGTCAGGACGGGGACCCGGAGCGGTCAGGACGGGGACCCGGAGCGGTCAGGACGGGCCGTCTCCAGTGGAATGTTCAAAGACGTCTTCTCTCGTCTCGGCCGGTTCCCCTCACCGGACCGGGCCCACGTGAGAGAAACCGGTCCTGCAGAACCCGAGGCCGACGCCCTCCCCAGGGCCTCAGCTGTTGGGTTTCTCCGGGTTCTGGAAGAGAGCGCAGAGCTCCTCGCAGGTCTGGGTTTCCACGGAGCTGAAATGGGACTCCATGTTCCACGCCAGGTCCGCCGACAGGAAGTCGTCCATGACGGTCTGCGTTTCGTTGCTGGTGAGGAAGAGGTGGCCCAGGCCCTCCGCCGGGCCGGCCGCCGTCTGCGTCTCCGCGCTGCTCAGCAGGCGGCCGTGCTCGTGCTCGGGCTCGCCGTGGCTCGCGGGCGCCGGCGCCGAGAGACCCGCCGCCGCGAAGAGCGGCAGGTCCGTCTGCGTCTCCGTGTCCGAGGACTCGGTGCTCATGGAGAAGCTCGAGTGGCGCAGGATGCCGCTCAGGGGCACGTGGCTCCCGGCGCTCAGCAGGAAGTTGAGGTCGGTCTGAGTCTGCGTGTCAAACAGCTCCAGGACGCTGGCCTGGGCCCGACTCGGCCCCTCGCTCCGGTCCAGCTCGTCCATCAGCAGGAAGTCCGTCTGCGTCTGGATGTCCAGGGACTCCAGCGGCGCGTCGCCGCCCAGTCCTCCCAGCTCGCTCTCCTCCGTCTGCGTCTGGATGTGGACGGCGTTCAGGAACTCCTCGAAGTCAAAGTCGATGGCGCCGTGCTGGTCCTGCACCGAGCCGCAGCCGCCCGACGCCGCGGCGAGCGCCTGGTGGCCCGACATGCTGTCGGACAGAATGTTCTCCAGGTCGCTCAGCAAGGTCATCGTCTGCGTCTGATTGTCCGCCACGCCGTTGGCGTTCAGCTCGTCCGTCTGCGCGCCGAAGCACATGCCGCCGCCGCCCGCCGACTTCGAGTCCTCGTACATGCCGCTCCCGGCGAGCGTGTCGCCGATGTCCAGCGCGGTCTGCGTGGAGACGCTCAGCGAGTCGCCGCCGAACAGCTCGGAGCACAGGAGCGCCTGCTGCCGGGCCTTGTCGTCCGGCGGCGGCGGGGCGAGGCGCGTCTGCGTCTGCCTGGTTTTGTGCGGCGGCGCCGAGGAAGAGGAACAGGGGGCTTGACCGGCGCGCTGGCCGTCGGTCTGAGCGCCGATGGACGACGTGGCTTTGGTCCGGGAGGAGAACGTCTGGGTTTCGACGCTGACCGGCAGCAGGACCTGAGCGCTCACGCTGATGTCCGTCTGGGAGCAGGACGACACCGAGGACTCGCCCGTCGCCTCCCCCTCCCCCGCCCCCGCCCCCGCCCCCGTCAGGTACGATTTGCCCGTCTGAATGTTGGTGGAGGTGCTTCTGGCCAGGTCACTTGAGCAGGTGAGGTCCAGACTGACCTGCACCCCGGTGCTAATGGAGCGCGCCGTCGACACGCCGTCCTTGAAGCACAGGCTCTTGGCGTCCAGCTGGGGCACCACGGCGCCGTGGGGCAGGAGGTGGAGGGTGCCCACGGAGCCGTGGCTGTTCACGGCCAGCACCACCGACCTCAGGGCGCCGCTGTCTGTGGACGGGAGGAGGACGGGCAGGTGGGCCAGCTGCATCACGGGAACGCTGACCAACGCCATCTTGGGCTTCGGGAGCAGCAGCTTCTGGAGGCTCCTGCGGGGGTGGGAGTTCAGGACGTGGGCGGCCGCGTCGGAGGGGAGCGCGGTCTCCGTCGGCTCGCGACTGGCGGGCGAGAGCTGAAAGGTCGACTCGTTGGTCTTGACCTTTTCGGGACGGCTTAACAACTTCTCCATCTTCCGCTTCTTCACAGGAGGGATTCTGGAAAAGAGATAAAAACAGAGAAATCGATGTTTAGCCAAACTTGAAGCCGAGTTGTAACACAAGTCACTGGAGGCTAGGCGGGTTCATGCCTGTGTTCTGTGGGGATCTCATGGCCGGTCCTGTAGATGTGTGAGAGGAGAGCGGCCCTGCTGGCGTAGGGGCACCCACAGGTGCAGTGGTAGGTCCTCCCGCAGTCGTCTATGTGCCTCTTCAGGTCCCACTCCGTGCTGTAGCCGTTGTTGCACTTGGAGCACTTGTGTTTCTTCTCTGCATGCATCTTCATGAAGTGCTACAATGAAACAGATCAAAGACCCACACGTTTATTTGGATTTAATAGCTTTATTAGGAGCTATTCCACAGAAGGGAGGCCTCAGACGTGTGTTTCATTGACCGCGTGGATGGGATGACATCACTGGTGGAAAGACTTACTTGTTTAACCAGGGAGAACTGGGAGAAGGGCCGGTGGGGCCCCCTGGGACAACCCTCAATGGGACAGCAGTAAAGCTTCTGAGAGCCCTTCAGGTCCTTCCTGACCGTAGGATTCACGATCCCATCCTGAGGGGGAAAAACACCAGCGGAGGACAAGAGAGAGGACAACGCAGAGGAATATGTGAATGTTGGTTGTTTACATCAGTGGCAATGAGAGTTTAAGAATCCTGCAAAGTCGAGACAGACAGACCTCCAGACTTTCCAACACGTTGGCTGAGGTTTTACTTAACCGGCAACATTTCCTACAGCAACTGCTGAGAGAGGCATTTAACGGCAACTACGCTGACCAACTACAAAATGTTTTATTTTTATCCCATTTTACACCCATAATTGTCACTATGACTGTTGAAAATAAATTCCCACAGCAGACTGGTTAGAGCAGCACAGTGCTCTCTACATGGAGTCGGTCGAGCTAACAGCTAATAGCAAGAACAGTGAAAAGAAAGGCAACAATGGTGTTGGAAGGGGGGGGGGGGGTGTGTTACAGCTACGTTCACGTACTTAATAATACTTGTTGTAGTAACAGCCCTTTCTCTGAATGCCTGTTGAAAACAGTGCACCCATCAGCCTCCATAACACTCCTGTTGTCAAGGTCACCTCCATCTGCTGGAACCCGGAGGGAGCTGAACAGCTGCGGCTGGCAAACACCCTCTGGTTACTCACAAGGGGAATAGCATAAACAGACCATTTGCCAAGAAGAAATGTCCTCGCAGTTGGCGTTGATGACATCATCTGGTCGTAGGCTGAAGCCCGAGTCATGTCGAGACCTCATTGGTCAGCAGTAAGTCGCTGGCTGCGGCTCAAAGGAAGGAGCAACTAAAGACTAACGGCCCTCACCACACCAGGTCCTCTAAGCCCTGACAGTTACTTTAGACCTCCAACAGGATCTGAACTGGGATGAGTAAACTAGTTCAAATTGAATGCCCAAGTCTTCCTAAAAAATAAGAACCAGGTTGTGAGTCATATTATACACTAATTATGTGCATTGATATAGTGACGATAAGCTGATGTAATAAAAACACATGGTGCCCAACAACATCATGCGGCATGCTTGCAGTCAGACTTTATGAATAATGCAGAGCAGCATGCAGAGTGAGTTTGTTCAGCCTTTGAGAACTCAGTCACCATCAAGCAGGACATCGTTTTTACATTGCTGTAAATGAAAGAGTTTGCTGCTGTCTTAACTGTCAGTCATTACACAACGTGCGTGGTTGTGCAAAGAAACATCAAAATACAGGAGTTTAATCTGCCGTTGCTCTCAAAGTAAACGACACGCCTTTTAGTAGGTCAGCAAAGGTTATTGGAAATGATCAGCAACTAAACTGACCACCAAAGTTACATTTAGATTATGACTGACTGCATAGCAAACTTTAATCTACACCCGATTGTCCCCGTAGTTTACGTACTCAAACCCCCAATCGGGCCTTTAAACACTCATGAACTACTTCGAAGACCTAATTCAAATTCTCACATTCACCTATTTCAAACACAGAGCGTAGTCTGTAGCAGGACAAAAGGCAAAAGGACTCCATTCATGGAGGGGAAACAGTGAATGCCTGCCTCCCACTAACAGCCCAGTAGTCCCAGTGAGGACAGAAGACACAGAGGTCAAAAGTGAACTTGGGTCTAAATGTGTTGACCGCCTCCACTGAGCTGACCGTCCAGTGGCTACCAGAATCAGACGTCAACAAAACTCGTGTTTACCATTTTTTTTGTTTAAGGTGAAGAGGCCCGTACCATTACTTTAAAGCCATAAACACAATTAACTCATTAATTCGCACAGCTGAAAATCAGTAACTGCACACGTCCCTGTCCTCAGACACAAACGCCTCACGAGGCGAGTGGCGCTCGCGCAGAGGAGACAAAACGCACGCGCGTTCATCCGAGACGTCACGTGCGATGCGAATCATCGGCGTTAATTGATTACGTTAGCTAGTCACGATGCAGCTAGCTCGAGCACGTAACAGAGTTTTTAATTCGCAGAAAAACTAACTTTTAATGAAACGTTAAACATACCAACGCGTGTGTTCAGCAACACCCGTGCGCGAGACCGTATAGCTAAAAAACGAAGTTGTTATGGATGACTTGCGTTTTCGAGTTTTATGACAGTTCATTTGTCATTATAATGAGTTAGCCAAGTTAGCTTTGCAGTTACGCGAAAAGCCTGAACTAACGTTACATGAGCACGACCCGGGTTTAGGAGGCGTTTACCTTTATTCGGTGTGATTTAACAAGATGCATGTTCAACGCAGGTGTGTTGGGGAGAATCTTGCCACATCCTTCCACGGTGCAGAGGATGTTCGTCCTCACTTCTTTGGTCAGCTCCGTGATGGTGGGTTTGATTATGTCGCGGGACTGCGACAGAGCGTCTTCGTGACATCTTGGGCTAAGAGTAGTTGCGCTGTCTCTGTTGTGTGCCTTGCTCGTCGCAGAGGCAGCCATGTTTCTGTGTTGACAGTCCGATTCGTGTTTGCCAGTGAAGCCCAGTCGCAGATAGAAGGGTAAAATGTGTCCCTCAACTTTGACTGAAAGGCTGCTTCACCAAGAAGCTGGGAAGTTAGGACAGCTGAGATACGTCATATCCGGTATAGACATATATTGTTATTGTTCCTTATGTAACGTGCCATTGAGTACCGTTTTAAGCGCTATATAAATAATATTTATAATAAAATAATAACTTTGTAATTTCGTTTAGTATCGAATTTAGTTGCTTTCATAATAAATATGTCAGTGTAATTTTTTTTAACGTTAGGTTATATACAATATTATATAATATAATATATAAATATTTTTGTTCAACCTTGCGTGTGGAGGGTTTCATCTCACACAGAAAACCTAGGCTTTAATTATGCAAACTGATACACAGGGTATTATTGGATGTAGCTGCTATCAAAACAAGTACAAAACTGGAACCAGTTTATCTATTCCATAGCCAAGCTCTAAAAGAGGAACTAACAAGTCCTAAAAAGAGCCTGACTAACACACTGCCTGAGCTTACATTATTAGTCAACATTTGCCAGTCACAGACTCTCGGATATATTAGTTATGCATCCAAGTAATAAGAAATAGCAGTACAGATGACAGGAGTCATTTAGAAATAGTATTGCCATTACATAGCTCGACCGCCATAAAGTGTCCCACTCACTACATACCTTGGTTGTAATTATTATAACTAATGTGTATAAAATAATTTGTTATGAATGTAAATGTATGTTAAACTTTAGAGCAAAACAAGGACTGTGGCCAGTTCAGTTTTGTGGTGTTGGGAGGAGATCACTTCACTGCCAGTATTGACAGGAGAAACCATAATCTTCAAATGTGTGTATGGGCATCAGAGTATTGCTTTAAGACAGACCTGTCACGTTTCCATCTGTCCTTTAAGTTTAAATAGTCTGCGCACAAACCAATGTTTAAATTAACCCTTAAACAAGCACCATAAATACCAACTTATGAAAAACTGGTTTACTAAAGTTTACTTCTAGCAGACTGTTATACAAAGCCAATACTTCAAAAACACATGTTGGTATCACTATAGCTGATGAAAAATACAGAACAATCAAAAATGGCCAGGCGACTTGTGTGGGGGATGAAATAACACAAAGAAAACACAAGAATATTTAAAAAAATCCTGTTTTTATATTCAATTTGTACAAATAAAACATTTCATGGCAGTAATAGTCTGCCACTTGAACACCAACAAAATATAATACAATGACAATTATCCATTGCCAACTACTGACAGGTTGACAACTGTAAGCACATGGTCTTGAACAAGGAATGTAATGATAAAAGCGAACCACGGGTGGACTCGAGATGGCGGGCCACACTGAATCCTTTAAATCAAGGGCCAGTCGGCCATCAGTTCTGTGGTTGGCGCGTTTGTGCGGAGGGACCAGGGCCGTTGTCTGTGATGACAAAATAATTTCTTCCCTTTTGGGGGATACATGAGAGAAGAGGCGTGACAGGGGTGGAGGCAATTCCTGTAAAATACATTAAAAAAACATTAAAATGTGTTAAATGTACTTAAAAAGACAGATTACAATTGTGTATATACATGTACTGATATATTCATAATGTTGTAGGAGCATGATAGTAGGGATATTTCCTCTCGTGTAGAGCGAGTGTGTGTGCGCCCTCCTGTGGTCATGTATAGAACTGCCAGGATCATAAAACATTGCTTCCCTGTTTGTAACCGAGTTACAATCCAAGTATTGTTTTCTTGCTCAAACACATATGATTCTTGATACCTGAAGATGCACAGTGTCTCAGTGACTCCAGAAGGTTAGTGCTTTCAAATTTGACAACACATCTGAAGGGTTCCTCCCGCTCTGACATGGTCTGGTTGGAGTGGTCTCTGAATTTTGTCTCCAACTGAGGAAAGAACACAAAACATTCAATCTTCGAACTGATATACAGAGACAGAAACTTGTTCTCTGTGTTTCTTTGGCTTTGATATACAACTGTTACAACTGAAAGGCTGAGACACAGTATTCAAAACTCAGGCATGTCTCTGGATACCTTGTAAACGGCCGACTGTAGCTGAGGCAACATCCCACCACCGAAGGCCTCGCAGGCCATCTGCAGTCTGTTGGCTGCAGGCTCAGCTTGCTCTTTTTCTATGTGCGGGTCTGTAAAGAGGACAAAAGCCAAATAGGCAGAATCACAATACAGAAATATTCCAGAAAAACACATGAAGGCAAAATACATTATGGTAAAAAAAATAAAAGTGACATGATGTGTGATCATATACAAAATATTATAGCAGCTTTGCTTGAATTAAATGATTTTATTAACATACTTGGTATAGTTTGATTATTTTCTGGAAGAGGACTTGGATACTTGGTCGGAAACACCTGTAAACAATAAGCAGAAACTAAATTCCCAATATAAATCATCAGAGCAATCTTTTTGTAAACCATCTTGGCAACATACATTTTTTCTCAACAGGTGGACATTGAAGTCAATAAGATTAAAACAATAACTTTACTTCAAAATCAGAAACTCTTTGGCAAAGGATGGCAGAGCTCAGTAACAGGACAATAATAAACACTCCAATGCCGATCAGCAATCGTCAATTAAGTGGGTGAGACGGAGCACACAGAGCTGTGCATGGTGGTTGTGATTAGAATCTGCCTACTTGTTGATATTTCCTCATCAGAAGATCCCTAATGGCAGTGAGTTTCCGTCCACTAAGGTTAGCATCCTTGATAGCTTGATACCTGGTGGCCAGAACCAAAGCCTGCAAAGTACATCACATACGTAAGAAAAAACGGCTAAATATACAATAATAACAATGTTATAGATGGAACATGAAACTCAACCCTCACCTGGGATAACAGGGGCTTCTGCTTTAAAGTCAGGCTGGTCACAAAGACATACGGGCTGTGCAGATAGTGAACGACATACGTTGGTTTCAGGTGGTTGGGTCGAGTGAAGGCGTCTCCCCACGCAATACGAATCCACAGAGCTTCATCTGTGTGCTTCTTTATTTTGATGGACACCTTGAATGCAATGTAAAAAGTATATTTAATACAGGATGTTAAACACAGCGAAGCCCAAACAATGTGCATCAATGATGCAGCTATATCATTAATAACTTGTGCAGGGGAGAATGTCTCGCTTACATGTCTCACGAGCTCTCTGAGGTGGGATTTAAATTGTTCCTTGAACTGAATCAGCTCTACAGCGTGAGCGTCATCTGGAAAAAAAGGGGACATGAAAAAAAGGGGACAATAAGTAATGAGCAAAAGTAAACAAAACTTCGTCATCCTAACAGTTTGCAATTACCTGGAACAAACCGATAAAGAATATATATTTGAGAAAAGACCATACAGAGTGCAAAACAGTTTAACCTTATTTTAGAAGTGTAAAAACCAGATGATCAGACACCAGCAGGACATTTGACTGATTGAAGTTACCAAACCGTCAACCAGAAAATAAGAAAACCCTGATCCCACCACCAGCTGCAGGTGTCAGCCCTCAATGGTCCAAGGAGTTTAACATACCTTGAGGGTCCATGAGCTGGAAGGCATACCACATGCCCTTGTTTGGATTGTCAATGATATCTGAGGAACAATGGGACACGAGGAGCGTCACTGGATTGGTTGATAACAGTTCGGTTATCTTGGCGTTACTGTTGCCCACATATCATTTCAGTTTTCACACCACTTACATATCATCTCGAGCTCTGTGAGGTGCTTCGCTGTCAGCTCGTTTTCCTGAAACGTTACAAATAACAATGTTTGAAAAGGAGAAGGAAGACAGCCGCCAGCTAAATACATATCGAGTCATATTGCCAATTATTGAGGAGCATCAGTTCATCTCTAGTGAAGTGAAGTGACGTCACACGTTGTGTACAACAGTGGATTTCACGGCCTACTTCAGCAAGCATTTTAAACAAGAAACATGTTATTTAGCCTTAGGTTATTTTACAATTTCTTTACACTATTTTTTTTTTGTATTGACTACAACTCATAGAAGAGCGCCGTTTACCTCGCTAAAGGCCAGCATCTTTTCCGTTAACGCCCATTTTGTCTGAGTGAAATCCATGGACTTCTTCTGCTCCCCAGTCAAACGGTCCCACTTGTCCAGCGTTGTTCTGAGCATTTGGGCCGGTATCCGTTTCATGAGTCGCTGAACAAAACGTTTCGTAGCGTCGTCCATTCTGACCCTGGGAATTACGATATCTAGCTACGCAGTTGTTTGTGAAGATTTAAATTAAACCGCGTCCAGTGTGTACGGAAGCAGAAGGGGCCCGATCCAAACAGACCGCCGACAGAAGACGTATTGACCAATCAGATGTCGACATATACTCTGATGCTCTTCTTGCTCCCTCTAGCGCCCTCTGTCGCGTGGGGGTGGTATGATCTCTCGCAATGTCGCTACTAATACTTCAATAATAAGACTTGCACTTAGCTGCACAGTGGCGGAGGAAGTATTTAAGACCCTTTAAAAAAGCCCCAATACAAAAAATGTAAAAGTTATTTACTACTATCAAAAATGCATGCATTTAAAATCGTACTTGTATTTGTATTTTGCATGTAAGACGTTTAGAGGTGACATTAGTTTTCTTTGCCAATCTTAATAAAACATAATGATGAACTATATATTTAAAAAATAACATATATTTTCCTTTATATGTAACCATTGTCAAGATACATTTTACATATTACATTACTTCTCTTCGTCTCTGCCGTCCACATGATCCACACACACTCCAGGCACCATGACATCTATTGAAACTGTGCTGCTGCATTATATCCGAAACGCTCTTAAGACCCAAAAGCAACATATGCATAAGCATTAATGTCCAATAACTGACTTCGGCTTAATTAAAATGAGACAGGATAACACTTGTGTAAAGTTTTCTCAACGGCAATCAACAATTGTAACAACTGTCTAAAGTTAAGCGAATCCAAAAGCAAAACCAGAAGTACGTGGGGGGCAATCATCTTGTGTTTTCCGTAAACTTCCTTCCTCAACTGTCCCGCCCCCTTTGTGAGAAGAACGAACGCCCCATTGGTGGATAGGTAAAATGGCGCATGGTGATTCGCTGTTTACCCTTGTCACCCATTTGTCAAACAGTTACTAAGCAGGAAGCGTGCCCTCTTGGTTCCTGTTTTAGTGTAGGTTACAGTCACGTCAGTTCAAGGCCAGTAGATTTAGTCTAAATAGTTGAGGAGTTACAGTAACCTGCGTCGTTATTCCACAGGGACATCGATGAAACCGCAGTCCCTCAGTTGCAGGAATTTAACCGGTTATCGTCAGTTTTGCAGTCCGCTAGCTAACGTGACGTTTCACTGAGGTTTGCTGAGACACTTTCAACTGGTAAGCGCACCACAGTGCACATTGTTATTAAATGGCTTATTCGTATTATTCCGCAGTTTCGTCTCGTGAAGGCTGTTCTGTTTCCATTATTAGTCAAGGTGAGTGCAGGTAATTGGGTTTCCACACTGTTGTCTCCTCCCCCTCTCACTCTGCCTCTCTGTGTCTGCAGGTAAGTGTCCACCGGAAATAAAATAAACAATCCTCATCATCTCGATGACAACTCAGGATGGAGAGGGATGGGGAGGCATGAGTATCCTTTAGGAACTATGTCCTTTGCCTAAGTGTAGCAATGCTCAGTTGACATGGTATAGAGAAGAGATGCGATAGAATAGTCAACCAATCAATTAATTAACTGTTTTAAAGAAATGTATCAAACAACAACACCAGATACGAGAATATATCTCGTGTTTCTTTGTTTTCATGTCATTGTGGGGCTTTTGGACGAGGAGCCAAAAGAAGCAATTTGAAGAAACTGATACATTTAATAGACAAAAACAACAATGAAAATAACGATTTGTCGCAGCCGTAACAGAAAAGTGCAACACAGCTGGAAACAAAACTGTAGGCATATATAAATATGTTGCCGCCAAATAACATATCTTACTGTAATATTTATTGACAGTAACTGTCAACTCAGTCCCCCTCCAATCGGTGCTCTTCTCGTTTGTGGATTTTCAGTATTGCCGCAGTGGTACAGCCCTTAACTCAGCATGCACCCTGACCTGTCCCCTCACCTCCACACAGATGAGTGTAATGAACTGATAACTCATCTGAGGCAGTGCCACACGGAGGTATGTCACACTCTAAATAATGATATCGCTTTGTTCGTCCTATACACAGAAGGCGATGTAACTCTTGTTTCATGTCACCCACAGCACAATGTCCTGAAGTTCTTTGGCACGTGTAACGATATGGACCGCGCCATGCGGCGGTGCCTAAAGAAAGAGGTATCTCAGTTGTTGTTTTTGCACTTTGTGAATGGCCTGCAACAAGTTCTCTGACTTTTTAAAACAAAAACAAAAATCAATTTCCTGGTTTGTTCACTATTCACAGAGGCTGGAGAGGCGGGAGCGCAACAAGGAGCTTGCACAAGAGATGAGGCAGAAGATGAAAGGAAAGCCGATGCAGCAGCTCTGAAGGACACGTTCACTGCCACTATTCTGATAACGGGACGTTGATTTCAGAACGACGCGGGGAAACATGCCTCCCGTGGTGTTTGTATGTCAAGAGGAATGGTTATGACTTCTGAGTCTTTCTTAATTCAGAAATGTCTGGATTGAATTAGCATTGAAAGATCTCAAGTGTTAGTACTACAACTACTGTTGATATTATTTGATTACAATGCGAGTAATAGCCAGGGTTATTTAAATGTTGAGATCAAATATCGTAATGGGTAAGCTGCATAGCCTGCTCCTTCTGTGAGCCCTCCTCCTCGTATGACCTGCAAGGACTACAACTTAGTGTTACGAGAACATTTTAAAAACAACAGCATTGAGTACTTTGGATCAGAGATTGCTGTTGGGTATCATCATTTATTCGCCCTCTGCAGCTCCATCAAGGAGATAAGTGTCGCTGCTGGCAGAATCTTGTCAAACAATATTTATGTTGGAAGGACACAGGAATATTCTTCTCGCTGTTTTTTTGTATTCATGGAAATGGGAAGCGTCAATTTCAGGGTATCAGATGCACGTAATAAAGACCCAAATCTGGATGGCCAGTGCTGTGTTTTACTCTCAAAGTAAACAAGCATATCGAACACACTCACTGATGCGTGAGGGTTTATTTTAAATGGTAACTGTATTAAATTGTGTTTTAATAAAGTTAAAGCCCCACTATGTAACTTTTCCACCTTAAAATAACAGCTTGAAAAAAAGTGTGCTGCTACAATGACTTTTAATATGTTGATTTGCGCCTCCGCCACTGCCATCGGGGGTCTGGGGGCTGAAAATTGCTGAATGTAAGATGGTTGGGACCGACCCGGTACTTCCGGCGGAAGTAGTTCAACTTGCTGTCTGGCAGCTTTACGCAACGTCTTATAGTGCCAGTACACGCTCGCAGGTGACTTTTTATTTGCTCCACTACGCGACGTGTAGAGACAGAATAACATGCTGCGGCTGAACGGCTCGCTGCAGCTGCCGAGAGAGGCTGCTGGTAGTGCGCATCGACCAGCTGGGAGATCAGCTGTGAGGGCACGTGACTGAAGAGCCATATATGGCTCGAGAGCCAGACGTTAAATACCTGAAGGGGGCGCTACAGGGGAAAAGTTACATAGTGTCGCTTTAAATTATCGGTACGTTTAAGAATTAATGCGTCGATGTAATGTCATTATTGTAAATATAATTACTATCAATCAGTATCTGCAAGTTTTGAATAGTCCTACAAACCAGCGCAGATGGTGGTGTAAATAGAAATGTGAGGTCACAGATCCAGTTAATATTTTAGAGTTTAACTGCATCGCATGGTCTTCCTCAGCAACTGGAGCTGATGAAGGTGTCGTGTCACCAGTGGGATCCTGTGGTCACATGTTAGGCAGTCGCAGCTCGCTCATGGGAGAGTTTAGTCTCTGGGGATCGAGTCCGGCGTAGACCTGCTCTACGGGACACATGTCCATAAGTCGGCACCATGCAAATACAAATGTACTTGACTGGTCACATGACCCCTCGGCCTCAGGATTGCCTCCTCGGTTCTTCTTTGGCTGTCCATTTGCTTTTGGTCGCTGACCACGGGACTGGAGGTTCACATTTAGGTCATGAAATGACACCCGATCCATCTCCATTTGCTAAGTGAGGACCAGGAGAAACCGGGGAGGCTCCACGTCATGAGGAGTTGGACCAAAGTCTTCCTCTGTTTGGATAAAAGCCTCAGCTAAATGACATGCCACTTTAATTGGTTTGCTATTTTAGTTATTTCGGAGTAGACCTGTTTTATCTACATTATTGGTGAGGGGCTTTTACTTCCTCACACCCAACACCGGAAGCATCCAGTGCCTCTGTCCAGCAACTGGTCAACGACAAAGATGTTACCAGAAAACAGTTCAGAATGAAGCTCACGTCCTTTTATCTATAATAATAAGTACCACATTCAGAGGCTGACTGTAAATACGCATTATATTGAGAATTTTGTGAGAATATTGGCTTGATAATTATTCTAGGAGGTATGAAGGGGCTCAATGCGTGACCTCAAAGTCATGTTGGGAAGGTTGGACTGGAAATGAACAAACATTCATCAAAAGACACCAAGAGAGGGAAAAGCAAATGGTGAAAGCAGGTTTTGTTTATTGAAGCAGCTCACTCTACCCATCACAACGTGGGGATCAATCTTTGACAGATACTTAAATTGTAAGGCACAACAAGGTGTGCCGTGAGACGATGTGGAAGGAAATAACATGAATGATGAAAGACGCTTACATAAGACCACACACAATATTGTGATCATAAAAGTTAAAATATACAAACCTGTCAAAACAGCCATTTGCAATAAATAATAGAGCAAATATAAGTAGTTATTTTTGTTTTTATAACTTATTTACTTCAAATTTCAAGCACACTTCAAACATGCTCAGGTGGGAATTTGGATACAATGCGTTGAACAGAAACTACAAAGTAAAGATGAATTCAGATGCGTTCAATATCTCAGACGGCACACTGAAAATAATTAGAAAATGTGTATATTCTTAATGAAATGGATGAATACATAAAGACCCACGTGTTAAAGGATGAGCGGTTAACACTCAGCGGACCTGAGGGACATTCGGACATGAGGCCGGTCCTTTACCTCTTCTGGGATCCTACAGCCAAGCTGGAGGCGGGATTAAGTGTTATTTACCAACAGAAAAGAAATATAGTTGAAAAAGCAAATGTAGGCACCCATCTTGTAGAAATAAAAAATAAAAATCCCAACAACTACTAAGAGATTATTTAAACCTAGTCTTTGGTGACCAAACTGCCCGTTAGGTTCTTTAGATGATTGTTGATCATGCAAATTAGGATAAATGACAACTTCTAGTTCACTAAAATGCAACAACCACACATTATTGTATTTTTCATAAATTTAAGTGATTGTGTGCCGTTTTTTAAATTGCATTTTAGTTGCAAACGATATGACTTAAATGTCATAATTGCTTAATCAAACCATTGCAAAAACAGAACATGATTAATGATCCAATATGCTTGAAATACAATAAACATTTCATTAATCTGTTCAACTTCTAAAGTTCATTCAAATAAAATAGTATACATTAAAATAAACATGGTTTTGATAATTAACAAAATACTTTATCTGAAAATGTCAAATGAAAAAGGTAAACATTCAAGACATGTCATGTTTACACATTTGGGTTTTGAAATTATACAGGTATAAAATATCTGACCCATTTTGCCCATCAAAGTCTTTATGGGATAATTTATAAAGGGTGATTAAGAGAGCCGCGTGGCACTGCACATCCAAACAGTTATCTCTAATAAATACAAAAATACACTGCACCATTTCTAACAATACTTACAATGTTTATACAAAGCATACCCTGGTCGTCAGGCGGGAAACACACCCATATGTACATTATGGTACATGCAATCAGTAACACACGCGCCTACATCACACTCTGTGATCTGCATGTGCACCGATGCAACAATAGACATATCTTCTGATTTTTACAAAACGATTTGAACAGACCTACGTTTTTTTCGGCATACAAAAAAAAAAATCGCCCCCTACATACACAGTGATGCACATCGCCGTACACACACCCTCTTGAGATGGCTACTCGTCACACGCAGGTCAGGACAGCGTCGTCCCCGGCTACAGGACGGCACAACACCGAACACGGAGCATCAGTGGTCACCATGAGAATAACTTATTATCACTTTGGAGTGACCACAACTGAGAAACAACGGTCAGGTAACACCAACAGGACGATCACACGCTCCACAGTGACCGGACCCCGCCGTGCTGCTGTAGGAGACACACGCCATTATTCATCCTCTCGTGTCACACGTGTCAAACCGTAATTGAATCGTCTAAAGTGATTTTATTCTCGACCTGAAACGCCATTTGATTAAGAACGGACACATTGGCACGTTTAGTGTCGGCGTTCCCACGAGGCCGTCGGTGTTCCCCACTTCCACTTAGCATTCCCATTTCCATCCAAACACGTCTCCCTTGAACGAAAAGTCCTCACCTAAATTATATTTAATTTGTATAAATAAAAGGTTACTCTTGTGGTTTTGGTTGATAAGTGTACACGTCTGCACTAATCGCCAGACGGCCTCATTACTACACGAGCGTTCATCTTGGTTTCATACAACAGAAGCTAATTTATGGTGATTATGATAATGATAACACATTTGCTGACAACAACATGTCTGTCATGTGTAATAAAGACTAACAGCTTCAACAACACACCGTTCTCTATAAACGATCCATCGCTTCATGACATGTCGAACACCGAGTGTGACCCGACGTGTCTGTGGCCGTACGGAGGAATGAGCAAAACAAAAAGCCAGTGAAGAAACGCTTATTTTCAATGTGTTACTTTTTTTTTTACACACTTGAAATTAATTTATATTAATATATATATATATATATATATATATATATATTATCACATGCCGTCAGACGTACGTTGATTTCATACCTTTTGATAATTTCATAAACATATACATCTCACATGAAACACACGGTTCCTCCTGAAGAACCCCGTCAGAGCTCATTTAAGCAATGCACATCTGGCCCTTTGCTCTCAGACTCCTAGAGAATAAACATCTGGACAGCTCCGGCTCCAATCGCTATGAAATACATGATGATGATGATGATGATGATGATGATGATGATGATGATGATGATAGACATGTCAGCAAACAGAATCCTCAAGACCCTCAAAGCGACCGTTCCTTTGAGCTCACGCCGCTGTCATCTGGGATATTCCTCTGCGGGTCATCTTGGTGCCACTTCGATGGACCGGTCACTTCTCGTACGCCTTGTTCTGCAGGTAGCTGAAGAGGGCCTCCAGTCCTTTGGTCGAACACCACAGCTGCTTCAGCATCTGACACTCGTTCTCATTCACCTCCTCCAGGACCGACATCAAGATACTCCTCACCAGGCATTTGGATTCTTCCAAAACCTTTTGAATAACATACACAGAAAGGGGAGAGGGTCATTTTCGATATATATATATATATATATATATATATATATATATATATATATATATATATATATATATATATTTTTTTTTTTTTTTTTTAAGAAAGCGTTGCCCTGTGTCTCGTCTGAATCAGGACCTACCACTGCATTGCATGACGCCATCTCCTTCACCCGCAGCATCACTTCCTGGTTGAACGTGGTTGGCCAGAAGACCTGTGACACCAGCCCCCGACTGCACGCTTCCTGCGCCGTGAGTTTTCTCCCGCAGAACAACATCTCGTTGGCCTGTCATTGGGGACGGGAGGGGGGTTTCAGTGTGGCACGCGATCCAAACGTTTCATTTGACACCGGCTAACCAGGTGGTTTCGTGAAACATGGAGGCCTCCGTGTTGCCGTGACCCACCAGAGCGACGCCCAGGATCTGGGGGAAGGTGTAAGAGGAGCACCCGGAGGGCGTGAGATGGAGGGCGGCACATGGAGCCTGGAACCAGGCCCTCTCACTCGCCCACACCACATCGCACAGGGGCAGGATGGAGGCGCCCAAGCCCAGAGCCGGCCCGTTGATCGCTGCCACGATGGGCTTCTTGAAGTGGATGAAGGCCAACACAAACTCCCTGAAGGGGCCACAGAACAATCAGGACCCACTCGGTCGGGTCGAAAGGAAAAGTCACCGTTTAATGGCGGAGACGTTTTTCTTTTTTACCGTACGGCGTCGGCGATGCGGCTGCTTTCTTTTCTGCGATCGGTGGACAGACGGCCAATCAGGTACGAGGGCTCTAGGCCGCTGCAGAACACGGTCCCTACGGAGCTGAGCAGTAATACTTTACTGTCATCAGCAGCTGCGTTACCCAGAGCCCGACACACCTCCTTCATGATCTGAAGAGGAGGAGAAGCACATCATGTTCTGAACTCCACTCGGAAGACAAATTGAAAGAATACGATGCATCGATGAAACCCTTCAAATGAGGCTCGACAGCCACAGAGAAAAGAAGGGAAATAATAATGACAAACACCAGGGATGCAGGAAAGCGTCTTGCTTGGTGCTGGTGACTTTGTTTCTAGCATGTTGACGTTAGTCTGAGCCGCTTTATCTGCAGACGAGGGGTTTACGGGACACGATAGAGGAACCTGGAAGCTGAAGCGTGAGAACAATCAGAGTAAGTCAGAAAGGTTGTTCATCTACCTCTAATGACTTTTTCTCTTAATTAATTCTGAGCAAATACTCTAAGAAAATCAATCGATGGTCAACACGGGATACGTAAACAACATATCTTTCTGTCCAGGTAGAGATAATTCAGCATCTACAAACAAGGTTGTCTTTTGTCTCGTGTGGAGGAAGAAGAGCGAGCCGACATCATCAGCTGGCCAGATAAGAAGTCTGGAAAAACACGCACACACACACGCACACACACACACCGTCTGCAGTCTATCTGCCCACACTGCATTTTAATCAGATTACCACCCAAATTAACCATTCTACCTTACAATGAATTCAATTCCATGTCTCAGAAAGCACATAATCCGTTCCCAGTTTTAACTTGATGCAAGTTTGTGTGTGTGTGTGTGTGTGTGTGTGTGTGTGTTCTATAGCGTGGTTGAAATTAAAATCCTGCTCAGATTCAAGCAGCAGAGATGGGCAGATGCTGTTTCCAGTCTGTGAAACAGAGAGGAAGACGAGAGCAGTGAAAGCAGCGAGCAGATGCCTCGAGGACATCCAACAAACAACAACAACAACAACAACAAAAAAGGTGGTATCCACAACAAAGGAACCCGCAACAGCAAACATCAGCTCCCTAGCAATGAAATCACCACCATAAGGGTCAATCAATCATGTGTTTTATTAAGCAGAGATTATTCATATTTGTTCCGTTCTTTACAGGTGACAGAATGCCTTTTGATATTGGAATTAATGCATTAGTTTGTTTATTTTCTGTCAGGTAGTTTCTGCCTTTCTCTGCTGTATAACCTTACACTCCCTTGTTCACTTATCCACTGCCTCCTGGAGAACAGACAGTGGTTTACTCTAGAGAGCAGTAGAGGGCCATGAAGATGCCTGAACTCAAATACAATAACAACACAATTGCAAACGAGTGTGTGTGATGCTCTACGCGGTGAATGGGGAGTGATTGTGGACACAGTCGAGTCGTCTCGGAGACAGCAGAGCTATTTTCAATTTGATTTCAATCATTTCCCTTTCAAATAAAAAATTGTAAAATGCTTCTGTCTATTCAGTCGCATGCCAACAACATGTGACGGGCAGGTTATCGTAGCCATTGTGTTTGCCTGCGAGTAGAAAGTCACACAACAGAGGAATGTGTGTTACGACGGATAGGTGACAGAAGGAGGACGGTCAGTGAAGAGCTCAGGGCAGGGCGTGTGTTTGGACCAAAAATGTTCAGGGATATTTTTGGAAGATTTTAAAAAGCCGCTCAGTCGGCACATGGGCCGACTCGCTTGTTCCCGGAGCTTCAAAGACGGAGCGACGGAGAGGGAGCCATCGGACCTGTTTGATAAGCCCACGGCTTACGGGGCTTACCGTCACACATGAAAGTACACACACACACGCACACACACAGAGACACAGTTTAGGCCACTTCAAGTGCAGCCTGTTGTGCACACGTCACTGTATCAAAGCAAGAACCCCCCCTCCGGAACATCTGAGACGCATCCTGCAATCTGAGGGGAGGAAAATCCTGTTTACTTAGATTTATGACCCAGAGGTGGATGGTTATGACATCTAGCATTAGCTGTGGCTCCGACAGTCACAGACCCCAAAGAGAATCGGCATCAGACAAACTCAGGTTTTATAAACGTCAACGAGCAACAGAATACATTTACTAAATTTACAAGCTAGAATCATCTTGATGACATATGCGTCATTATTAAACAGAAACGTAAACTGTAAATAGACCTGAATGGTATACAGCCTCTCCACTGGGCCAATACCAGCGAGTGCAGAGGAAACGCAACATAAGGAGATGTCGATTGTGAAAAAGTCAAAATTCATAAACTATGTCATTATCGAATTAAACACAAAATGTTGCACTAGTCAGCATAAAAGAGTCCAAAAGCAAACTGACTGGAGAAAGCCTCCAGTGACCAGCGGAGGAAAGTGACTGAACACGTCTAGGGAGAATTTTAAATGGAGCAGCTTGTTGTTGATTGGAGTGGAAATGAGCAACCAATCACAGGCAGGCGGCTCGACAAGTGGCTCATCAGGAGGCGAGGAGCCACAGCGTCCGAGCAGAGAGACGTTCTGCCACAGCGTCACTCGGCCGCCATGTTGGAACCACTTCAGTGAGAACGGCTCATGGAAAGCAGCACACTGTGACCGGGGCACGGGGGCGGCCGGACGTCACTGGTACACACTCAGAAACACAATCGTGTTGGATGCCATGTTACAGTTATTCATGGGCTTTGATCAGACTCGTACAGCGTCGCTGTCCATCACTGTGACGGATTATAAAACAGCACAGCTCCTGAATAAAGAACGCACAGTTTGTTCTTCCTCTAAATCTTTGATAAGGAGTTAAGGCGTCAAAGGCCAAGGAGCACAGCTTGTAGATCGCTTTTGGGAGAGCGCCGCGTGGGTGGAACAAAAGCGAGAGGTCTGCAGGGAGAATTGAAAACCTAAACTGGGGAACCGTGTAACTATCTCAGCAGTGTGTGAGATTGGGTTCAGACCGCAACACCTGAGCCTCATGAGGCGAGAGCCACGGGAACCCCGGGCGGTCCCCGTGCCACGGCCACGATGTCACCGAGGCCACGATGTCACCGAGACCTTCAGAAGTTGCTAATGGGGGTTAAAGAAAGTTGGTGCCTTTAAAGAAAAAAACATAGGAAATAATCCCAAATTCAGCCGTTACTGGATCCTGAAAGAGAAATGTTTAACTTGCCCCGCCCCCCCAACTTCAACCTATTCTACATTCAATAATTGGGGCCGTGCTACCATTCGCAAAGGTGAGTTCACACCAAAAGCTAAGCGATTTTTCGCGTCGCCCAAGACGCGCGAGTTAACTCGCTCGACCATTCGCCGTGTAATCTCGCCATAAGCGTCGAGACGCTCCGCGAGGGGCGGGGCTTATCTTTGCGTCTCGTCTCCGTAAAGACCGTTATCATTTCCTTCATTCACCAGAAGAACCAACCACTAGTTCTGCTTTATACTTGTTGTGGACATCCCACACACTAACGCCCTCGTGTTTAGCTTCATGACATCACCCGTAGGTTCACTCAGCTCGGTCACTTTCACCTTTTTTTGAGTGAACGTTGTAAAAGTAAAGCCAACACACGGTCAGATAGTTTTGAGTCTCTTTTCTACCACGTTAAATATACATCACAGTTCCAGGCTACTCCTTTCTCCTCTGCTAGCGATCGCTTCATATTGCTGCTAGCTCTCCGTCTGGACCCAAAGAGCCGACACTAATTGGACAAAACAGAAATATTTGCGTCAAAATTGCAAGCAGTGGAAATGATTGGAAATATGATAATTGCCCGGGGTCTCCAGTTCTCTTGAAGTAGTAGATAATGCTCTCCTCTTTGAAGCTTCTGCATCATTTATTCTCTAGTTGGAATCACGGTGGATTATATTTACCCCCTAATTACTCTTCTAGTCGAGGACCTTCGGTGTCAGTATTGAGGACAGAGCCCAGAAGCTGTGTCCTCTTTCTTAACAATGATTCATGCAGCTCAACATATTCTCACCTGGCAGTTGTCAAACAAACCAGTTTTTAAAACTTGTCATATCTAGAACCCTCACTGGAGGAAACTTTTCCCAAACCAAGCTCCGTGGCGACGGACCCTCGATACGTCCCGGAGCAACACAAGAACACAAGAACACACACGCCAGCTCACCTCTGGGGTCAGCGCGTTGTTGTCCGTGGTTTGGCTGGAGAGCAGGACGTGCGTGAAGCCTTCCTCCTTCCGCACCACGATGTCCCGAAAGCGACAGTTGCTCTCGCTTTGCCGCACGTTGTAGCGGAGCCGCTTGTCGAACACGTAGCCTTTCTCCTCGCCCAGCTTCCGCTTTACCGAGCTGTGCAGATGCATCTTGCCGTTGGCCAGCGGGGAGCCTGAGACGGGAGGGGGGGCAAAACAGGTCAGTGAGTCTTCTCCGACGCGTGTAGCTATTAGACACATGCTATTTGAGTTGACCGTTAGCACTCCCCCGGGACAGAAGCATTGTTTTAAATATTAATTTAATAATAAGCTTTGTATTTTTCAACCTGGGTTGAGGGAAATTCATCTAGTTGTAAATGTTTTCTATGACGGAGGTATGTGCTCCTGTGTGAGCGGGGTTGTGTTAGCTGGAGTCATAGTTTTTTGTTTTATTTCATGCTGTGATTTTTTAAATTTTATATTGTCTGTCACTGTTATATGTTATATTGTCTGAAACTTTGTGTGACGTGCTACTGCTACCGGCTTGGCCAGGACACTCTTGTAAAGGAGATTTGTTATCTCAATGGAGGCATTTCCTGTTTAAATAAATGTAAAATAAAAAATAAAAAAAGAATTCATCATGCACAAACTGTTGTGATTTACTACGTTCAAAACCAGATCTCAGGGCTGCACGATCATCAGCTGAATGGATAAAAGACTAAAGAGTTGAGTAGTCAAGTGTGTGTGTCTTTTATATCCAAGATATAACAATGCAGGAGTAAAACAAGGAGGAACACAATCAGTGTTTCTAACCAGATCAAGTGATGTGATGTCTTTGTTTAATCAGTTGTGCAAATGTTGATTATCAGAGTACTAATATGAAAGCTGGAGTTTTAACACAAAGGTGCGTCTGATATGTATGAAGTCAGTGGAGACTTTAATCTCACAAAAAGCCCTGAGAAGGCAGCCTTAGTGTTTTTAGGCCATGAGTGATATCATAATGAATAATGCAGTGAAGCTTTAGTCGGCCCTTCAAGAATAAGCAGAACTTGTTTGTTTTTTTTGTTTTTTTTATTTCGGTTATATACAAAAAAATATATATTTTTTTTACAACAAAAGAAGAAAGCGGCTAACCGAAAGGGTCAAGGCTGAAGCTATCAAGCTTATAAGTGCCCTAACCTATGATTTCACAAGAAAACTTAATTCAAAGAATCATATACTGTACATATATATACACATACATACATACATACATACATTTACAAACCCATATACACACACACACACACACACACACACACACACACACACACACACACACACACACACACACACACACACACACACACACACACACACACACACACACACACACACACACACACACACACACACACACACACACACACACACACACACACATTTACATAAAACAATAATCAAAACAACAAAAAACTTGTCCCCATTAACTGCTACTTATGATGCTTCATTAAATGATGATACCTTTGTATTTCTCCAGTCTTTTCTTTAATTTTTTTCTTAAATATCAACAGATTTTTACTTTCCTTGATTTCATCAGTTAAAATATTCCACTGTTTCACCCCACAGACAGAGATGGACGTGTTTTTTTGAGTTGTATGAACAATTGGTTGTTTGAAATTCCATCTCCCTCTTAGATCATACTCTCCTTCTCTAGCTCTAAACATCTTTTGAATATTTCCAGGGAGTAAATTATGTTTGGCTTTGTACAGAATTTGTGCCGTTTTAAACTCTACTAGATCTCCAAGTTTCAATGTATGTGATTTTAAAAACAGTGCATTGGTGTGTTCAAGATATCCTACATTATTAACTATTCTGATTGCTCTCTTTTGCATGATGCATAATGGCTGTAGGGTGCTTTTGTAGGTGTTGCCCCACACTTCAACACAATATGCAATGTATGGAAGAACGAGAGTGTAATATAATGTCTGCAATGATTTATGGTTCAGTATGTGCCTTGTTTTGCATAATATCCCTACAGTTCGTGCTAACTTGGACCTGACAGACTTAACATGTGGTTTCCAGCTTAAGTTGCTGTCGATCATCACGCCTAAAAATGAGTTCTCGAAAACTCTTTCCAGCATAATACTATCCAACATTAATTATACCGTAGTATTAGGATGTATATTTCTATTGCCAAAAACCATAAATTTTGTTTTGTTTATGTTAACTGATAATTTATTTACATCGAACCACAACTTGATCAATTCTAACGTGACAACCTCCAACAACTGCTGAAGGTTCTCCCCAGCACAGAATACATTAGTGTCATCAGCAAAAATAACATAATTCAGTATTTTAGAAACATTGCATATGTCGTTAATGTAAAGTACAAATAATTTCGGTCGGAGAATTGACCCTTGCGGAACACCACATATGATATCTAAGAGAGGAGACCTAGTTACTCCCATCTGAACAAACTTTTCTGTTTTCAATGTAGCTTTTTAACCAATTAAGCCCTACCCCTCTAATCCCATACCTTTCCAATTTATGTATCAAAATACTATGATCAATTGTATCAAACGCTTTCTTTAGATCGACAAAAACACCTACTGAATATTTTTTATTGTCACTGTTACTTGTTAATTCTTCTACTAAGTCCATTAAAGCCATTGCAGTTGATCTGTTTGTTCTAAAACCATACTGTCTGTCCATAAGCAACTCATATTTTTCAACAAAGCTGTCTAATCGTAAAACAAAGCTTCTCAAGAATTTTAGAGAACTGGGAGAGCAGTGAAACAGGCCTGTAGTTAGTAAATAGGTGTTTTTTCTCCAGTTTTGTGTAATGGGATGACTTTAGCTGTTTTCATTTTACTGGGAAAGCATCCCAAGTCGAATGATACATTACATATGTAGGTTAGAGGTTCTACTATAACGTCAATTAATTGTTTTATTAAACTCATATCAATACCATTCCAGTCTAGCGATATTTTGTTCTTAAACTTGTGAACAACGTTAATTATTTCATTTTTATCTGTACCTTTTAAATAGATGGTATCTGGATTTCTTTTTCCATAGAATCTTTCAGCGCCTGCTCCTTGTGGAGGTTTTATTTCTTTTGCCAGTTTTGGCCCCACAGTCACAAAGAAGTTGTTAAAGCCCACCGCCACCTTCTTCTTGTCAGTGATTGTTTTATTGTTATATATAAAATAATCCGAAAAGCTGGAGCTATTATTATTTTTTTCTTCTAATGACTGAGTTTAGTATGTTCCATGTGCCCCTGATATTGTTTTTTTCTTTTCCAACATTAAATAGTAATCCTTCTTACATTTTCTAACAATATCAGTTAATTTATTTTTATATCTTTTATATTTAATTTCTTTTTCTCTAGTTCTATCTTTTATAAATTGTTTGTACAAGGTGTTCTTTTTTTTGCAGGCATTCAACAAGCCCTTTGTGATCCAAGGTTTATGAGAGCTCTTGCTTTTCTTATTGCTTTGTCGCATTGGACCGTTTCTATCATATATTGATAAAAGAATATCTAAGAAAGAGTCATATGCAGTATTTACATCCACTGCTTCATAAACAGTTCTCCAGTCTTGTTCCAGCAATTCCCTTCTAAATGCCTCAAGGGTGACTTCCGTTCATATACTACTCTGTCTTTTACTTTCATCTTTCATAATTTTATGTTCACAATCATAGATAACGAACACTGGTAGGTGGTCACTTATATCATTTATAAGTAACCCACTAATTAAATTATCTTCCATGTTATTAGTAAATATATTATCTATAATTGTTGCTGATTGAGCTGTTATTCTACTGGGTTTTGTAATGATGGGGTATAAGCTCATACTGTATATTGTTGAAGTATATTCGTCAATCGATAGTAAATTATTTGGATTTAGCAAATCAATATTATAGTCACCACAAATGAAAGTGACGTTCTGCTCAGTGTGTGTGAACATACCTTCCATCACTTCCCTGAATTTCTCTATACTGGAGCTGGGAGCTCTGTAAACACAACTAACAATAATATTTTTCTTTTTCTTCATGAAAATCTCTATAGATATACATTCACAAAAATCCTCAATAGCAGCAGTCATGCCGTTAACAATCTTATAAGTAAGTCTTTTATCCACATACAAAGCTGTCCCCCCTCCCTTTTTGTTGGCTCGATTACTGAAATTTAAATCATACCCTTCCAGTTCAAAATCCACCCCTTTGTCCAGTCTAAGCCAGGTTTCAGAGATGGCTATCACACTAAAGGGTGAGGTGAATTGACCTATATAATCTTTTATATTTTCAAAATTGGCATATAAACTTCTGCTATTGAAGTGGATGATCGATACTCCATGTTTTAGATCAAATGTATTATTAAACTGGTCATCAGTGTAGTACTGGCAATTACTAGTCACATTATTAAAAAAAATAATTTCTGGGTCAATATCTGAGTCCATGTCCTGCATCTTGACCAAAGAAGCTCTGAAAAACTAGAAGAGACAGACGCATAAAATCATAACTATTCCATGTAGAACGAATTAGCAGGACCAGCACCAGTTTAGTAATCCAAAGAAAATAGGTTTTGTTCGTTTGAAAAAGGAAAAAGTCTTTATCCATAAAATAGAAAAAACTACTTTATCCTACCAGGTGTCACTGAAACTGGAAAGGTGTTACTGAAATGCATCCAGCTCCTCCAAGCTTCTGATGACGAGAACTTTTGCCTGCTCTGGAGAACCGTTTAGCTTGATGAAGACTTTGCAGTTTGCAGTCCACGTAGATTGAATTTTCTTCTGGTAACGCAGTTGACGGGCTTTTCGAGCGATGTCGGCATTCTTTTTGATCAAGTTTTCGTTCATATAGACATCGGTTCCTTTCAGCAGGCGGCCTTGTTTTAGCAACTCAATCTTGTGCTTTCTGTTAACCAACCGTATGAACACGGCTGGTTTGTCGGTTTTAAGTCTGCGAGGAAGGGGATGGCATGCTTCTATGTTATTGATATCCATCTTGATTCCGTGTGACTGGAAAAAAGCGGACACCTGTCCCTCCACAGAAATGGCTTCTTGTTCGGTAAGTTCTTCTCCTTTTTCGCGGGATGCTGCATGGGCATAGGATCGGGGTTTGATGTTTAGTCCGGAGATAATTATGTCATTAATCCTAGAGTATTGTTCTAGATCGGCCACCCGGTTTTCCAGGAGCACAATCTTTCTGTCCTTCTCTGCGTTTTCAATCCTGAGGGCTTTCACCTCCTCCACCAGCCCCATGATTGTTCCTTGCTGCTTTTGGACAGCAGAAACTCCTTCCGTGAGGAAATCGATCGATTTTTTTAATTCTTCGATATCATCCGAAATATTCCGTTTAGGTGGCATGGCGCTGGAGAAGTTTAACCAAGTTGTTTGTTAACAGAGGTTGTGAGCTTTGAAGGTGCAAACTAAAGAAAGGAGTCTTCAGCTCTCACATGTGCCTTCAGCAGCAGCATGCCATGTGTCAGCACGCCGTCTAACTTGACTTTTGAGTTTGTCACTGATAGAGAGAGCAATAGCAAACTAAAAAAATAGAAAAAAATACAGGTCGTATTCGTATATAAAGCTATGACGAATTCTAATTAATGTTTACATTCTCGATTAAAAAGGTCTGCAAGGCATCATCCCTCTTTCTCAAACCCAACACAACATATAATAAAAAATGCCAATTAATCTTAATAAATCTAACAAAACAGAATTATCTGGAGTTTGACTGCATGATAACATTTATTATAAAAGTGAGTTTCAGATTAAGAGTCCGTTTCAATTCAATTCTACAAAGGAGGACCGTGACCAGGGATCCGCCTGCACACACAGCGCTCTTACTGGGAACCGCGATTTCTCCTGGCTGAGAAACTAGAGGATGTGGCTTTGGTCTCACTGCAAACACCAGACTTCACAAGTATGGACAATTAAGAGGTGCTTTTAGAAATTGGCGCAGAGTGCTACCATTAGCCGGCTGATTGTCACCGAGATGGCAGCATCTTTATCATCGTTGTTAAAGGAATGACATTTGCAACATCCATAATGGTAATGTTATAACGCCAGTACGAATTGATATCCTCCTTAGGTTATGACAGTTATTTTTCCAGTGGTGAGACGGAGATTTGAAGGAAATGTTTCATGAACAAAAGTCAATTAAAATCAGCGTTGAGAATTAAATCTGCTCGTTTGCTGCGATGCAGGCAAATACAGAGCACTCCTCTATATTTCTTTTACAATCCAATGCAAATAAATTAATAACTGTATGACCGTGTGCACATTGTGCTGCAGTCGACAGCCTCCGTTGGGTTGATGGTCCTGATGTTCTCACAGAGAGAAGATGACGGCTATATAAAACTGGAGTGGACATTTTCTATTTCGCACATCATATTCTAAACAGAAGTTATGAACTTGACTCAGGTTTATGGGAGTTTGTCAATAGCGCATCATAGAGAGAGCATCATAAAAACTAAATTCATACCAATATACACATACTCTCTGCATCTAAACAGAACAGTGGAGGTACCCGGCACCAACAGGACAAAACATTCCTTTAAGGGGTATTATGCACAGTGGGAATGGACAAACGCCATATTAATTTCCCTCTGAGGGGATATCGTTATTGGCATATGAATGAAAAACGTTCTGATCCGGATTTTATGTCAAGCCAGCCTCGAATGACCTTTCTAAAACGCATGTAATGATTAACGATAGTGGCGCCGGCCATGGACTGTGACCCAGAAGATGCATCTAAAGGTGTTATCAGCGGCTCCTGTAGTGAAGCCCCATAGTAGCAGCGTTTGAGTGAATCAGCACAAGTCTCTATCATAGTGTGTCTTCTGAAACATACGGAACAAATCGATTATGAAATAGAAAGAAAGTACTTGTCATGGACATTTTTATTTATTTTAAAATGTCTATCTATGTAGCTGCCTTATGCAAGAGGAACTGTTCGGGAACGGCATCCTTCATTTCCATATAGAAAGGTCCCCAGATATATCGAGATGACATCGAATACACAACAATAGCTCGCCCTGCAGGTCGAATACGTACGACAGGTTCTTTAGAAACCGGTCACTATTACAGAGATTTCTCACAATTTCACTGAGCTATAAAAATCGCTGATGTTAGAAGGTGGCATGGATTCAGAGTTATCATCATAAAATGACCCATCGTATCTTCACAATTCCCATTTCTTTATTCACTAAATTTAAGTCCACATTTCAAATAAAGAACATGTTTTTGGTGTTTACCAACACCAAGGACAAGCTGGCAACTACAGCACTTGCTATTTAAAAATGGGAATCTTTGGGATTTTAGTCAAGTTAAATGATTACTTCACAAGAATACTAAAGCGCTGCAACTCTTAAGATGATTTAGCAGCACTTCTAAACCAGAGTATCTACATCACTGGAGCAGCTTGTTGAACACCCGACACGACTGTCATCTCTGCTGTCTACACTCTACCCCCATGCAGTCGTCATCTCCGTCATGCTGTTATTACAGAAATGAAATCATCACGACATTAGACACGCCTCCTTTGTTGAAGGGAGAGCATGTCACATTTAAAAAGAAGACAAACATATTCTCTTGGTAATGGAAAAGCTGAATTATTGAGCAAATTGTGCACTCAGAGATTTACGTGGTCTGCTGTGTAGCTGTACCAGGAGCGTATGGTGGCTCAAGTTAACACACTTTAGGTAGATATTGTTATATAAATGACATTACTTGGTCAGTTTACTGACTTTATGACTCCACCTGTATTATTACATAACATTTACCTTCCTCCTGTACCATACATGTCACTTTCCTGTACTGTAATTGTGACACGTCTCATTTAAATGTGTAATGGTTATGAGAGGTATGGCGTCTGCTAAAATACAAATTGAAAAAATACAAAAGTAGATCGCTTAAATTTTAACCCTTTTCTACACATGTGGACTTGACTGTTGAGTACGGTTTTGTTCCTGAGCTTCATTTGTGGTTATTTGTGTATTTCAAATCTATTTTGGGGTATACTTTGGCTCGCTATATTGTTGTATTTTCTTGTATTATTAACCATCACATGACAGTGTCAACATCTGTCCACAAAAAAACTAAAAACAGCATCACCTAAGCTGTATTGTTCTTATATAATTTAAGTGATTCACAACTTACCGAGCTCAGCAGTGAACTTCTGCCCGGGGGTCTCCGGGCCTCCCGGCTCTCTGTCCCCCCGGTCAGAGGGCAGCCTGTGGGGCCGCGCTGCTGTCCGGTACACGAGGGGGTCCATCTCCCCGTTCTGCAGTCCGTTATGAGGAACCCTCCCCGGAGGAACAAAGGGGGGCTCCCCCGGGGGAGGAGCCTTGTACGTCATGACTTTGATTCGGTCCCCTAAAGCAGGTTTCCCAGGTCCAACGCCCCCCTTCCTCGGCTTCTGAGCCGGTCCTGCCCCTCCCCCTCCGAGGCCTGGATCAGCTCCGACTCGCACTCCGACGGCCGGGCCACAAGTCCTTTTCTTCTTCCGGGCCTCGGAACGAGCTCTGGAGTTGTCCGTCGCCGACGGCTGGCTGGTGATGAGGAGCTCTCGGCGACTCTTGGGAACCTTGTGGCGTTTGTGCGCGTGCAGCCTCAGGCTGTTGAACTGGTCGATGAACTCCTCGCAGTGCAGCAGGTGGTGCTCCGGCTCCCACGTGTCTTCCTTGCTTCCATAACCTTTCCACCGTATCAGGTACTCCCACTTACCCTTCTTGTTCCGCCTCTTGTCCACGATCCGCTCCACCTGAACGCAGCACATCGGAAAGGTAGAACGACAAGACAGTAGTGTTATTACTGGAAACGGTTTCTTTAGTCCTCAAACACTGCTGCAGAAATAAATAATGTAGCGATTAACCTGATCAGCGCAAATATTCACCTTGCATTAGGCAAACACATTTACGCGTTCACTCGTTTTTAAAAACAGGGAATGTAATTAATACCGTGGAGAAAATTTTAACAACTCATACAGAATATGTTGCTTAAAAGCAGAGCTCTGTGGGAGTGCGTGGCCTCTGTGTTTATTTCCATCGCACCGCACACGGCTGCATGGCACGTCTGGCGTTCACAACAGTGACGTTTGCCACGCACGTTCACGATCCCCCGAGGATGGTCCTTTACTTTGTGAATCGTTTCTATACCCAGTAAACGATGGCGGATTGTTGAATGTGGAATTGTATGTCAAATCATAGACATTGCAAAGGAATGTTGCGATATCTCAAGTTTAAGATAATAGCCGACACACTGCAGAAGAAAGATAAGAGACCCCAGCTGGGCCAAGATGAGCTGCAGGCTGCTGGGACCAAGACACCGTAAACATCGACTTTCAGAGGTAAGACGCACACTGGAAACGCCAGCAGAACAACATGGGCAAACGATGCCATTTCACATGGGATGGGACAACATCAGTGGCTTGAAAAAGATGTATAGCGCTCCCTAGCATGGTGCGGAGAGAGAGAGAGAGAGAGAGAGAGAGAGAGAGAGAGGTGTTGATTGTTTCACTGTGGTTACATTCTACAGCACAATCAACTCACACCTCTGCACAAAGGTGCTGCATTGACGGATTCTATGAAGCGAACGCTTCACCCTGTCAGCTCGACTGTGTGTGTGTGTGTGTGTGTGTGTGTGTGTGTGTGTGTGTGTGTGTGTGTGTGTGTGTGTGTGTGTGTGTGTGTGTGTGTGTGTGTGTGTGTGTCACCCTGCTCTGGGTCATACAGACACATGACCCCCTTCTCACAGTCTTGGTGCAGACAGAGAGCAGAGGAGAGAGGAGAGGCCATGTGACCCGGCCGCTCTCTTAGATTACGTCCTCACCTGAGCCCTGCTATTGGCCGGGGGCGTCACGCCCACAACACGGCGACACAAGAAGGAAAGAAAAACTACTTGCAGTCGACACATCGCGTGGACATTTTTGAAAAAAAACTGCATGATATCAAATGACAGGAGTTTTCATGCAACAGTCAACATTTTTAAGAAGTATCCTTTATTCATGCATGGAGACTTATTTCACAATAAAAGGATGTTCTCTACAAAAACATGTGTCCAACGCACTAAAAACAAAAAGGGTTCCATACAAATTATACGGTAAAATGATTGCTTTACATTTTGCCCATTTTAAGAGTTTGTCGTATTTTCATAATTAGTGGATAATATTATTCATCACATTTAATTAGGCCAGGATACCCGTGACATCATAATGTCCACTGTCCACTTAATTGTGTTCAATAGCTGAATAAGCCCAGTTTAAAAAGTGACAGTAGGCAGAAACTACACCAAGCATGAAATAAGAATAGAAAGAAGATTCTCTAATTCAGTTGAAATTAAACAGTAATATTAAGAGTGTCTCACTCCTTTTTTTTCTGTAACATTATTTAAATGAGATAAATTATGGACTATAACACCAACATATATGACTTGTATTTTAATTTATAGGTAATAGCTGTTGTTGCAACAAAAGGGCAGTTATCATTGTTTACTAAAGGCCGTAGTATGATAGCGTCATCTACCAACACTTGTGTCTTATCGCTCAAATAATCAGGTAATCAAGTTGATTTCGTTCAGCTGGTTAGATTTGCATATCAGACGGTTCACTTCAGAAGATTCTGGATGGAAGATTTCTAGGTGTTAAAACTCCACAATTTGATGAAGTACAGACATCCTTGTACTATAATTTGGGGGTTTAATGTCAGTGAATAATGTTGATTCAACAGGTTAGAAGTCAACTCCAAAATGTTAGGTTTCTGTAGATTGATATGATAGAGACACTATTGTGACTAGATATGTTAACTCGATAACTTCTTTTTTTTTTTCAATTTACCAGATGAAATTTGACACATGAATCTAACCGCGAAATTCTTGATGATCTTTAAATTAAAATCAAAACATCTGGTAATAAATGCAATTATCAAAACACCGACTGATGCATTTGCAAAGAGAGCAGCCACACACAGGCTGAGGGGAACACAACAGGACGAACTGAAGGCCTTAATCAATTTACTAGCCTTTGTAAAAATCAGACAAAAGATAAAACACACACACACACACACACACACACACACACACACACACACACACACACACACACACACACACACACACACACACACACACACACACACACACACACACACACACACACACACACACACACACACACACACACACACACACACACACACACACACACACACACACACACACACACACACACACACACACACACACACACACACACACACACACACACACACACACCCCGCATTAGACGGTCGGCTTCATCCATCCTCAAATGGAGAACACGTAGAAACACACGTTGCACGGAGGTTTATGGTGGACAGCTCTACACACAGCTTCTTCACACTCCTCACATGGCGGCACATTTACGCTGAAGAACACAACCTCCGTTATTTTAAATCACACACAATAATATCCCCCGACCTCATGTTAGGCTCTTCTGATTCGACAGCAGTCGTTGACATTGACTCTGAAGACGAACGCTGAATACAGCTCGTTGGACTTTTGGACTCAGGTCAGTTTGAGGAAAGGTCCGTTGAACAAAACTCATCGGACATTGACTCATTTGGGCCGCACGTCAGATGGATCATGGTTGGAGGATTTCATCAGAGCCTAAGTGCAGCGGTGGTAATAACTGCTCATCATGTTCTGCGACGTGCTGCGCACATTAACACGAGTAAACACACTTTGATGGGTGAGCCGAAGGCCGTCGGAGAAATGAACAGATGATCAGGATGCTAACGGTTCTCAAACCCCGTTATACGTGACGGCATCGCAGACAGAGACGGATGCAAAGTAAGAAGTAAAGAGAAGGAAGGAAAAAGCTTGGGGTGAATGTTACACAGACCGGAGAGGTTGAGAAACACTTCAAGCAGCAATGTGGACATGAGGACCAAACTGAAAGGGTCCTTCTATATATATATATATATATATATATATATATATATATATATATATATAATGACAACATCCAAGCCACATGCACAACCTACAGTACGACCAGAAGCTCTGAAAATAGTACGCCCAATGTAATGATCATCATATGCAAGCCACACATTTGCACGGATGCCCACGTGTAATACACCTCTTGATCAAGTTCACTTTTTGTTTCAATTTAAGATCACCATTTTAAATAACCGGGTTCAACTGGGGACTTACAACCCGTTTACGTGGAGTTGTTTTTGGCCGCAGGAAAACGGCTCTGATGAAGATAATTAAAGAAATGAATAATGGCCCCTTTATTGATCCCACAGTGGGGACATTCGTCTCTGCGATTAGCCCATCCTCCATTATTAAGGTGCAGCGTGCTGCAGTGAAGCACCAGAGGAGCTACTGGCGGTTCAGTGCCTTGCTCAAGGGCACTTCAACATGCAACTATGGAGAGAGCAGGGATCGAAGCGGGAATTGAGTTCTTCAAATTGCCAGAAACACCAAAACAAAGCTAATTTTGGCACGTTGCCGAATGAATAAATGGGCAACTGTTGACAATATTTACCATAAGAACCTCCTCGTGGTCGTTACGTAGTAATGGTGCTCAGTAGAGTGGGCTGCACAGTGGTGTGGTGGCTACAGATGTAGGTACATTGTTATAACTATATGTTGCGACTGACCAATTAATACCTTTTTAGACAATCATTTGTCTCTTTTAATGTTCACACTGAAATGCCCGGCGACCATTTCGATGAAGACTAAAGCTCCCCTTCTTTGCGTCAAGACGATGACCATCATGTCCGTCATTAAAAGGAAAATAATTTGGAGACATTTACATTGAGATTAAATTAAGGCTTCTATAAATCAAAAGTTTTACACAGAGTAATATTTACAAATTACCACTTTATAATTATCGGCCAGTTCTGAAAAAAGGGTGCGCTTAGTGTCCAGTCTTCGCTCGTTGCAGTTCGTGAGGTCACCAGAGGGAGTCGCTCACACGAGTCCAACGCTCCGCCGCATTGAGCACGTGTGAAGTGAGGGGTCAGGTGGTCAGGTGGAGCTCTCTCTCTCTCTCTCTCTCTCTCTCTGGGGCAGTGAGGACAAGGAGAGTCAATAGTGCTGTCCATGGTGCTATTGCCGGTTCTCCTGGTGGAACGTCTTCCAGTCTACTTTCCGCCAACGGTCTACACCCGGCACTAAATGGATGGCTTTTGAGATATTGTGGGCATGCTGTGTACGGTGGGGAATGATCTGATGTACGAGTCAGACATGCGGAGCTACGAAAGCACTCTGGGAATAACAGTATTTGTGGAAGAATCCCCGACCGCGGCTCATTCCTCATCCACTTCTGCAGTCCATGGATGGGGATGCCCTCGCTCCGCCCTCCTGAATGATGGACACCATCACAAAGAGATGCAAGCAACGAGTGACAGCCCATCAGCTTCATCGCTGGCATCTTCCTCAGCATGGCACTCGTTCTGCCCACCCTAACCCATCACTTTTGAGTCCATATTTAATGTTTTCAGCGTCATACAAAGGGTCGTCTCCCTCATACATTGTTTTGAAACCACCACCGCACCCGAGGGAACGTCAGTACGCCAACGGCCATTTGGATCCACCGTCAAACACACTGGCCTCCACCTGGTGAAGCGTCATGATTAGCATGGCGACACGGACCGGATCATACAAAAATGCACATTTCAATGTGTTGTTCCGTTTTATATGACTAGCTTTGAACATCAACAATAAAAA
The DNA here is from genome assembly GCA_036178185.1 of Liparis tanakae. NCBI lineage: Eukaryota > Metazoa > Chordata > Actinopteri > Perciformes > Liparidae > Liparis > Liparis tanakae. The sequence continues at coordinate 7,993,185 of CM070104.1, read as the reverse complement.
TGTATAAATTTAAGAATATGGCGAGCCCACGGGATGGTACTCTTTGGGATTTTGACGTTGTGTGTCTGACCCACGCTCCCGGCTGGTCGAGCAGGCGTCGGGCATCTAGCTGATTCAAGCACCTCCTCATGGCCCTGACCTGTGAAGGGAATCATGATGATGCCCACAAGAGGGCTGAGAGCGTTTATGACCCGGCCGGTGGAGAGAGCGCTGCCTCTCCTGAAACCCACTCACGAGTCCCCGAGCGGCTTCAGAGCCCGGTGGCGCCCCGCCGGCGCTCCTCCCTCGGCGGCGGCGCTGCGGGGATCGTCCATGAGCTCGCTCAGAGGAGCGCTCCCCAGAACATGGGGGGCGTTCTCTATCAGAATCAGAAGTGCTTATTGCCATGTATGCTTCACACGCAAGGAGTTCGTCATGGCGGGTGGTGCAACATTGAACGAAACATTAAACAGTCAATGGGAAGCAAAAAAAACAATATGGCAACAGCCAACATGCCAGAGTCGAGGCTTTACAAGAGTAAAAAACCAGTATGCGACGTCATGGTGACCGTCTACTTCCTCCAGCCTACGGTGGACACGTCTCCTTCATACAACGCTGTTCATTAACGTGAATTGCCCAAAACTACATTTTCCATGTTAACATTTGATTATATAATTGGATTTTTTTTTTTAAATCTACCATCACCTAATACCACTTTTTACTGAATAGAGCTCGAGCTCATCACTTAAATTGAAAATATGTGGAAGACTGAGCATACCAGCTGATAACAGCGTCCCAAAAACATTTCATTTGAATCCGGCTGGATGGGACGCCGGTGGTCTCGAGGCCCGGCTGCAGCGGCAGAACCATTCGGACTTGTGCGTCCTCCCTCAAATGCCTATCCCATAAAACGAGGAGAAAGGAGCCGCCTGCAGACACGGAGCCAAAACAACGCGCAAACTGCATCCGTTTGAAAAACACAGCATGTGTAACTAGTCAACGTAGTAATTGAAGCATATTCAGACAATACTTCCTTTGTGTTTTGAAAATACCACACGGATGTCAACTGCCATTGGCTGGCTGTTTCCAGGGAATACGCGAGTCGAGTCTTACCTCCTCGTCTTGTGAGTTTCACCACATTTAAGTGGCGCAAATCGGCACGAATGGGTGTGGTCAGCCCTGTGCTCGGTTGCACCTGTAAACACACCCAGAGGTGACGTCAGGGTGGTCATTACACAGGTGTCCCGACAGCCACTGACGGACCATCAGTGTTCGTCTCGATGGCTTTGGGCTCGACGATGCTGCAACAGCAGAGGGAGGACGTGCCCACCTCCATTCCTACGGCGCGCACTGAAGCGCCAACTGTTCCTAAGCAGCTGTTGTCTGCGTTTGCACCGTGGGCCTTGGATGTGCCGTCTCCACTTGTGTTTCTCTGGCGTGTGTCTCTGCGATGTTGCGATGTGTTGAAGTGTGATCTTATCTGGGACAAGTCAAATCTCCTGTTCGTTTCAAGAGCTCCCCTGCAGTTCACACATCGGAGGTTGTTGTTTACTCCTGTTATTAAGATCAACACTTCAGAGGAAATGATGGGAAGCTATTACCACGGCCTCATTAAAAACTCTGTTCAAACTTTCCAATCATCCTCCATTTCGGGTTTAGCTAACAGTAGGTTATGTCAGGGGACTTAGAATCTCCACTTAGCTAAATATATTCAAAAGTCCAGTGCGGGCCAGAAAACACAAATTGCTTGATTCTGTTGGTTGTGTTCCTTCATATGAACCATTTGTCTTCTGATGGAAGAACACATTCAAATGTTCCTCCTGAAGCTAGATTTATAGTGGAGTTACCGGATGTTGTCCCCCCCCCCGAGATACCCAGAGCGTATGTTTCAATACACGCCGTGTTGGATTCATGTGATCTGAGGGTTTTGCAACAGGCATTTCTCTGGTAGCTTTGCATGACTGCATAGGAGAAGACCAATTTGTTTCAACATTTTTAATTTTGTACATCAATCTCTCCCGGCAATATAAACTTGCAGAAGAAAACCAATCACAGTTATTTGTTGTGTGAAAACAAAGCAGCGTTTAAGCCCAGCCACAACCAACCGGCCACTGGCTCTTCATCCTCGAGATGCAGAAGGAGATGATACTCATCACGATAATGGGAAAGCCTACTTTAGTCAACATTTATTAAACGAGTGCGTCGGCTCTCTGTGTGCATCCATGTTCAAGTATTGAATGTGCTCATAAGCAAAAGGTGAGCAGTGAGCATTTCTGAACAGCAACTGATGCCAGCTGTTGTCTTCTTCACTACATTGTGGATGTGACAATGCCATTGTTGCGTTTATTCACCGTGCTCCAGCTGCCTCAATGCATTTTACAGTCAGCAGAAAAGCTCACCTTTATCCACAATTTTGCAAAACCACTTTTAGAAATGAGCCGACTTACTAGTTTGATTTCATGATATCTGTTCAACACAACGTTATACCATTCATTTACATGTATTTACCATTTTATTCACACATTTCACTGCTGTTATGAACCCAAGGATTTTGGTAAACCAATTTCAAACACCAAAGTTCATCCACATGAGTAAAGGTGTATTTTCACAAGAGATATGAAGAATACAAAAAAATAGAACTTCCATTTGCAGCTTTAGGGCCATATTATTTCTTTACAATTGTGCTTCAATATATAGAGAGCTGAGATTGTTCTGCAATCTTTTCTGTAAAACATGCATGTGTCATATGCAAGTATATAGAAAGGTGAATTTAAGAAATTGTGTAAAATCTAGACAATGACCCCAAATCCCACAGGGTTGTTAATATGGAGTAATATGGACTTATTTTACTGGTACGACATGCAAGAGATCAGAGTGACTGTACATTTTAGAAATGCTCAAACTGAAGCTCTTACGCATACTGAATGCAGATGTAACCAAAGAAATACAGAATTTAATCCAACCCGCTCACTCAGTCCAGGAGGTCACTGCTCGCTCATCCCAAATGCATCTCAGCCCAGGCTTCACCTACATGAATATCTTCTTCATAAAATATGTATCGTCAAACTTTCCCTTTTTCAAACAATCTCTTACAGCTCCACCAACAACCGCAACATTTTTAGACAGTTTATTTGTGCTGGCACTCCTGCACATACTCTTCAAAAATCATAACTTGCCATAGAATCCAACAATATGAAACATCTTCTCCTAGATTTCAAAAGTTGTTTTTTAATCAAAACTGTGTGGCAGCAGCAGGCTCTGCAGCCAGCTTATCGATGTCGACCACGTTAAACAGAACTATCACCGATGGAGCTGCTGTCATGCGAGCAGAGAAACAATTCAAAGGCCCAACAGACTGTTGATGCGCTCTGCCTGCTGTTGGCAACAAAGAAAATCACATTTTAAGAGCAATAAACCTCTTCAGAGATGATCAAATAACCAGCTCTACAGAAAATGAGTCAATGTCCAGTAATCTCAGGGTAATACTGCCACACGAGGAGGGTTGCATATCAGACCAGCTGCTTGTTTGGAATAAACAGCGTTTTCAATGCATTATGCATTACTCAGCTACTACTTCATTGACGTAAGGCCATATTCACACAACTCCATAGTACAAGTCAGAGGCTGGCGTTATTGTTTTTCCTACTTAGCAGCTCGTAATTATTGAATAATAGGACAGGTTTTGCTGCTCAGTTAGTTTGTATGAATGCATGAAGATTTACTCAACAAAATAAAAGCCTAATTTATAAAGCTGAGACTGTGCAGTTAAAATGGACAGTAAATAAAACTGTCAATAGCAAAAGCACATGGCCTCAAAAGGGCCGGGGATGTATTAATATACTTCAGTCAGATCGATAGATTGCATTTCTTTAGTCCATGGATCCTCTTTGGCAGCACTGTGTTCATTTCTAAATGAAATGGGTATCTTGGATAAAGAGCAGGAACATAATAACAAAAAGGTATGCATTGTTGACTGTAATGAAACATTCCAAATAGTGTCTCATTAAATCAACCCATTTGCTTCTAAAAGATGTCCTGCTCGACTCATCATGTGTTATTTTTCTGTGCTGGGAACAGACAATGTTCCCCTAGTTTCTTTTCTGATATAAAAGTCTGAAATGTGTTAATTTACTTCCAAACAGGGACAACTTGTTTTGTCTAACTAACGCTGTATGTGTTGGAGCCCGTAGGTCACCAGACAGCTCGCTCTGTCACCACCATGACCTAAAGCAGTTGACACCGTGTCATCGTGACACAGCTGATGGCACTCAGTGCTTAATTCAGGGACTTCTGACGTAGAAATCAGGCTTCACGCGCATTCCTGAAAGCGGCTCCTGAGTGATGTTGCGCGCGAGGGCAGCGTGACCTTCCAGCCGCCCACTTGTTCAACTTTTACGCCAAAAACTGTCTTGAGTCGTAATGCAAGACATTGCCACATCGGCCGCGAAAGAAGCTCCCGCAGACTTTCTTTCGACCGACACACATCAAACTGGCGTCTCGTCGTAATCACCACACACACACACACACACACACACACACACACACACACACACACACACACACACAAGCGCGCGCGCAGCCCGTGAAACATCCACGCCGCTGGACAGGCTGCGATGGCAGCATATAGGTTGGCATGTGTGCACGCGCACCTTGAGAGAGCCATCACTCCGTCTGGAGCGATTCACCATGTCCGTCCGCTCAGCGCCGCTGTCACTTTACCACGACTTTAAACTCGGCGACAAGGCTGCGCGAGTTCAGCCCCCAAAGGACACATTCTCTGTTTCCCAGAATTACGTCAAACTATATCAGAAGCGACACAAAGTAGAAGCAGACATTATAACGAAACCTCGTCTTCGCGAAAGCACGATACGGGTTAGTTTCGCCTGTTAAAGGGCTTAGTACACCGCTCTCTACATGCGCGACGCCCTCCCCTTTACTTCCTAATTCCAGTATTCGTCAATATTACAGAGCATTTCCCGTGGACGTCGGGGTTATCCTACCTCGTAAAGGTCCCCTGAAGCCATTGTGGGGTGCGGACTCCGGCGGCGCGGCGGTCTTTGCCTGCCTTGTGGGCTTCTTTTGGGACCGTCTACTCTCTCGGTGCTTCGGCGAAAGCCCCGGGTAGACGGGAATTAGCGAGCAGCCGTGTTATTCTGAGCAATCCGCAGTAGCAGATCAGCAGACAGTGTCAATCGAGCCCGGCGCTCTGCGATGGATCGTTCCACACTTCAAAACAAGCGACCATCGGGGCGGTGCTGTTTACCCGGAGCTAAGTGGAGGACAGAAAATTAGTCGTCCCCCAAGCTAAGAATGCGCAGCCCGATGGTCTGCGTGCGCCCTCTGTTGCAATCCAACTACTCATCGGGAGAGGACACGCGAGATGTCTTGTGTTCCAGAAGGAAGACGCCAACTGAGGCCGCTCACTCTACCTGTCCACTTTACTGTCAGCGGAGGGCAGGGTGTCACCTTGCTGTCGGAACCATCAGGAGCGTATGCATTGGCACTGTTAATGAAAGATTACTTCGTGGGTGCTGCAAACTATGCTTGTTGATCTTCATTCATCGGCCTACTACCCCTTTTATTGACCACGCCTGTCTCCACCGACTATATATTTATATACACATGGATTAATCATTACAATAAATAGTGTGAACCATTCAAAAGTGTAGACGACGTGTACCATTTCACAATCCTTTCACAATCATCCTGTTGCATCTACTAAAAATGACCTCATACAAAAAAGGGCACATGTTGTACTCCAAAGCTAAAGATTAATGTGATAAGGTGGCACCTTAATTATCATGTCATTGTGATTTATTGGTTATGCCTATTTGTGACTTTCAAATGATGTGGCTCAAACTGAAATGGTGAGAAGTTCTTCATCTGTGAACAATAAATAGAGCGATACTTAATGTAATTGAACTATAAATTATTATGAGCGGGCTTACTGTAGGTCTTGTTACTATTACAATTAAAATCATAAAAGATCAATTTACTTATGCAGCGTGAAAAGACATTTTCATTGACTTTCTTTCTTTTTGTCATTTATTCTTCCTTTTTATATTTTAAATGTTGACTACACATGCCTCGGCACACATGACCGACCACATAATCAACAAAGCGAAGGAAACCCCCCTACTAGGACATCATCCCACACTGTAAGACATGTGGATATATAATTCTGTGTCCAGGAGTATAAGTGAAAGCACATTTGGCCTGTTTCACCCTATTGATACTATCTACTTAGGTCTGGGGCTCAGTGCAGATGAAGTATCTCCCCATGCTGTTTTTATCGAAGTATGTACCATCTTTGTAAAAAACTAACATTGAGAAACACCTTTAACACAATGAAAGATGCAAACTTGTGAATTGGAAGTGCAATATATATATATATATATATATATATATATATATATATATATATATATATATATATATATATATATATATACATACATACATACATGTCTTTGATATGATGGAAAACCAAGATCTAGATATATATGCAACAGTACTTTCCTCAATGCACATTGACACAAAACAACAGTTGGAGAAGGCGAGATCATGCTGAGTCAGGCAATGAAAAAACATGTTGTTTTCTCAGGAGCAGCAAAGAAGTTTTAACTGTATATTTTCGAGAAGGATGAAGAAATGGCAAAACAGGAAGTGTTGTCTGGATAGATTTCAGTAAACTGTTTATCGGGAGAACGTTTTTTAATGACTTTATCCATCTGGGAAAAAAATAGCTATGTATAATCAAAGAATACAACAGTTGGGTTGAAGTTATCTAGATGCCGTTTCTCAATACAGACCAAATGCTGTAATTTGCCATATTTATATTTGTAGTTGACACATTTTGGTGGGGCCTTATTTCAAATGATGAAAGTAGCAGCTTACCATGTCTGTGAAAAAAGGGAATGAATGCTTTCATTTCCCATCGTCACAGAGATGCTGTTTACTCCGTCATTACTGTTGAGTCAGTTGCTATTTTCTCTTGTGACAGGTGGGATCGTGACTTGTCGCTCATGTTTCGCTGACCTGGCTGTGTTATAGGGACACTAAGAATATACTCAATACTTTAACGTGATTGATTATTTGTTGTTTCTGGCTTTTGATTTGACTTTTAAAGCATCATCAGTGATGAATATTAAATTACTGTGATGTTTTTAGTCATTGCGTAATGTTAATTAATGCTAAAGTTACAACAAAGAGTTCAGATGTTCTGTTCTTGTGTGTAAAAAACCATGGCAGTGTGTATTCAGTGTGTACTCTGAAGAAGGGCCTTTCTGAAAATAACCTCTGCATGAATAAATCATAACGTGAAGAGCAATTTATTATTTACAATGTGTTTACATTTTATTGATTGTTGAGTTTTCCGGAGATTCTTACAAATCTAATTTAATATTATGATGTCTTTATGTTAATCCAACAAGGGAATACTTGATGATAATCATAATTGTCAAGTAAGTTAAACTTACACCATTACGTTATGGTAATTTTTAAGGTATTCTGGATTTAACAATACTTTCATCATTATTGTTACATTACTAAACATTTGATTCTACAATCATTTATTTAAATGTCTAACATTGTAAAATGTTAAGACAAATGTACATTATTTCACAACCAGTTATAGTAAGCATGGTATATCCCAAAAACGATTTAACATTTTAGACCAAATAAGTTTAAACAATTGTGAGCTACATTTTCCAGTCAAATTGAAATGGGTGGTGAAGTTTGTCCACCACTCGGCCTCCAATCCCCAAGCCAAATTCCTTGTATGTCTAACGTACGTGCCAATAAACTGTTTTAGATTCTGAAATATCCTGCTAACTAACAAATATAAGCTCCTCAATATAATATAATATCATGAAGTGATCATTCTTGAATAATATACTTGAATAGGTTGGGTCTTGTTTCTCTGAGTGGTCTTTATTTACTATAAGGACTGGCTTCTTATTCATGGATTTGCTTATGATTGCTTACGTCTGAGGAAAGAAACATCCTCAGTGCATCTAAGAGTATTTCTGCTTTGACATCCTCCCTCTAAATACCTCAAGTTGGGCGACCACCACTCGGCCTTCAGACCGTCAACACAGCCGCTCTGTGCTTGCTGTCACTGGAGCTTCACACCACTACAGCTGCTTGTTTCTCACGCCTTCTTCTCTTCGACATTTCTCACCACCTTAGACGGCGAGGTGGACATCTGGACTCCTGTGGTTTACCTCCCATGTTGCTGACCATTCTCTCCAGGTGGTGGTGGAAGAAGAAAGTCTCTGTGTTTTCGGTGCATGCTGTTCAGCGACTTAAAAGTCATTCTTGGGTGTGTCCGTTCAGATGTTTGCATAATGTTGATTTTAACAAATGCCAACCTACAATCAGACCAATCACAGTGAGAGCATGACACTGTACATTTACACCCCGAGACATAAACTGAACCCGTTCTCTCACTTGAATGTCAACTAGCATTCATTCACCCAACATTTGGAAGCTTATATATGTACCTCAGTATTATTACATTACATTACATGTCATTTAGCAGACGCTTTTATCCAAAGCGACTTACAATAAGTGCATTTCAACCTAGAGTACAAACTAAGAACAACAAGTAGTTGAACAACAGTACCCATTAATTACTGTTGTATACTACTTTAAGGCTGCACCTTGAACATGTAATAGAATTACTAAAACACATTTTTGTGATGGCTTTTATATAAAAGAGAAGATATCTTGCGATCAAACAAAGCTTTCAGAATTTTGTAAAAAAAACACTACAACTTTATCCTCAACATATTATGACTTTTGTCTCAAAATATTACTACCTTTTTTTTGACTACTCAAGGAAATATTTTGAATGTGCAGAACATATGGAATATGATCAGAAATGTTTCTGTACCCCATACAAAGTTTCCACTTTTAAAGAGGTCACTTTACCTCACATAATTGACCCAAGAGATGAGGAAAGACTCAGTCCTATCTAGATGTGTTGACTCAGCGGAGATTATATTAAGGGAGAAAAGTTGCTCTACAGGCGAACAAATGTTTGAAAGCAACAAAGAAAGCCTTCCTGAATTCCATTCTTTATATTGTATTATATTTTGAATCATCGCCTATAGTCTTTTTCTTTTCTTTTTCCCCATAAATTGATGATTGGCTTCATATATTTCCCCCGAAGGTTGAAATAAAACCTACGCCTTTGTTAGCCAGTAACACAAATTATGCAACAAAATTTATCGAATATCCATCTAGATTTGGTAAATTCCTACATGAAAAGAAGAACGCATTGATACTCTATGAAGGCCTATCCCTTAAAAAGTGACTGCTCACATAAATATGTTTTTAAGCTGTTTACTGAATAATATTACTGTACTTTAATGAAACTGGTACATGGATGAAAATGGATCCAAATATATACTCTTTTAAATAAGTCTCAATATGATATCATAATTACTTTGCTACTCTGTGAAAAGATTGTGTATCGCATATATTTTCATTTTTATTTGACCTGTTTAACATTTGGCTGGTGAGTTAGCTGCTGTTAGCTTGTCAATTACACCATGTGTTCATGCTAACGTTAAACTGGTGACTTAAAATGATCCGAACAGCAGGCTGGTGGTCCCTGCTCCCCCACCAGGAGGCTAAAGTGGAGGGTGGGTGGAAGGGAAGCAGATGGTCAGGAGACAGTGGTGCGCTGAATTCAAGTTGCTGCAGCTGCAATGTTCTGTCTCCAGAACTGGCGTCCGCTCTCTTCTCCTGCAAATTAGTCCCCCGGCGACATGGCGTGAGGCAAAGGGACCGCAGGGTTTAATTTTTGTCTCCTTTGTCATTTAAAAAACAGTGGATCCATCAAATTGAGTGCCCCTTGCCATATCGCTATTTTCCAAGCTACTGAAGCAGTTATATGCAAAGTCTGTGTCAAAGCTTTCGGCATACGGAAGTGGGTTTGGTTTAATCTCTCAACCCACGCCCAATTATTTGCATGTTTCCAAACTATGCAGTGGGTGGACTTAGGCTAAGACTTAGGGGTGACGTTAGACCTTAAGAAGAAAAAGGCTACCTTTTACTCCATCCACTGCCTTTATAGTTATATGAATAATTTACTGTCAAGTCAATTACAATTGCAAGTGATTTACAAACAAAAAAACAATAGTTCAAAATTAAAACAGAATAAGGCCAGACCAGGAAGCTAGAGAACCTGGAAAAAAAAACACTGCCACGAGGGAGTACATGTAAACTCAACACGGGCCCATCTAGCCCGGGAATAGAACCCTGGCCCCTCGTGCTGTGAGGCGACATTGCTAGCCACCACACCACTGTGTGTTCTTTTCAAATAAACCACTGTTATTGCAAACAGTGGAAATGCAAATGCTTGACTGACTATCAAAGTGTTTTGGTTACTGTGACTGCAAGGACTGCAGGGACTGCAAGGACAATAATAATGGATGATGACAATAAGATGATAAGAAGCTCTTTACACTTTACATTGTGGAATGTTGTTTGTCAGCCTCCTTGGTATGTCAGCTGCCACAGGATATACTTACAACCTAACTCGGTCCATGTCTTGCCACAGTGCGTAAGGATCGAGAGTCTGAGAGTGCAGCACTCACGTTCTTGCAACTATGGATACGGATCTAGATTGCGTTCAATGCAGACACCTTAACCGATATACCTAATAGCTCTAACAATGGCACTGTTGTATTCAAGTGCAGGCCATGAAAGTGAGCCAACAAGCACAATACCAGGACCAAGGTACACCAGCTAAATGGCATTTAGCCATCACTCATATTATTTTTCACACCTGTGCTTTTCCTTTTATGACATCTGAAAATGACTTACAGGGATGTAAATCAAACAGTATATCTAATTAGCCAATGGCAGTAAAACCACCGGTGAAGATGCCCCATGGGTGTGCATGGCCTTTGAAAATGAACTAAATTGTTATAATGATTAATAATCATGAATTACACTCAAGATAAAAAAGGTTTAAAAGATTTATGTAGATCTTTATGGGAAATTTCATTGTTCTGTCCAATAGCCAGTGCATCAAATGATCTGTATTTTTGACTGTGGCCACTTTGTCAGGGGAAAGCCTAATACGTTAATGCCAGTTAAAACCAGTTAGGACCTCCTTCTGGTGGACATGGTTAACACAAACCCACTTCGTAGCACTGAATTATTTTGTTCTGTCTTAAACTTAAAATGTTGTATGCCTACCCCAAAAGCTCAAGTAGCTGTCAGACCTACTGCAGCTGCAGCTATAGACCCTGGGTGAAGGCAACATCAAAGATCTTATCCTGCTACCGTCTAAATAAATACTCCCAATTATTCACCATTAGTATAACCCAAGCAAGTCAGGTAGCCTACATGTCACCACACATTTAGCAGCATTTTTAACACAGGCCTTTTTCATGGCTGCCTTTTTGACCAGTAGAAACACACCTCGTTGACCGTAATGAGGCCTTTTGTAACTAACAGTCCCGCTAAGCTCTGAAGGCATGCACAATGACCAACGTTCTTGTTGTGTTATATGTTTGAATGTAGGTAGGCCTAAACAAAAGTCCATTCTGGGCAATCCTTTTTTTATTTTTTTACTTTTCCCACCTCTGGTTTTCACTGTGGGTGACGGAAGCTGAAGACGGAAGTTGAGGTTGCACGTCTTGAGAGGTAAATAAACTTGTACGCAGCATCTCCAGACCAGTTGGTGTAAACAGGCAACGTAATCAATACATTGTGCTGTGATGTGAACTGTCGCTAACTAACAAGTGCAAGCAGCTCGCTAACTAACACGTGAAAGCAGCTCGCTAACTAACAACAATGCTCAATACGTCCAATCAGCTGGACCTCAACATGCAGCAGGCAACAGCAAAAAGATCAGATTTCTATCAAAAGGCATGTAGTTATTAAACACCATTTGTAATGACATGCTTATTCAAGTGTTGGCCAAGTCAATTTCTAGGCCTAGTTGTTTTTGATGATGTTAAATTAGCAAGTTGTTTTGCCTTCATTCTCTGTCGAGCACTTTGTAAAAACTGTTTTATAAAGGTGTTATATAAATAGAGTTATTATTCGTAACTGAAACTTACATTTTTGGACCGGACAGTGGATCTGACCAGCAGCACCAGTCCAAAAAGCAACAGAGGAAGCTGGGTCCAGGGGAACAACTGAGGCTGGCTACAGAGGAACGATGTGATGTACCTGTCAATATGAATATGTTTACACTCACACACAGACATATACTATGTGGGTGTGTATGCACATGCCGAGTGTACACGGTAATTATAGGAAGTAGTCAAATTTGAAATAACATAGTCGACTGTCTCCTGAAAAGTGAGGACAAGTTGGTATCTGACCTCACCTGATACATTTTGATGATGTAGTTAACATTTCCCATTATCTAAAGTTTTTTATAAGATTTTACATAGATTATATATTTTTAATTTTCAAAACCTTAGTAGTCATACACTTGACTTGGGCATAAGCGTGTGTTCATTCGGAATCACTTTCATCAAAATAGCTTTATTGCTAATAATCTGATGTATATTTTGTGTGATACCATTCTGATGCATGAAAGGAGCAGTTCTCCTTCACAAGGCATCTCATCAGCGCAACACTGTTGCGAGAGTTGTGAGAGTTAATCAGCACTTGCAACAACAGTAGAGGCTTACCCCATGTTGAACCAGGCCAAGCTCAACACAGATCTATCCCTCATCTATGAGAACAGTGAGTTCAAGGCTTACAGTGGTGCAGGGCCAATGGACCCGTTCTTCATGGAGCACGACCTCCAGAGCACCTTCACTGAGACGGTCAGTCTTCTCAGGATCCTCATCACCACACCCATGATGACAGCTGAATCCGAGAGGTGTTTCTCTACTTTGAAGAGGACCAAGACCTTCCTGAGAAACACTGTGACACAGGATCACCTGGCTCTGGCTATTCTCTCCATGGAGAAGAAGCTTGTCAGGGACATTCCTGACTTCTCTAAGAAGGTCATTGAGAGGGTTTGCCACTCCTTTGCCATTTCTTTACAAATAATCTGCCAGGAAGACATACAGGTTTCCTGACCACATTATTGGGTGTTTCCCAAACAAACTAGGTTCATAGGGCAGCTTTATATATATATATATATATATATGTGTAATATTAATATGATATGTATATTATATTTATATGAATATGATAATATATTTATATTCTATATTATACAATATATATATATATATGTGTAATATTAATATGATATGTATATTATATTTATATGAATATGATAATATATTTATATTCTATATTATACAATATATATATATATATATATATATATATATATATATATATATATATATATATATAAATAAATCTACTGAATTGTATGAATAAGATGTGTGAAAAAATGTTAAATATTTAACTGCAAAGTAGTAAAGCGTGTTTAATATCTTTTTTGTATTGAATCATACCGGAATGTTTGTTGAAATTGATTGGATGGCCTTACCAACAAAATTATTCCACCAGCTGCCACGGGTGAGCAGGGGAGAGGTTAACTAACTCCTAAAAGTTAAGTGTGCAGTTGCAGGTACCAATCGTTGTAATTCTGGTTCGTTAGAGCTCCAGGTGGCGGACTGAGGACATTGGATGGAGGGATGAGCTGTTGTATTTCTTCAACAGGTGGTTTGTGAGTGATTCCTTGATATGCATATGAGGCATTTAGCTGGGTCTCTTTTGATAACCTGCAGTTGATTTTAATTGTACAAATCTTGCATTATGCATAGCGCTTCTGGTTTGGTAGTGGTACGTTGTATTTGTGTGGTTTGGCAAGCAGCATACCATCTGTGTTGGTGTTCTCTCAAGTTGAAATCTTTGCAGAACTGAATAATGCTCATTTCTTTTTATATCTGTCTTTCAGCTCCAAAGTTAAATCTTTTTAAATCAGCTTTTTGAACACTAGTGCATTGTCTAGAAAATTAATGTATTAAGTTTATCGTTTAAAGTTATAGATTCCATTGTGAGTGCTGAGAGTACATGCATTTTAAAATATTGTCTTTCAAGTGTGAGTTCTGCGTGTTTATTTACTCAGATCTGACTGAATAAATTGATGGAGTACAGTAGTTTCTCTGCTCCTTCTCTTGCTAGAAATTGATGGCTGCTACCAACATTACCAATATAACTTTATTCACCAATTAAAGCAGACCAAGGCAGTGATGTGTATGTGCATGCGAGTCTGTGGATATCTGGGAAAGCTGCAGCTCAGCAGCATCTAAGTAATTTAAAAGGAATGCAGGTGTTTATTATGATATTTTGTAGAGTCTATTCCTTCTTGAAAGCCCGACACACTCCTACACTACTGTTGCTGATGCAGACAAAATGTCCTCAAAACACAAGATTCCTCTTCGAATACAACACATCATGTTCAACTCAATTTTTGGAGGAAATGTCACCATCAATGCACAATATCTCCTGAAATTATTACAGGACAGGACAAAAATCACATTCATTCATTTTATCTACAGAATTAGAAACAGTCAGATTTTCAATCCCTCAGTTATGAAAAAGGCTTCTTTTGCCAATGCCATGAGCACCTGAAAACATTTGCACACGTGGGGCTCAAAATAAATATTTAACCTAACATACCATTACTGAATGAATCCCATCCCATGTTGGGGTTGGCATGTCATAACACCGCTTGTCCTCTAGATAGTGCTCCAAGGGACCAATTTGTGTTATTGGGCTATATAAAATAAACTGAATTGAATTGAATTATATATTGTAACTTCGGGCCTATCTGAAATGTTGGTAAATTGATATTTAGCTTGTGATATGCTGCTAGTCAGATTACGCCGACATACTGTATGGGTTTGGTGTGTTTTCTGCAATTGTCAAGTTTACGTGTACTGTGCCTTGTTGGCTTGCATTCAGCTATAGTTATATAATGATTAGCATTTTAGATATTTAAACAGCCTCTCTGTGTTGTCTACTAAAACATGGCCACATGAACTTGTTCCCACAATTTTATTGACATATTCAGTCAAGTGTGTTTTAATGATCATCTTTGTTGTGTATGTGTGTTCATCGATACAGAATGTCTTTATCTAACAAGTATCTAATATGCATATGTCTGAATATGGGCATTCTTTTAAAATGTCAACTTTGACCTATAATGTTCTTTTATGTCCATTGGTGCAAAAATGATGTCAAATGAATCTCAGAACTAGAGTAGAAAGCCTTATCTATCCTATCAAAAGTAATATGAATACTTTTAGAGATAAGCTTTCATGATTATTAACTAGCATTGATGATTGTAACTATACACCAGCAGGTTTGCAGTGTATTATCAGTTTCCCAGGTGACGCCATCTGCAAGGCATTTGAGCCCAATGACATCCTATTGTTGTCCACATCCTTGGTACACAATAGGCACAATAACACATTCTGTGTAAAACAAAGCACGACCAGCAACTATTTGTTATTGCTCCTATGTGTTCTGTTTTGACCATGTAAAGGGTCTTGATTGCCTTTTTTGGGCGCTATACAAATACATTGTATTATTATTATTATTATTAATAAGAAAAATAAAATACAAAAAGGTAAAAATGAGAATAAAAGAAAACTATTTCTAGGTGGGAAATGTCCCTTTCCCAATATCCATTTATAAAAAAAAAAAAAGGATTTCTCTTTTTTGTTCACTAGATGGCATCATTGTCTTATTATAGAGTGAAGCCATGAGGGCCCGTTTGTGTTAGATGTGAAGAAGGTCTGGCTGATCTTAAACCGTACTCTTGTTTGTTTGTTTGTTTAGTGAGGAAGAGGAAATGCATTTGTATACTTTTCACTTGCATCCAATGTTAGTCTCATGTGTAAACGAGTGACTCATGAGCAAATGCTGTGTCGAGTCAACTTTCTAGTGCCAATGAAACCTCCAGAGGTTGTATGGCACCATTCTGGATTAGTATAAGAAGAGAACGGACGTAGATTGCCAGCTGTATCACACGTCTGTGTTGGGCAGGATGATTCATCTTCTCCTTCCGCTGTCGTGCGTCAAACAACGTTTTCACTTGTACATTTTGTTCTGCTAAATGATCAGAGGTCTCATGACCTTTCTAACCACATTAGACGTTACCGAGCTTCATTTCCTGTTACAGTCTTTTCAAAAGAGCTAATCCGATAGAGAAAATAAATGAAGGTGTCAGAACATATTCTTTTAAAGAAAATGTCAAGTCAAATTGATATCTATCAAAATGGATATATACTGTCTCAATCAGACAACAGTATGATGTCTGCAGTTTATTAAAATGTTAGACTTTAAAATTGTTTTCCCCAAAAGAGAAAATACTAAATTTTTCACGTATAAGTCTCAATACATTGACCCACGTGCCTTTTTAGAATTACATGAGCATATCCAACATAGTTTATTATTTTGTGTTTAGTTGTTTAATTTAAGAGTGAAATCATTCAACAATATTTAAAACACTACATGATAAAAGTTACTTTTTATCGCAATACATAAAAAGAATCCTTTGATATCTTGGTCGTCCTTTTGAGACATGTGTGTGACTTCAGGCAGAGCAGAGGTCAGAGAGTTACACTGGAGTATAATGAACATTTGTATTGCTCAAGGTAACTATTTTTCTTGCTTTTTCCCTACTCAAAGCATCATTAGGTGGCTTGTCGTCACCACACTGTTTCTTTTTTACAATATAAAGGGCTTTTACAAACATGCATCATACCAAATACAGATTGGCTTGGCCTAACTCATTGGGACTACTGTGACTTTGTAAAAATCATTAAATTCAGTGTGATGACCCACATTAAAATGTAACAGATAACACACTGCGCTGGATCCTTGGAGGAAAGAGACATGTCCATGCTGAGTCCAGTAGAGGGCAGACAAGTGCTACACAATGAATAGTTCCTCTTGGCTCGTCCACTTACACAGACACCACATTGTTTTCCTGATGATAATTCAGCCTTGCATATCCAATAATTGTATATATATACTGAATGGTTACCATCCAAAAAATTATATGACGATATTTGAATAAATATTGTAATTGTTATTAATTGGTATGCTGTAGTCTTGAGTCTCTAATTATGGCAACTGTGTCTCTTTAAACATGACCTTAACTGGAATAGATAATATTGTGATTGTCCTATAAACACAATGATCCTAAATCCAATTAGTTGCCATTCTACTGTGCGCAAGTTCAGCTGTGCCACATCCAGCTCACCTTTTCAGGTCCTTGTACTCCAGAACAGTAAGGATTAATTATTCAGCTACAATTAGCGTGATGTCAATAGTAATTGCCAGCAGTGCAGGGCTCCTCTGAAATTGAGGTGGCCTATTGTGAGACTCAGATTACGCTTCTCTCATAGTGAAATTCCCAATTTCAATCAAGTTACTGTACGTGTTCGAGCTCTTGTGTGCGCAGACACACACAAGCATGCACACACACACACACACACACACACACACACACACACACACACACACACACACTCACACTCACACATCCCCACAACCACCCAGAGGCAGCCACGCATGACTGCACTCAAATAACCGACACTAATGCACACACACACACAGACACACACACGCACATGCACACACACGCATAACCACACACACTGTACTTTCAGTTACATTTGAGGAAAGTGAGTGTAAAACATAGATAAGTGTTGCTCATTTTTTCGTTTAACATTTGCAATGCTTATTATTAGACACATGTTTACTAGACTGTGGTAAGTGTCTGGTAATTGTTCAGTTCTTCCCATTACAAACAGGAGATTGAGGAGGTCTGTGCACAAACTAAAGTATGCTCCTGCTCTTATGGATATTACAATTTTTTTCGATTGCTAAACGACAGTGGGCACAACTGGAGTCACATGTGCACAACTCTAACTACACTCTGCACAGCAGCAGTTCATGTGGACCAAACTCTAGTTGTTTTTTCATTGCTTGAACACAGTTTTCAAAACTCTACACACGTATCCCATGACTTTAACCACAACCTGCACAATACTGTGGATGCACAGCACTTTGTTCACATGCTGCTCAAAACTGTGAACCACACATTCAAAACGGAATAGAGTTCAGCATTGTGCCTTTCAAACACTGAGGATTGCAATTTCAGCTGAAGGGCTAAGCAGGTGTCTTGTTTTAGACTTGTTAGTGAACACACACACACATATATTACAGTATGTAGAGCTCAGAAAGACTCATTTTGGAAATGGAACAAGGAAGACGGGTTTGTGGAGGGAGGAGGGAGGCAGGGAGAGAGCGGATGCGTGGAGGAAGACAAAAAGCTGTTATTTCAGATGAGGAGTCCAGAGGACTGAGGGATGGATAAGGCATCCAGAAGGTTCTTCACCAGGTCCATGGCAAGAGAGAACATGAGATGTGATGTTGATGAAAACATGTGGCCTGATGCTAGATAGAGGCAGGATTAGCCTCTCAATTATTTGTTCGAATTACAGTATGTACTTTTAGTTTCTACCTTTTATTTTCTCATTACTGTAATTCTGTAAATTACTACAGACTATTGAAGCAAACTGCTAATTTTCATTTACCTTAAAGAATTATGTTCTAAAAAAAAAAAAAAAAAACACGTGAAAGAATGTCTCTTTTCTTTAAAAACTGAAATTGAACTGAAATTGTTCAAACTGTAAAGATGAAAAGTTAGTATTCTGTGTATTGGTGTTTGATGCTGGTGATTTGACTCTCCGTGTGTTCTGAGTGACAGTGTGTGTTGTCTCACTGAGGGGTGTGCGTAGTGATGGCTGCACTGAGCGTGTTTTGAGCCGTGTGTTGAGAGTTGTGTTGCTTGGAATGAGTTTTGCACGTGATGTGAACTGTTCAGCTCAGGTGACTGTTGGTAGTGCAGACTGTAGTTAGAGTTTTGCACATGTGACTCCAGTTCTGCCCACTGTCATTTATCAATCGGAAAAAAAAATTATTTGAATTTACATGCTATAAAACTCTCTACAAATTGTAATTGTAAATAAGCCCTCTGAGTTGTTCCTGTGGACACCCTTAACATCCGTGATGAGCAAATTAATCCTCATTTACATTATAAAATGCATTTCATATTTAGATAGACTATATAGTCTCGGTGTCTTTTTAAAGAAATATTTGATTGTAACCAAAACATCAAATTGCTCACCTAAAATTTGTGACAAATGTACACGACACATCACACTTCCACTTGACTCCCATTGTGGGAAGGGCTTCTGGGAAAGCTGGCAATATTTTCTATTTTTGGTCTTTAATTTTGCCCTTTTAAAGTTTGCAATTGTGCAAATAAACTGAACTGATCTGCAACCATATACCTTTGTGACCGCCACCTCTGGTCAGGAAGCCACAACCACAAATGTCACATTTTGATATGATTGGAAACCAGCACCTCCATTTGCACACATGGAAAGTGGACTCTGACCTTGGAGTCGCACAATATAGGAGATCTCTTCCCTTAATGTCCAGTTTCTCTTGCCTCTGTGCCATATCCATATTGTGCTTTTATGTTGGTATAATCTCTGAGTAGAAGTTTAGCTGTCTTGTTAAAAAAAAAGAAGTCTATGGTGCTGAAGTATACAATTAATATAAATGAACTTTGTCGCAATAGAGACATTTTAGAAAGAGAATACATTAAACAATCGAAGCTTAGGAAGTTAACAGTCAGAGCATTTAAGGTTTTAATGTAAAGTGTGTATAGAGGAGAATAGCAGACACAATAATAATGGTGGTTTGGGAGTGGTACAAAATATAATACAAAATATTAGAAGAATGTATTCTTACAATAAAAAGCATACACATGCAGTTATGTACAACCCACTACAGAGATGTGTTCTTCCTTGCTGCTTTTATATGATCCGCCCATCTTTTTCTATTGGCCTTATATGCGACTTAATTTCCCCACAATACATGTTTTAACCATTAGACATTAGGGTGATTTAGAAACTGCTGCTTTGTTTCCATTGATTTCAAACTGAATTACATTTTGAGTTGAGGGCACAAGGAATCTCATTGGTTAGTCAAACTATAGAACTTCAGTTGTCACAGATATCCTCTAGGTCCTTAATGAAGTAACTACTACTTTATACATGATGTGTTACAATGTTGATTCTATTGAATTGATAACAATATAACTAGTTAAAAGTCTATTGCTTCAAGTCTCTGTCCAGACACCACTATACACTGCAATGCCGTGTGTGTGTGTGTGTGTTGAAGATTTGTGGGCTCAGCTCATGGTGTTTATGCCCAGTCTGGATTGAGTGTTGAAACTTCTCACAAAGGGGTCAGGAGTATTGATGGCGGTGATAAAGACATGTAATAATGTCATAAAGCCAGAGAAGACAAGGAGCTGTAAGTGGAGATTGGCTGAAGAGTGTAACCGGTAATCAGTCAGCGGGGTGAAAAATGACGTGGCCAATGTGTGTGGACAGAAATGAGGAATAAAACACGGCGCTCGTGAAAAACTGAACAGAACCGAACAGGAAGTGGGCGGGGGAGTAAAGGTGACCTAGTGATCGAGAGGACAGACCTGTCGCATTTCCTGATTACAAGCGATAGGTCTCAATTTCACATGACAACAACAACTACTCATTTGGGGCAGGGTCTGTGTTATAGAGCTCGGAGGAGAGAGAGGAGGTGGGTTTAATGACCCATTGGGTCTGCAATACCTTCCTAAAAGAGTAACCTCAATGATGAAGAGTCTTTTTTTGTGCCAGCACTTTTCCTCACCTGCTCCATTCATTGCTCTCTTGTCTCAGACTTTTAGCTAATTTGAAGCCGGTTTCGAATGCAGTTTTTATTCAAGTATTTTCTATTGCAAATTCATGCCTAATTATTCTTTAATTATGAGAATAATGTGTGGTGACTTAATTAAGTAGAGTTCACTCTCTGGAATAAACACATTTTCACACATTTTGATGGACGTAGCTTTTGATGCAATGTGACAACATGGTCTGTGGTTTGAGCGTGGTAAATAATCCAGTTTATAAGCAACAAAAAAGGTCTTCAAGTATGAGAAAACGGACTAAACTAATCAGTCCAGCTGGCGTTAATGGACTGTAAAAGTGGGCCTGGTTAGATGTCATTGGGTACATTATTGTTTCTTTTTACCAGTTATAGGCTATACGCTACTGAAATGTTACATCTTAGCTAAATCTTATATTTCAGATGTGTTTTCTAGACATTGAATGACTCTGTGATGTCATCTTCTGTGAGGTGAAATGGACAGGCATGGGACAGGGTTTCAAAAAGAGGACATTTGTGATTTTGGCCCACTTATCAACACAGCGACATCGTAGACAGATTAAGGCATTTAAAACATGACCAATGCAATCTTCTTTATTTTCTACTTGTCTAAGTCATAATCAAGTCAAATTTAAACAAACAGACATGAAACACGTATGTGTAGACCCAGTGTCCATTTCAAATAAATGCCCAATATATAAGCTATAAATAAAGAAGGAAAGATGCTCCTTATAACTTCACAACTGCAGGAGAATCACGCTTTCTTCTTTATAAAATGAATCAAGTGATAGTTTTCTCTACATCCGTGGGTACGCTGCATACATGAACTATTATTGGCTATTTATGTATACTATTAATTGTGATAATGTCAATAACGTAAAGCAAATATTACACATATAGCTATTAGGGCTGCCGCCTTTTCTTCATCATTCGTCAACTAATTTGTTGTTTTGGTCTTAGTCAACTCAGATCTCTTTTGTTGATAATAAATGTCTTTAAATACTTTTTTAAACTGAATGAAACGTACGGCAAACACTAGATTTGAAGTCAGTTTTTCAGATCTGTTGATTAAATCAAGTTACGATAAGATGACAAAATAATACGAGTGTTAGTTGACTCAGAATTTATTTAGTTTTCGTTATCAAGCTTGATTGTGTTAACGGTTCTTCTTGTCACTAATTCACATTTTAAACAAAATAAAATCGCAGCAAAGCTGAGATCCTGAAGTTTAGGGTTCTCTGACTGAACAACTTGCCTGATAAGTATGGGTGGTGCATTTGTTCTGTTTAATACCTTGATAGAGGTCCTCAGTCTTCATCTCTCAGCGTTGGATAAAGTTCTTTTAAATCACTTCCTAAAATTCACTTTTATTTTGTCCCCCTTTTCATTGGTTCTACCTTGCCCTTATTGTTCTATTGTTCTATAATTCAGACAAGTAGTCTTTTTATTTGTTATATTATATTACATATCTCCTTTTACTGTGCAGCACTTTGTTATTCTGTTTAGAGGAACGAGGCTTACGTCTGGCATCCAGCGAAGAGAAGTGCTTTACTTCCTCTACTGACTTACACTCACTCTACACTCACCCTGTAGTTAAATATGTTATATAACGTGTCTAAATGATGTCTTAAACTTCTGATTGATGCAATGAGGAGTCAGGTTGCACTTGCCAGTCCTCGGAAAATGCTCTGGTTTTTAAATTCAAATTCTGGTAGTTGGTTTGTTAGTGCACAAAACGTAAGTTTTATGCAGATAAGACTGAAGGCATTCCCCTTCCAGACCTGGGCGGGTGCCCAGTATGCAGGAGTTTATCTGGCCCGCATGTCCCTCCCTCCATATTTCACTTCTGGTTCTACTCTCTCTTTCTGATAGCTTTATCACTGTGGAGGGGTCAGATGCTGACACCAGCATAAGGGCTGCTTAAATCGCTCTAAACAACATCTATCATGGACCCTATAAAATAAGCTTCATGGCATGCACAATACCCTGGCCTCATGCTTGGAAATGCTCGTCTATCATACGGCTGCTTGACTCTAAAAAGGCTTTTTTTTTGATGATATGTACAGGATTCAGAAGAGGACAGTTCTGATTTGGCCTTAATCAGTCTTTATGAGTAATTTTAGATTGCAGCCTGTATGGGGGATCTATCACTCATCATGAAGAAGGTAGGCTGTTTTGCAGGTGATAAATGGCCCTAGCCTACAGTTCTATTTATCGATCAGGAAGAAGCTTAATATTGGTAAAAACCCCTTTGGATAGCTAGAAAATGTCATTGAGAGGCCGCAACATTTGTTTTCTAGTTCTGGAGGCATGGCAGGGGGAAGGCAGAAGGACGAGGTGCAAAAGAGAAGGGAGGCGGACACTAATTGACTTTGATTATTGGCCTAATATTGTGACGTGAAAAACAAACAAATGGATACTTGAGCAGAGAGAAGAGATGCTGTTGTGGCCCTTGAATAAAAACCTGCAGGCTGTTCAGCAGCCACTAGATTAATAGCTGAATGCCAATATATTGCTGCAAATTGTTGCTTTCTGAGGTCAAAAAAAGAAAAGAAAAGGAAAAATGAACACGTAAGCTTTCTGTGATGTGGCTAACTTTCCTGTTTCCGCAGTCTCTGTGTTAAACAAATGTTCCTAATGCCATAAATCTATCAGTTATTTTGACTGGCTTGAATAACTAAACATTTTATATACCAAACATGGCTGCTTGTTTCTTTTCTCTGCATCTATGAAGAATGTGTTATGGTTTCTGTGGAAATGTGAAGTAAACTTTGACGATTAAGACATTAGGGGGATTCAAGTGCTGCTCAGGACGGATATTAAAATTAAGAGTAGAAATCTCCATAATTTGATGGATAGGCACATCCGTGATCTATTCAGATCCAGATTTAATGTGATTGATGTTGTGACTGAAGATGTTTTCAGACATTAAATAATTTTCACTGATAAGAGCATTTAATAAAACTGTCTGTTAACTAATGTCATATCTCTATACATTGCACAGCTGTAGACACTTAATATTGGCATTCCTTAGTGAGCAATGAGACATCATGAAGACACATCCACAATTGAGATGGTGTTATTGTCCTTCTTGAATTTAAGTGATGTTCTGCATACAAATAGCCACATGTACCCGAAGACATACCCATGCATTGTTATACTTATTGTGTTTCTTGAACAATTACAGTTGTTGAGTGAGTAACGTCCAAAGATATTAAGAGATTAAAATTCAAGGTAAATATTTCTCAGACTACATTCATCAGTCTTCTGCTTCCCTTTACTGTCTTGACTTGTCTTCGGTTATAGGGATAAGGCGAGAGTCCCTGAGTGCAAATCTTAAGTAGAGGAGTAAAATGTATCTGGAAGAGCCAAAAAAGAGAACAATCAATGACCCGGAAAAGAGGAATTATTGTCCAACCCCATCGCTTAATTTCTTTAAAAGCCTATTGAGAAGTCAGAACCGCTCAATGCGCATCCACTAAAGTTAACACTCTCGGTATGCCATACAATTTAATTATTAGGACATGATTCATTCAGTGAGTGGTCACCCATTCGATGGGACCATTTATGGCCCAGTGTATTCTTTACAGCTCAAGAATCCTCCTTTTGGTCAGTAATCACTGAACTGTACAAATGTAATTTAGATACTTGATTGAGGAATAGATTTAGCTAATTAAGAGTTTTTGTAGAGTGCATAATCATTTTGGCTGGTTATTCATCAGGAACAATGTGATGATTAGCCCTTGTGGCAGTCTAAGTCCTGCGTATCTGCTGGAAAGAAAAGTAAAGGCTCTCATCATTCAAGATCCTTTAGCTTCTAACTAATCAGCCCAAGGAGGTTTTTTTGTTTGTTTTTGCAGAAATCATATCAGAAACATAACATACACACTGTGACTGTGGCTTTGGAGTCGAGCGGGTCCTCCTTCAATCATAGGATTGCCTCTATGAGCCCCAGCTCTGCTTCTTCTTGTGCTCTTTAAATAGACAGTCCTGATGGGCAGGTGTCACCTCGCATGGCATCTCCTGCCATCAGTGTGTGAATAGGTGAATGACATGTAGCGTTAAAGCGCTTTGAGCGGTCGGAAAACAAGAAAAGCGCTATATAAGTACAGCTCCATTTACCAGTATGCAGTACATTTCATTGAACATACGACTCGTCCAAACACCAGGGTTAGGGGCCGGTTGTATACATTATTCATAATCATATCTACAAAAAACATGCATACACATATTACTGGTGTTACTGTGTGTACACATGCAGAGCCACGTTCTAGAGTGAGCTGAGTGTGATACACCACGGTCCTTTTATGATCTCTGTATGCCTTGACTGGGCAATACTATTATGGTGAATCCCTTGTAGACCATGTAATTTCAGGAGGTGATACAGGTCCAGCTCACTTGCTTCCAATTCTCTGAAGTGAGTGTTGGGCGATATGTGACATTACATTAATTTGGGTTTTGAACAATGGGTGCATTACATCTTGAAATGGACAAGAGTTAGATGTCATCAGTAATGGGAAGTTCAACCTTCCCAAATAAATGGCTAAAAGCATGGTATAGAATGATATAGCAAGTGGTATTTTGTAACAGTTTAGCTCCACACCTTCTTTCTTGTATTATTTGTTTTCATCCTGTCTCACTAACTATCACGTCATTCCAGATCCTGCTTCCCATCTCGTCAGTCCAACTCCCTTCACCTGCCTCTGATCACCTCGTTAGTCCCTCATTACCTTCACCTGGTCTTCATGCCTGTCTCACCTGTTGCCCATTCCCTAATTAGTCCCTGTCTACTGAGGTTCCCTCACTTGTCCTCTGCCAGATTGTCTTGTGTTTTTCCGATTCTGTCTGTTCCGTTCCTGACAACGCTCTCAGTAAAGGATCTTTATTTGCATTATCGTATCCTGAGTCATGCACTTGGGTCCACCCTAATCCCCCTGTGACATATTTAAACATGTGTATGTCTGCACGTGGCCTTACTGTGGCTGAAGGCATATTTGTGGTTGGCCCGTCTGTGCCTCAGACATTCTAGTGATCGCCATGTCTCAGGAACGCCTGCAGTGAATTAGATTTTGGAAGTTAAATGTTTGTATCTTTCATATCTTGGGATCACTTTCAATGAATTTGGCACAAATGTCCAGTTGGACTCAAGGATGAACTGATTTTGTTGTTGGGGGTCATAGGTCAAGGTCATTCTTGTCAAATCTTTCCCATACTCTGAATGCCACATCTCCAAAAATCTTTGAGGGGATTTCAAAAATCTTTGTCCAGATAGCCACCTGGACTCAACGTTGAACTGATTTGATTTTGGAAGTCAAAGCTCAAAGTCATTGTGGCCTCACATACGTCCCATTTTGGGGATATCTTAGGAACGTCTGGAGCTAATTTCGTCAGATTTGGCATAAATGTCCAGCTGGACTCAAGAATGAACTGATTTAGATTTTAGCGGTTATAGTTCAAGTTCACTGTGATGTCAAATCTTACCCATCCTCTGGAATATGATAGCTCAGGAGCTCCTAGGGGTTTGATTACAACTATGCACACATAAATGAACTCCCTTGTATAATAGGATCAGAAGCTGTCGAGGATTCCACCAACTCATCCAGACTGGAATAAGACAATATTTAAATGAATTTATTGCTCAACATGTCAACAAGGGCTGGACCAAAGCATTGTTTGTTTAATTTGATTGCTTTGTCTGACCAAGTGTGTAAAACCTCTAGATCTTCAGTTTTCAGCCATCATAACAAAGAAAAAAAGCAGCAAATCCTCACATTAGAAAAACAGGGATTTGTTTGCTTGTTAGGTAAATGATGAATCTGTCCAAATGGATTGCCCTTGAATTGATCGACTAATCAACTAATATATTAATTCCAACAATGTCTTGTGTTAAGAGACTGCTGAGGAAGTCTCTGTCTTCGTTTATTTAGGCCTGTGTATTTTGCTGTCAAAGAAATTGACGTTGTAAATATGAGAAGCTGCCCGCTGTACAGTACTTGTTAGAAGGAAAAGCCACTGAATTCACTACACTACTGGGGAAACTCTAAGAAAAGGGAGTGACAGAGTGAAGACCAGAGTAAAGGGGAGTGTGTCTTGGCACCAGACCTTTCATTCTATTTACGGCTTTTAACAGAAATCTGATTAACGGAAGCATTTTAGGCAGAGTGACCTGGAGGAGGAGTGAGGAATGGGGGAGAGGAACAGACGCTTTCATTAAATCAGCAATCGATGCCAGAGCTCCTCAGAGACCAGCGCACCGGAATAAAGAAATAAAATAAAATGAAATGAAATAAAGGAGCCCTTTCCCATGTTTAGACTGTTTCTGTTCAAAGAGCACTTTGGATGCCACATTACTTTACCTGAGGGAGATATTCTATCTCTAACCCAGATCATGTGTGCCTCCGCTTCTAGTTTGTTTTGTACTGTAGTGACACGATTATATACATCACAAGATAACTGTCTATTTTTCGATTACGAGCAGGAATCGTTTTAAAGGATGAACAAAGTTGATGATCTCGGTTGTCAAACAGCCACCTTCCTCCTAAAAAAAGACATAATGCCATAGCTCAGTGATCAAAACAAGCCGTTTGTGAGTGGAAATTATGAAACACTTGAGAATTTCCTCTGAAATGCACCTGAGGCGACGGCCTGCGGGGCTGCTGAGAGGGCTGCCTCTCTGCAGCAGATAGAGCCGTTCAGCCCTGCATTATAGCCCCATTAGACATGGCTATTGCACTGAATGGGTTGCCTACACATTGATGCCGGTTCTTATTACGGTTGTACAAAAGCAAGGAGACGTATCAACTTCCAGGATTAGGGCTCATTATATAATGCCTCAAAAAACAAACACGTACAGTAGCGCTGTTATTGCAAGGTACATCTATTTTTAAGGGCGCTAGCTGATCGTTAAAGGTTAGTGGTTGAAATGCAGCGCGCTAGCACAATGGACACATTCACTTGAGTATTGTGAGGTTCTTCTGGTGTAATTCACCTGCTTCAGCATTTCAGTGTTGAAGAGGAGAGGAGGAAGAGCGGTAATGATAACAATGCTGATTAAACAACACACGGTTGGGCCCGACGTTACTAAACCTCTGAGGCTGCAGCTCTAAGAGTCTGTTTTATGCTCATAATGAGACAATTTTGTCGTTTTCAAAATGTTCCATTATGCTGGTTTCTAACTTTTCCCCATATTCTCTTTCCAGTACGATACACTGGTAATGGGAAAGGAGGAAGGCAATTACTTATAAAGGCCACAATCATAATTTTTCTTTTTTTAAACATGTGGATAATCACTTCTGTTTTAATACTACTTTTGGAAACAGGGAGGGGGGGGGGACTTCAGCAGAATGTAGTAGAGCACGCAGTACCTTTAACCCTGTAACTAACGCCAGTGTAACATTAAAACATTGCCCCCTAGAGAGGGTTAGTCTGGTATAAAATAATCTGTCTCCCACTTTGTGTGTCTCTTGCTAAATCTGTCACAGTAGAGCTGTGTCGGTGCAGCAGCAGGAATTACTCTTTCGGCTCTGACAAGGATTTAGCTTCTGGCTCCTCCCAGGATGAATGGAGCGTAGAAATCCCCTCACAGTTGTAAGGATGAGGATGGACATGGACATGGAGAGTCAGGGGAACCCCCGCTGCTTCCCGTTGACCAAACAATGACGTGTTCTCTGGTGTTTTTGACGGTGATCTTGAGTAAGTCCTCGGGACTTTCCGAGGAACCAGTCGTGATTGGATAATGGTGTGGTCGCCAGGTCTTCTCAAGTGTTTGGCCAGGCCGCGGGAATGTTCTTTACAAACATCAACATGCAGGCATACCTTTTTAAAGTTTGTGTGGTTCAACATCACCCAAAGTGCAATGAAAGTCAAATGGCAACTTTCTAGTTGTGCCCAACTCCTCTTATGCATTATTTTGTCCTCCTGGCCAGATGGAAAAGTCATTTTTGGCTTACTTCAGCCATACTGCTCTTCCTGATTCATCCATCAGATTGGCTTTGTGTAGGCTGATGGCGCTGCAATGAATGAATGGTGGAATGGAGAGGAGGCCGGGGGAGGAGTGACACATTGAGTGGCTTCTACACTGATAAATAGCCTTGGTTTTATTTAGCTTCATCTGTTTAAGAGAGGCTCAGCACTCTCTTGCTTTCAGCTTAAGAGTCCCATGGAGATTCTTATCCCTTGGCAAGTGGGATTGGTACACAGCTCTCCTCTTTGGGTAAGCACCTCTCCTTGAGCCACACGCCTAATGATCCTAGCCAGCATCTGGTGCAGGTGGCCTCGGTGATTCTTTATACTGGAAGAGGAATTGACAGCAAGCAGAACATGTGAGGGGGGGAGCAGGAGGAGTTGGGGTTGAGCACAGAGCAGATATTCTGGTGGTGTTGGAAAGTCCCCTTACCTCCAAGGATAGAGTAGTAAATGGGAACAGATAACACAATAATAAATACCCGGAGTATCGATAAGGTCCGGAGTTTACAGTTCTGCTATCGAGACGTTTAGAAGTTACGAAGTGAGACTGCGGAAAAGGAAAATTGCAAAATCTCTTCTTTCTGCCTCTGCGCCGGTCTTTTCACGAGTCATGCTTTACTTTGAAACACACACACCGAATCCGGCTCAGTACAGCGTGAGATTCTGAGAGAAGAAAAAGAGAAAAGAAAAACGATTGGCTTCATTTTATTCCAGTAGATGCTGAGAACTCTTTGCAATAAAACCCTCACACGTAAAGGGAGGAACTCCAGCAATCTATGAAAACATTTGGCCAACAAGCTGAACATAAATCCGCAGAAATGCACAGTTTACGACTGTTTGTCCAGCAGCCGTCCGTCCTGCCACTGTTCTGTAAGGATTTACTCTCGACCATCTCTCTATCTCTCTTCCCCTCACACAAGCAGCTCCAGGGAAGATGACGAGGGAGAGCGTGGACGAGTGTCAGAGGCCAGTTACCGAGTTTATTGTTCAAGGCCAGCACCCCCTAACAGAGGAGTCAAAGGAATTTAGTTATAACAACTAATACGTCTGTCAGTGTATATTGAGTGATTTGATACAGTTATTATTGAGGAGATGCAGCTGTGTTGTTCTTAGTAATTTTGAAGCTGCTCACGACCATCCAGCCAACACACCTGAACATAATTGTGTCTTTACTGTAGGGAGATGACAAAGGCTCTCAACTCCAAATATTCTCCTTCCTGTTACTTCTCCCTGTTTTAAAATGTACATTTCTTTTTTTAATTGATATAGTTATATTCAAGAACAGAGATTTATTTAAAAATGCATGATGTTGTCAAGAAAGAATATTTGTTTACATGTAAATAATAAAGCAGTGTTTATTCTTTTTTAATGTTGTTTTAATGTTTTTATTTTTCAAAATAATCCAAAAGAACTGAAACGAGTAGTGATAAGAGCCAGACCTATAAGCGATATCGATAACAGTACTAGTATTATTAAAATGTAGTATGCCACCTGCCGCTCACTCCGCGAGAGCGAAACATGACCGGACCGGACCCAGAAAGCATCTATAATGCAGACACACACACTATTTTGCCGGTCCGATTATTTAATTTTAAAAGTAAGACGGAAAAAATATTTACGTCGTGAGTCCCTTTTTCAAGACGAGTGCTGTTCCATTTGTTCGGATGGGTCTGCAGGTGCAGCTTTGGCCTGTGTGGAGACCTCCATAAACTCTGGTGGATCATTAAAGCAGCAGATGTGCTCCTGAGGGAGCTCGGTGGAGAAGAATGCACTTATAAAAACAGGTGGGAGCGTTGTGGGATGAGTCGCATACTGTCGCGGTGCAATCTGCAAATCGTCACTATCCCATCCTTTCCTCCAGGAAGGACATAGATCTTGACCAGCAGATATGTTGCTGCCTTTGGTTAATTAAGAGAAGTTAAACAGAACATTCACACATTACTTTTAAGATCATAACACATTCAATTACGTACCCAAATGCCTGTTGAATCACCACCAGTATTTTGCACAGTACATCATTTGGTCCCCAGTCGCCTGACAGCGAAGCGTCTTCAGGATTCCTGAGAGAGTTGTTCTTGCTCACAGTTTACACTGTGCTGTGTGAGATAATAGCATCTGTAAATTAGGTTTATAGGATACTCCCACAGCACCTGGTACCCTATATTTTTTGGCCAATTAGCATAAATACCACCAAAACCCTGACAATTGCTTAATTTATGGCCAAAGACGTCGTTGTGGTATATTTTTTCAAAAATGGTGGACTCACCGAGATGCAATACATGTACTCAAGATATGCAGGGCTTGAGACAAACGTTTGCTTGTGGGAAATTCAACTCTAAGATCTTATAATATATATAGTGATATAGTGTATTTCTAGCCATTGACAAAGACACAAATAATTGTGATACCCTTCACACATGGCGCACACAAGAGTGTTTGTAACATGGTTGTAACTGTCAATGAATTGTCAGCTGTAAGTGACCCCTACATTTTATTTATTCATATTCGTTGTGCTCTTTTCCTCGGCTATGGTTTCACGGCTCCCAGTTGGAAAAAATGGCACAACCAGCTATTTATCCTCATGCACTCATTTCAATATTGACATAACATTAGTGGATTCTAACGCACAATAATTATCATTTTCTTTTGCTGTTTTCAAGGGAAATATGTATACATCTTCGATGGAAAGCTGATGACTGCAATATTTGAAAATCTGGTTTAACCGAACCACCACATCACCCATTAACCTGATGGTCACCAATTCATGAATGGATTCAGGATTGCTCATACTTTTCAGTCCCTTGGACACTGACAGGTTGAAGGTGGTCGCTCAGGTTATATAGATACTGTATCCCAGGAAACACTATCATAGAAAAGAGGCTCACTTTCACATGTGATTAAGGTAATCAGCAGTTTTCTACTGTGCGTAGCAATTAGCGGTTGAAATATGAAGAGTTTCCCAATAGAACGTTTGTACGAGTTTGTCTGACTACATCCGTAAAAAATTACATTATTCAGTTAAACTCACTTAAAAATAAACTCATGAACACATTTGACCTGAGAAGGTACTACTACTAAGGAGGTCAAATGTGTAACGCAGCATAGAAGCTTTTTGGCCATATTACCCAGCACTTACACTCAACTCATCAAAGTCCTGAAACACTTCATTAATGAGTCTTCTACAAGAATTCAGGGCACTTTACACTCAATTTTTAGTTCATGTTGCCATTTATGAGTGTAATTTCCCCCCCCCCCCCCCCCAACCCTGTCCAATTTACCCCTATCTCTCCCTCTGCTTAGTTTGATATGCGTAAAGAATGCAAATTAGCCACTTAGTAACCACATCAATTACCCACCTGGCCTCTTATCAGCCCCACTGTGTTGTTTGCAAAACACTCGTTATGGTCCTGTGGTGATGAAGGCGGACAGTCGTTGGTGGAGTCTGTGTTATGGTTCGCTCTGGAACCAATTAGTACTCAATGCCCGCTGTCCTCTGAGACCAGTAAAACAGAGCAAGAGGCCGAGGCTTAAAACAATAATGTGCAACCGGGCCACACCTAAATAATGTGTCTATGTAAGTATATTATTAAACAAGGCTCATGGTCAACACTACTAGACTTTATCATAAAGTGTGTTTGTGTGCGATCCATCTATCACCCTGTGGAGGAAAAAGTCAACAAAAGAGAAAGAGAGCGAGATAGATAATTGGAATAAAGGAAGTTGCAGAACAAAAGTATTTTGTATTGTACGCTTTATGTAAAGCTTTATTTCAATTTTAATTTTAGAGGCCAGTAATCTACTCGGCACCTCTCCCATGTGTCCCCTGCTCTTAATAAGGTGATGTCAGCGCGCAGGCTTATTCCGGCCCTCCTCTATTTCTAGAGGGAAGATTGGCCCGGTGTGATCCGGTTGTGAACCAAGATAGGCCTGGGTATAGGTCCTATATCACAGAATGGCAGAGCACAGAGATGGGAAGAATAAGCAAGGGGAGGAGGAAGAGGAGACTCAGATGGAGGTGAAACTGATCTGTTTCTCATTATGTCCTCTGTCTTTGTCAGATAACCTGCAGGAAACATCTCAGACTTGCATGCAGCTTTTAGAAGCTTGATTTAGATCCACTTTTCAATGAAACAAAAGGATTCTGGTGGTATTGTTAGACACAGGAACTGTGCAAAGTATGTGAGTATCACTGAGAGGGAGCCATGTGTCTGCACATGTGCATGTGTGTCATACGATCTGCTGTAGAAGCTGTTTCTATCTTATGAAAGGAACATAGCTTTGGTGAGCCCTTAATAGATGTAAAGTAACCTCTGGTGTCAACCACTCACCTCCTGACCTTTACTGTCCTGTTTGACCACCTCCATGCAAAACGTACAGAAGGTGAACGTTATAGTGTGTGTGTGTGTGTGTGTACAACCGTCAGTGTATGTGTAATAACCGGCTGATGGCCCTGGGTCACTCTTATACAGCTGTAAGTGACCGCTACATTCATTTGTCAGGGACATGGCAATACAATAATATTGTCACAGGTTACAATAACATAATATAGATGTGTTGCAGATAGGATTTCTGGCCATGGCTAATTTGCTTCCGTGGTTAGGCTTTTTCTTCCTCAAAAGGCATGATGTTAATTGAGTAAATTACAGTCCCATTAAAGTAAAATAGACGATAAAGCAGGGTACACTTTAGGGAATGGCTACCTTGGGAGTGACAGGTCGCTATGAGAGCTTTATCCAGGCTGAGTGTTGTCTGTGTTTTCGTCTTACAATTCCTTCACAGTGCTTGGAAATCAGTCTTCACGTTCTTAATAGATACAGCAAGGCACTGCTTTAAAATCGTCTGGTTCACAAGTTAGAAGAAAAAGCAAATAGCACTTCTACCTGTTCGTCTTCATGCAATGGCCTTATATACAGCTTCTGACAAGGCTATGAAAGTTTCAGGCTGTGCAAAATGGAAACAGGATGGTTTCTATTTAAAACAGTCATGATTTGAGATTAGTTTTGAAGTTAGTCAGAATAAATACCACTACCACCAACAAATACCATACTATGAAAAGCCATTGGTTGAACACAGCCAAGATAGTTTTGAGGCAACCTTCACACAGCTATGGCAAGAAAGTATTTTGCTTCTCTCACTCAGGGCTTGTTAAAAAAGTGAAAAAGGTTGACCTGCTACTGTACATTTCCCCTTTCCAGTTCTACTACTTCATTAGCGGCACCTGTACATTGGAAGTCACACTCCATTCAGCCTGCTATTTTCTTTTGAGCTTATGCTTCAAATAAGACACTATTTCAAAGACCACACCATATGTGTATTTTCCACACTTTGGAATATGTAATATATTTAGTTGAGTGGTAATCACTCACATATTGGGACAACAGAGGCAAAGAAAGTACTGACTGAGAGAACGGCGCGCAGAGTCGCTGATGTTTTAAAACATGTATGGATGATTAATTACCTGGAGCTGCTGGTGGAAAATACTGGTTTTAAAGAACACAGAGAGAGACTGCACCAAAACCAGTGTTACCTCTCCTCCATTGGAATAAATGAAATTTGATTAAAAGAGAAATGAGAACCATCTTCTGCCTGGTAAGCAGAATATCCACAGTGAAACGCAAAAGTATCCTTCACCCTTCAATATGGTTACGTTTCCATCAGAGTTTGTACAGGGTCATTTACCAAAGGACAAGAAGGGAAGTCATTATTGCCTTTCCCTTTACCTGTAACCTCCAACAAATGCATATTACATTGAGTGAGGGGCAGTCAATCAATTGCGACCATACAATTACAATCTATCAACAAGGCTGTCAGCTTGAGCAGATCCCCAGGCTGGAGTTGGTAATGATGAGTTCAAACCCCTGAAAAATGTCTTTCAAGTCTTGTGTGTGTGTGTGCGTGAGTGAGTGTGTTTGAGAGAGAGACAAAATACATAGACAGAGGTCCTACGCATAGACATACGTCCTACACATAGACAGAGGTTCTCCGTATAGACAGAGGTATTACTCATCGACAGAGGTCCTACGCATCAACAGAGGTTCCATATCACAGGGTGTGGTGGGGCACAGCTCAGGTGCAGATAAAATAGGCAAGAGATCAGGCAGAGTGGAATTCAAGTCGACGGCAAAGTCACACAATAGACTAACAAACGACAATCTGGGAAGGGACAAGGGAAATAATGAGAGTGTGTATATATATATAAAGGGGATTACCACAGGTGTAGGGCATGAACAATCAGGGAGGCAGAGGAGTGGCTGAGAGCAGGTGAAGGGAATAAACAATCAACAGACACTAAGAGATAAACACAGAACAAAAAGGGTGTTACATTCTCTGCATTTAAGTAATGAAAAGAAAGGTCTGACCAGTCGATAAACCACAGCTTTTAGTAGGACTAGGATCAACATATGTGGTGGTCAGACCTGATTGTCTCTTGTTTGAGAAGTGCTGTGAAACTAATAATGTACATCATTCACTGAAGTACACTAACAATTTCAAATTGAATGTGGGTTAATTTCATTGAAGCTGAAGTCATAAGGCTCCTAAAATAGTGTTATCAGGTAGAATACATTAGATCATTTGCTTTCGTTCTGGGCTTTTTTTGTATTTGTTCAAATATTTTTGTGTCCAACTTTGATGTTTTTACTGTTGGTCTCCAGATCTTTTTAGATAGAAGGATACAAACCCTTTGAGGCTGAGCCCTGCTCTGATATGTGCTGTGGATGTGAACTTAGAGGATGTGTATTTCTGGGGTGGAAGTGGAATTTTCTGACTTTGGAATAACAACACTCCACCTTTCACTGGCATGTCTTAAAGCAAATTCCTCTCGGTTTGTAAATCTTTATTTCCTGTCACAAACCCACAGGAACATATCAGACACTCCTCTATAGACCCTACGTTTGAAACCAAGCTCCATAAATCCCCAAATTAGTTTTTGCATTGGTTCGAACTGCGCAGGATAGCAATGCTAAATAAATAAATGTCTGGCCTGGACGATTGGGGGAGGTAGGACTTCAGGAAATGGTTTACTTGGGAGTCTGAGTGCTTCCAGGTTGTCATTCCCTATGATTGATCGGTGTGTTTTTAAATGTCCAAGTGGTGATCTGAAGTGTAGCTCTTGTTTCATATGGCTTAATAGGCTGGAGTGGGCCCAACTGTAACCATGCCCAAATGGCCTTGATCATTGGAGCTCTGTGCATACGATATCAAATCACTTGACTCCACCTACAGATTAAAGGGTGTGGGTAGACCAAGGACTATGTAATGGTTGTCTGTTTTTTCACCAGGGAAAGTCAGGAAATATTATCCTCTCAGTCTCTCAACATGTCATAATAGGTTGTAAAGACATTTCCCGCATAAACACCTGCAGCAATTCCTTTACCTTTTGAAGAGTGAAAGAAAGACTGAATGAGTTAAAGCAAAACCAACGATAGACCTCATATACTTGATGTATTCTGCCTCAGGCAAAGTCATCACTGTATGTGTGTTGCTTGTATGAGAATATGGAGTGTTTGTTTCATCATTTTCTTTCTCTAATACCATTGGAAGGTGTTTTTAAAGACTTTATGAGCTACTATATTAGTTTACATATTTACAGTTGCAGACTGAAGGAGACGCATACGATTTCTTGTCAGAAAAAAACCTCCACATATCACCCAGCTTACAAGTTAATCCACATCTTATTATGGCGACTGAGCCGGCGAGGGGTAGATTAAAAACAACATGTTTTTGAGCAGGTTTATGAATCAACTATATTAAAGGGGAGATTAGTTTGCTTTAAAGATTAGGTGTGGACTCCATCATCTGCAGATTTCAACGTATGCAGGACGAGTGCTACCAAGCACATTGTCATCACTCTTCCTGTTGACTGATACGCTGGTTTAGTAGCATGTCGCATGTTGTCGAGGACTTCTTATACTCTCTTTGATCATCATTATTCTGGGTGAGGAACTTTTCTTTTATTAAATAGCTTTGAAGATAAGATTTAAAAACTAAATAAAGATTGGCGACGAGTGAAGCACAGATGAAAAAACATCTTGTAGAATCAAGTTCGGAAGGTCTTGATATTCCCTCCCAACGATGATGGAAAAATACACAGAGTTTAACGCCTCTATTCCATAAATTTACTACATATACTGGCACTTGAAACATCTGGCGGGCGCCGTGTGTTTCTAAGCACTGTTTGCTGTTCAAACAGTCACTGCGCAGCACCTCTGCAATAACAGTCCAGCCACTTTCATCACTGTGTCTGCTGCTCTAGGAGCGCAGCCAAAATGATATCAATCCAATCCAGGCCAGCTGGGGGACGGACCGACCACTCTACCTGTGAGTTGGCTTTCGTCCTTGAGAAAAGACAGAAATGTAAAACACATTAGCCAAGGAGAACTTTTCGACGAAGACATTGCAATTATTATATTATATTAAATCTTCTGCTGTTGGAAAAAGTCTGGACTAGCATGTGTGCAAACCGAATCCCAGACACATTAGAACATGCACACATCCACCCCGCTCTCTCCCAAATCAACCCTAAACAAACCTGCTCTAACACCTCTCTGGGGGACTTGTCGGTTGGCAGCTTATGGACCACACACAGACATATACACACACTCTCGCAGACTCACGCAAACACAAGTGCACACACCGGCAAATCCACACACTCTAATTTAATATCCATAACAACATAACCTTGAAGGATAAAATGCAGGAGTCATTTAAATGCTAATTTGTTTGTTAACATAACATCAAGATTCTGCACGGGACAGGTTACGGAAGTAGGCTGTCACTTGATATGTATATTTTATTCTACTTTGTTATTTTTATTGGAACTTTGATTATGATAATACAAAACACTAAATAAAACATTAATATAAACAGGAAGGACTTGAGCAACATCTTTTATGTATTCAGGTGCTTATTACCAGGAAGGAAATAAAGAATGGGCAGAATGAAATTTGAGGAATCTGTGGATATGTCAATATTGAACTGATGTGTCAAATCATATTTATTTGTTGGGTACTTCATATGCACACACTTTAACCTCTGAGTCTATGAACACGCACACAGCTCCATCAACCCTGTTGGTGTGTGAGCATGGAAATTGAAGAGCATACAGATCAAGCGATGGTGATGGTAGTATATATTTCATCTATTTAGTCCAGTTGTGGCTCATATATAGATATTTTAGTGTAGTTTTTATTAATCCTCTTTTTCAATGTTATCACTTTTATCATTTATGATATTTCATTCTTGACTAATAATTTCCCTTACTAATTGGGAATCATTAATGATTCACAATTGGCAAATAAAGATACAATTTATTGTTTGATTATATACGGCTCCTGACTATATACATTTTTCATTTCTACCACTGTAAACCATCAATACTTCTAACTGTTTTTACTTTGTTAATGTAATGTATAGTCTCTTTTCTTTGTAAAAGCACAGAATGTATATGATAATGAAATAAAAGATTGCATTTTTATTGATTAGAGCAAATACTGTCAGTAGTTTTAATGATGTATCATAAGCTGCTTGGAGCTAGCATCTGGAAGGTAAACTGCTCATATATAATATATATAATTTTATTCATGTAAAAAAAATCTCCTTCAAACAACTGGATTTATTCAAACATTTCATCAAAACTATATTCCACAAGATTCCATTTAAACACATAACGTTTGAATTTACCTTCGCTCAATGCTCATTTCCACATAACAGAGCCTGAACGCATCATAATGTAGCCAAACAGAACATTTGTGAAGATAATAAAGCTGTTGTTTGAGAATTTGCCGAAACACCAAAGCTCTTATGACTGTGGTCCATGTATGTGGACGGCATGCCGTGGCAATGTGTCTTTAATGCTCTGCAGAAAAAGAGAAAGACATATCTCTGTTGGAGACGATGAGAGCAGATATTGGGTGGTGTCAGTTGGGACATAATTGGTGTCGATAAAATGTCTTGTAAGGAACAAAACTATAATGAAAAAATACAGGTTGAAGTTTCTTTTTTCTTTTTCTTTTACAAAATTGCCTATCTACTTTATTGTCTCAAAATTAAGCCAGTGTATCACTGCCTTTCGTGGTTGTAGAACCATCGTGAGTTATGGGGGCATCTGAAGCATTGGTGGGAGAAATGATCAATTGGGGTATTGTGTGTCTGTGTGTGTGTGTGTGTGTGTGTGTGTGAGTGAGAGAGAGTTTATCCAATTTACGTTCACCCCTGTGTCGGTCTGTCTCTTCGTCTGTTTAGGCTTGTGTCTGTCTAAAACGCTCCCTTCACACAAAGCCCTCCAGTGTGCTCTCATCAGAGGGACGGCCTTGGTCAGTGGAAGTATAAACTCCCCTCCTGACTCCAGCGTTGACAATACCACTGATGTGAGTGAGAAATGGACACTTTACCGGGAGAGTTGTGGTGGTAATGGGGGGACGGGGGGGTTGATCGGCAACGGCTCGTCTCCTCATTACCGCTGGTGCCTTTTAGAAATGGGATCTGTTTATTTGGCAGAGTCTCTCCTCGTGGCATCGCAGCTCTAGCGGGGCGATACGGGCAAGTGCTCTGGCGAGCGTGCGCCATTGTGATTATTATATCACTTACCAGCGCTCGTCAGAGAGACATCACTTCTGAGAGCGTTTAGCTAACGCAACCAGCCGTGGAAAATGTTGAGTCTCGTTTGCTCTTTCTGTCGCCGGAAAGGGGCACGGCAACAGTGCGGGCCTGTGTTTCTTGGCTGGTGGTTGTGATTTGCTCTTGTTTAGGTCTTTAACTTTGTCTCAGTGGGCAGCATATGTGTATTTATGCATGCATGTGCGTCAATTATTTTGGTGCGCATGTGTGTGGTCTACGTAAGAAGTATCGGCCCACCCTTATTATCCTATGTCTGTATAGTTTCCTACCACACACTCGTACTCAAAAGACATGGTACGCTTTCTCTCTATTTAAATTTCTGACTGGATGGGCCCACTCTGGACCGCGTACAGGCTGAGGGAGAAAGCTCCCTGTCCGCGATGATCTGTATAAGTGGTTTGGACGAGCCTCTTCGTGATGAGAGCACCACTCCAACCTGACTAGCGATACGTCAGTGTCGGTCGCAATACCCCGACCCATATGTCGGCTCGCGGTCCTCTTACGCTGAAGCAAAGACTGCCTCGCCTCGGCGGCGGAACATTTTCATCATTATACATTAGGAGGATCCCTCTGTGTCATCGCATACAATGGGAGTGCGGGTGGATTTTCACGCAAAGTGATTTGTCCCCGTTGCCATATTTTGTGGCTGAGCGTTAAGTTGTTGGCGAGTAGGGACGATGACTCATGTGACGACCTGAGAGCAGAGTGGCACGGCAAAGTCCTTTTGTGTTCCGTCCACCGGCTTTCTGGCTCCGTTTTCAGACGTGGAGTACGCAACTTACTCTTTATCTGTCTCGTATAGATAATTTAGACGCGGGTGACAGAAAGAGGCACATGCTCTAGTGATATTTGGCCACCGGTGGGAGGGGAAGCAGTGTTAGGGAAGAAAAGCGTTTGTTTTCTCACAAGCTGGATGGAATTTAAAACGGATTTTGCAGCCCATGCAAACTATACACCCATGCACTCCCCTGCTTGTCATAGTAATCTCTCTTATATTTTCTTCTCGGTTTCATAATTTTACATTTTGGTCTGTTCAAAGTCTGACGGTGATTAAAGAAATAATACGACATTTATTCTGAACCATTTGCTCTCACGCTGTATATAAATGATTTTGCTTGATATTCATTTATTCATCCATGCAGTTGGCCTGAATTAACATTGAAATATAGAGAGGGAGTACCTTTTACGAGTGTGGCTATAGAAAAGTTGTATTTATTTTTTTACCATCTGTGACCTGTGCAATGAGGGGAAAAAAATATTTGCATCTCCTACGCACCTTTTAAATTGGCACACTTATTGGGTTTGTGTCGAATTTATTATCTTTGTCCTGAATACATAATCAAATGATACATTTATTACAAAACTCTCCATGAGGCAGAATGAGACACACATGTGTCACAGAAATGACAGAACCTTACAAGTAACATAACTTAAGTAAAAGTGAGTTGTATAGCTGGCACCTTCTGGTAGATTGACTCATCCAGATGCTCTGGTTCACCAACATTCTTATTGTTTGGACAATCCGTGATACTTAAAGTATAATAAAAAATAATTTCCTGAAAGAAATGTATAGACGGGTACTAAAACAATCTCTCTCTGTAACCGCTAGAAGTGTGTGGTGGTGTCTGCAGTGACCCTGCCCCTCTGGCTGTGTTATGGCTCTTCTTATTTTGCTGTTTTTGGATATTTCTGTGCCGTGGCAAAGGGCCTCCGGGGCCCACTCGGGGGTGCTCCCCTGTCAGTCTCTCTGCCCTGTGATGCCGAGCGGAGACGCATACACAGAAACGAAGAGAGAGCAGACATGCCACAGCTGGTTTTAAGTGTGCTTTGGGCTGCACTCATGCACACAAATCCGGCACCTTCCTGCAGGTTTGTGAGGTGTGAATGTGTTTATTGTACTTCAGAACGTAACCGCAGAGTAGCAATCAGAGAATAAAGTTTTATTACTTTGATTCAAAGCTTTGTTGTCATAACGCTGGACCCTCTCTTCATTCAGTCTCTCACACGGAAACACCTTTGCTCTCTCTTTCTCTCTTGCTCGCTCAATTGCTTGCTTGTAGAGCGGGAGGAAAATTAATACTTTTGTCTGCTAGATGGTGTTAAAGCGACACTATGTAACTTTTCCTACCTTAAAATAACAGCTTGAAAAAAATGGTGCCGCTACAATGACTTTTAATATGGCGATTTGCGCCTCCGCCACTGCCATCGGGGGTCTGTGGCCAGAAAACTGCTGAATGTAAGATGTTTGGGCCGCCCGGTCGCAGGCTGTAGTACCCATATGTATGGGCAAACTCTCACTAGCCCCCCTCCCCCCCAACGTTAAATACCTGAAGGGGGCGCTAGCCGCACTACAAGGGAAAAACTACATAGTGTTGCTTTAACTTGGTGCCCTGGTTACTTGTTCTACTTCTATTCGACAATAAAGAACATGATTATTCTAATGGTTTCAGATAGATCATCCCACTGTACTGTGTGCTTCGGGGAGAAAGAGAGCGAGAGCTTTGGACCCGGTGTAGCGTCCCATTGGTATGGCTGTCTTTTATCCCCCTCCATCGACCAATCAATTGGTTGAACAGTGGGACAAATTAAAAGTCAAACAGGATTTTCTTTAGTTGACCACTACCGCCCAAGTTCGCCTTTGCGTAACAAGATGAACGTGTGATGGAAGGTCGTAAACGTAGCTACTAAAACCCTGTTTACACGATGGGAAAACTCATATATTTTCATGCATTTTGGCCTTTCATTTACACAAAAACTGAGGTTTTATCACGGAAAACGATCATTTCTAAAAACTCAGTTTTTGTGTTTGCGTGTGAACGAGGTCAAACAGAGTTTTAGGCTGTCAAACGTCACAGTATGCGACTAAAAATGCTTCACGTCACGTGAGCGTCCTATGCGGACGTATGCGGACGGCGTATTTATGCGAGTTCATATAAACAGAAACTTTTTTTTAAACGGAGGGGCAGAAATATTCTTTCCTGTAAATACCCGGCTATGTGTAAATGGGCCTTAATGAAAACGGTCCGATGTAATTATTGAGACGGTGGTATGGTTCGATTTTTCTGACTGGTTGCTCTAGTAAATAAGTCTTCCTGGTGAGCAGAGACTAGGCTTGGAGTGAAGGCGTGAAAAAGCAGGAGTAGTGTATCCTGCCAATATCGCCACGGTTTTTAAGATGGTATGCACAGTCACACCCAAAGTTACAGTAGGAGTACCCTGGCACACTCACATTTGCATGCATCTACGTGTTAAGCACACACGCACACACTCA
The DNA here is from genome assembly GCA_036178185.1 of Liparis tanakae. Classification (NCBI taxonomy): domain Eukaryota; kingdom Metazoa; phylum Chordata; class Actinopteri; order Perciformes; family Liparidae; genus Liparis; species Liparis tanakae. The sequence goes on along the minus strand of CM070104.1, from coordinate 7,950,614 downwards.
TACATGTGTTTTCAATAAAGCCGACAGGCAGGAGTATAATGGTAAGTGGCAGGAATGGGGTTAGGTTTCCCATAGGTCCCGCTGCACCGTGGTGGGCAATGGGTTTAGAAGTGGGTCCAGAAGTGTGGGTCTATGTGTGTATTTACACATGGATATGCCAGAGTGAAAGTGTGTTTGAGATTGGGTTGTTTTCACAGCAATGCGGGTGGAAGGAGCGAGACCCCACCCCTCAGTCTCGAACAGAGGAGTGATTGTGCAGCAGACGGAGTGGGCTGGATGGTCTGAGCTGCCGTTGGGGAGAAGGTTGGACAGAATGTTTCCCCTGAAGCCGCACCGTGACAGGTGGCGGAGAGACTACTGTCACCTTATAACCCTCCCTATACCTCTCAAACCAAAACCGCCACGGATAAAATCCTTTTACTAAAATCTTGTTACCTTCTTTTTCGTCAATGCGTAACTGCTCTCTTCAATTATTGATGCTATAAAAGGAAAGGCATGTTTGGAAGTAGTCATGAAAACTGAAATATTTACCCATGCTCTTGTGATTCTCCGATCTAAATGGCCATCTTTCATCGGCTGTGCTCAAAATCACATCTCTCCCTCCTCACCTCTCAGGCCTGAAGTGTAATTTCCCAACTCTAAATCCAGAAGTGCTACCGGGGGACACGTTGGCTAGATTACGAGGTTAAGGCTTCATTTTGTCCCTGAGCTGTAGAGAAAACGAAAAGCAACAAACTTGTGTGTGACCTGTGCTGGTTTGTGGTTCCAGTGAGAGCCCAGAGCAGCCCCCGAGGCCCCGAGGTGTCTGAACCACCTCCACTCACTTCTCACACAGCCTCAAATTGTTATTGAGCTGGAGGCCTGGAGGGCATGCTGGAAATATTGTTTAATGTTTTTAAACAGAGAAAGGCAAGATACAGGGACAGCTGCACAGGGCCAAAAGCCACAACCATGATGTACAAGGTAACGGGTGCATTTCACACTATGCTGGTGTGTGTGTATGTGTCTTTTTGAATGCTACATGGGCCACGGAGAAAAACTACAAAACTAAACATTGATCGACAATTATTTCCCTTCGACTCTCTATTTAAAAGAAATCTTTTTCTTCCTAGTTGTCAGGCAGAGTACTCTGTCTTTCCAGTCAGGCTCAGTGAACTTGTTTTTCTAACTTTGGTTTCTATCAAAATCAGTTTCTGTGGTCAGTAAGCTGATCAAAGTTCTCCGGCGAGTATCAGAAACGGATACACCGACCACATCAGGAGGGAAGAGCGCAGAAGTTTTATAGCATATCTGCTCGGGCCATCTGTGAAAAATATTGCTACTAGCGCCATGCAATCTCTGTTAAAAAAATCATGAGGAGATTTTGAATGAGTTTGTAGGATATTACAAGGGAAGTAGATCTTTTTTTCTTAATGTCAATGTGTTTAGTGTATTAGGATTTCTACAGCGCTTATTACAACCAGCGTTACGAAGTGCTTTGCTGAGCAGCATACGATGGCATAAAGACAATGAAAGAGAGAGATGAAAAACAATAAAGACATCAAAAAGAAATTTAAGATCAGGTACCAATAATCTAATGGACAGGTAGAAAAAGTGAAATTGCCAGCAATAAAATTATAAAAACAACTATAATCCATCAGCAGGGATATAACAAGCAGCATAAAACAAAAAAGAAGTGCAAGACTTCATTTAGCAGAATTCTGACGAATAAAACATGATGGTTGAAATTCAATTATTAAAAGAAAGCTGCCAGAATTCCCACAGATTTAGAACGTCATATTAGACGTAAAGGCCCCCTTAAAGTGTTATCAGTGATCATGTGATCAACTGTTGTCAGGGGTCAAACACAAGGCCAGCGGGACAGATGCTGCATGCCACGCCCGGGCGCCTTTAAAAACCTGATTGCCTTTCTTAAAAAAAATTGAAGAAAAGAAATCCTGTGCTTTTATTTTGAAGTTGAGCACAAAGCCGGCAGGGCCGGATGCTGCCCGCCACGCCCGCAATGCCTTGAACAACCTGATTGCCTTTTTTTTAAATAAATTGTTTAAAGAAATCATGTACTTTTATTTTGAAAACTAATTTTTCGACAGCGGAATGTGGTCTGTTCACTCTTTCAGTGAGATGGCTTAAAGTGTTATCAGTGATCATGTGATCAAGGGTCGCTAGTCTGAAAAGTTTTCCTTTGATTTGACAACATTTCTTGTCGGGGGTCAAACACAAGGCCCGCGGGCCGGATGCTGCACGCCACGCTTGCGGCGTCTTGAAAAACCTGGTCGCCTTTCTTTAAAAAAATCCTGTGCTTTTATTTTGAAGTCAAGCACAAAGCCTGCGGGCCAGATGCTGCACGCCACGCCCGCGGCGGCTTGAAAAACCTGGTTGCCTTTCTTTAAAAAAATCCTTTGCTTTTATTTTGAAGTCAAGCACAAAGCCTGCGGGACGGATGCTGTCCGCGGCGGCTTGAAAAACCTGGTCGCCTTTCTAAAACCTTTTTTTTTTTATCCTGTGCTTTTATTTTGAAGTTGAGCACAAAGCCCGTAGGGCCGGATGCTGCACGCCACGCCCGCGGTGGCTTGAAAAACCTGGTCACCTTTCTTAAAAAAAAATTGTGAAAAAAAGTCCTGTGCTTTCATTTTGAGGTCAAGCTCAAAGGCCGCAGGGCCGGATGCTCCACGCCCGCCACGGCTTGAAAAACCACATCACTTTAAAAAAAAGAAATTGATAAAAAAAAATCCTGTGCTTTTATTTTGAAGGGAAATTTTTCGCAAGTCTGAAAAGTTGCCCTTTGTTACAACAAGTCACATGACACTTCAATTCTGTTTCAAGATCAAGGTCAACTTGAATAGAATGTTGTGACATCACGATGATGTCACATCAAAGACAATTTTCTGTGGGTAAACCTGTATATAGACTCCAGCCCAAGGCAAATCTTAAATCCTTTTTTTCTCCGGATCTTCACAGCAAGTTATTACTGACAACCAGCGGCAAAGTCATTAATACACCACAACAGTCTTTTTAAAGACTCACCACAGAAACCTTCAGGATACATATATCTCTTTGCGCCTCTCCACTTTGCTTCATGGATTGCGGAAATAACCAAAGACAGGGCGCTCAGGCGGACCGTCCTCAGGACCATCAACAAGACATTCCTCAGGAACCTCCTCAAGGTCAAACTTGGCAATTTCCATTGTCTTCCGAATATCTAGCCTATCTGAAATCGGTTATTTATCGTTCTGAAGATGAGATCCACGATCTGAGGAGGTGTCTCGATGACAAAACTGAGATAATTAATTTTCTCAGGGAAGAGAATAAACAACTCTTTGCGAAGTCCCAAAGCTCAGAGATAATGGAAGAAAATATCCAGACACTTCAAAGCCAAAACCAGGCCTGGCAACAGAAGCACAAGTTAGAGAGCGAGCAGATCCATCATCTCAGTGCCCAAAACAAGATACTGGAGGACGTCTGTCTCCGGAGCAAGAGGAAGAATCAAGGCTTCTTAGGGAGAAAGACGCAGGACAGAGACACAGTGTTGGACAAGATGAAGAATAAGATGCTTGCGAAGAAGAATAAGACAAAAGGGATGCAAGAGAAGGAGACGGTGAGTGTTATTCCAACCCGATGCACACAAGCGTGTGAACTGGAAAGAAAGAGTTGGGAGACACTGACAGTTGAGAGCAGAGTTCACTGCAGCCAACTGGAAGAGAATATCCTCAGTCTCACTGAGACACTTGAGGCCCAAAAGCAGCTGCTCAGGCAGAGCAACCAGTCCTGGCAGGACAAATATGACGTTCTTGAAGAGAAGAGCGCCCTGGCGGCAAATGGCTTTGAGATAAGAATTCAGAATTTGCTCTCAGAATGCAATGCTGTGGAGGAAATGTGTCAGCAGCAGATCGACACGGCAGAGCGGTTGGAGCTGGAGAATCGGGTCCTGGTTCAGAAACAACAGAGACAAGAGTCAGAGATCCAGCAGCTCACATACGATAGCAAGATCCTGGAGGAGATCTGTCTCGAGTTCAAGAAGAAGAATCCATTCTTCTTTTGGAAAAAGATGGAGGACAGAGACACAGAGTTGGACAAGATGAAGAATAAGATGGAGGTGAAGCAGAATAAGAAAAAAGGGAAGCAAGAGGAGGAGACGGTGAGTCTCATTCCAGCCCGATGCACAAAAGCGTGTAACCTGGAGAGAAAGAGCTGGGAGACACTGACAGTTGAGCACAGAGTTCACTTAAGCCAACTGGAAGAAAATATTCTCAGTCTCACTGAGACACTTGAGGCCCAAAAGCAGCTGCTCAGCCAGAGCAACCAGTCGTGGCAGGACAAATATGACGCTGTTGAAGAGAAGAGCGCCCTGGCAGCAAATGGCTTTGAGACAAGAATTCAGAATTTGCTCTCAGAATGCAAAGCTGTGGAGGAAACGTGTCAGGAGCAGATCGACACGGCAGAGCGGTTGGAGCTGGAGAATCGGGTCCTGGTTCAGAAACAACAGAGCCAAGAGTCAGAGATCCAGCAGCTCACATACGATAGCAAGATCCTGGAGGAGATCTGTCTCCAGTTCAAGAAGAAGAATCCATTCTTCTTTTGGAAAAAAATGCAGGACAGAGACACAGAGTTGGACAAGATGAAGAATAAGATGGAGATGAAACGGAATAAAAACAAACAAAGGAAGCAAGTAGTTGTGGAGGACCAAGAGGAGGAGACGGTGAGTGTTATTCCAGCCGAAGAGAATATCATCAGTCTCACTGAGGTACTTTTGGCCCAAAAGCTGCTTTGGGAGAAGAATGCAGAGTTGGAAAAGAGGAAGAATGAGAAAAAGTGGTTCATCTTTTGGTAGACAGAAGGTGCTACACTGATGGAGGTAGATCCTCCATCAGTGTGTAAATGACAGTGTGTGAAACAAAGCGCTGTTCATGGGAAGACTCCCAGGCTCTGGCAGCCTATGTTAATGTAACCTTGGGCAAGACACTCGACTCCAAATTTCCCCCGTAGTTGATCTACGGTTTGTGGATGTAGTCCTGATGGGCAGGTGCTGCGCTGATGGAGGTAGATCCTCCATCAGCGTATAAATTATAAGCGCTGCTCATTCAACATTCATCAAAGTGTTTTTTCAAACATGATGCTCAGGTTTTTCCCACAAAAATCAAAGCGATGCGGCAGGACCGCTCACTGACCCGGCTGATTCCCTTTCCCCGTGACCCGCCGGCGCTGCAGCCGACTCCCGTTCCCCGTCGGGAGCCGGCCGCAGCGCCGACAGTTCATGGGAGTCGGATCCAGCGCTGACTCGTTCCCCTTAACCTGTCAGTCATCCACCAGCGCTGCGGACGACTCCCTTTCCCTGTGACCTGCCGGCGATGCGGCCGACTCCCTTTTCCCATGACCCGCTGACAATGCGGCCGACTTCCTTTCCCCGTGACCCACGGGCGATGCGGCCGATTCCCTTTCCCAGTGACCCGCCGGCGATGCGGACGACTCCCTTTCCCCGTTGGGAGCCGGCCGCGGCGCCGATGGGCCACGGGAGTCGGTCCAAGCGGTAACTCGTTCCCCGTAACCTGTCGGTCATCCGCCGGTTCTGCGGCCGACTCCCTTTCCCCGTGACCCACGGGCGATGTGGCCGATTCCCTTTCCCAGTGACCTGCCGGCGATGCGGCCGACTCCCTTTTCCCATGACCCGCTGACAATGCGGCCGACTTCCTTTCCCCGTGACCCGCGGGCGATGCGGCCGATTCCCTTTCCCAGTGACCCGCCGGCGATGCGGACGACTCCCTTTCCCCGTTGGGAGCCGGCCGCGGCGCCGATGGGCCACGGGAGTCGGTCCAAGCGGTAACTCGTTCCCCGTAACCTGTCGGTCATCCGCCGGTTCTGCGGCCGACTCCCTTTCCCCGTGACCCGCCGGCGCTGCAGCCGACTCCCGTTCCCCGTCGGGAGCCGGCCGCAGCGCCGACAGCTCATGGGAGTCGGATCCAGCACCGACTCGTTCCCCATAACCTGTTAGTCATCCACCAGCGCTGCGGCCGACTCCCTTTCCCTGTGACCCGCCGGCGATGCGGCCGACTCCCTTTCCCAGTGACCCGCCGGCGATGCGGCCGACTCCATTTCCCAGTGACCCACCGGCGATGCGGCCGACTCCCTTTTCCTGTGACCCGCCGGCGATGCGGCCGACTCCCTTTCACCGTGACCCGCCGGCGATGCGGACAACTCCCTTTCCCCGTCGGGAGCCGGCCGCAGCGCCGACAGATGCTGTATGCCACGCCCGGGCGCCTTTAAAAACCTGATTGCCTTTCTTAAAAAAATTGAAGAAAAAAAATTCTGTGCTTTTATTTTGAAGTTGAGCACAAAGCCGGCAGGGCCGGATGCTGCCCGCCACGCCCGCAATGCCTTGAACAACCTGATTGCCTTTTTTTTCAAATAAATTGTTTAAAGAAATCCTGTGCTTTTATTTTGAAAACTAATTTTTCGACAGCGGAATGTGGTCTGTTCACTCTTTCAGTGAGATGGCTTAAAGTGTTATCAGTGATCATGTGATCAAGGGTCTCTAGTCTGAACAGTTTTCCTTTGATGTGACAACATTTCTTGTCGGGGGTCAAACACAAGGCCCGCGGGCCGGATGCTGCACGCCACGCTCGCGGCGCCTTGAAAAACCTGGTTGCCTTTCTTTAAAAAAATCCTGTGCTTTTATTTTGAAGTCAAGCACAAAGCCTGCGGGCCAGATGCTGCACGCCACGCCTGCGGCGGCTTGAAAAACCTGGTTGCCTTTCTTTAAAAAAATCCTTTGCTTTTATTTTGAAGTCAAGCACAAAGCCTGCGGGCCGGATGCTGTCCGCGGTGGCTTGAAAAACCTGGTCGCCTTTCTAAAACCTTTTTTTTTTTTATCCTGTGCTTTTATTTTGAAGTTGAGCACAAAGCCCGCAGGGCCGGATGCTGCATGCCACGCCTGCAGCGGCTTGAACAACCTCATTGCCTTTTTTTTTTAAAGACATTTTTTAAAGAAATCCTGTGCTTTTATTTTGAAAAGTATTTTTTCGACAGCAGAATGTGGTCTGTTCACTCTTTCAGTGAGATGGCTTGAATTGTTATCAGTGATAATGTGATCAAGGGTCGCTAGCCTGAAAAGTTTTCCTTTGATGTGACAACATTTCTTGTCAGGGGTCAAACACAAGGCCCGCGGGCCGGATGCTGCACGCCACGCCCGCGGCGGCTTGAAAAACCTGGTCACCTTTCTTGAAAAAAAAATTGTGAAAAAAAGTCCTGTGCTTTCATTTTGAGGTCAAGCACAAAGGCCGCAGGGCCGGATGCTCCACGCCCGCCACGGCTTGAAAAACCTCATCACTTTAAAAAAAAGAAATTGGTAAAAAAAAATCCTGTGCTTTTATTTTGAAGGGAAATTTTTCGCAAGTCTGAAAAGTTGCCCTTTGTTACAACAAGTCACATGACACTTCAATTCTGTTTCAAGATCAAGGTCAACTTGAATAGAATGTTGTGACATCACGATGATGTCACATCAAAGACAATTTTCTGTGGGTAAACCTGTATATAGACTCCAGCCCAAGGCAAATCTTAAATCCTTTTTTTCTCCGGATCTTCACAGCAAGTTATTACTGACAACCAGCGGCAAAGTCATTAATACACCACAACAGTCTTTTTAAAGACTCACCACAGAAACCTTCAGGATACATATATCTCTTTGCGCCTCTCCACTTTGCTTCATGGATTGCGGAAATAACCAAAGACAGGGCGCTCAGGCGGACCGTCCTCAGGACCATCAACAAGACATTCCTCAGGAACCTCCTCAAGGTCAAACTTGGCAATTTCCATTGTCTTCCGAATATCTAGCCTATCTGAAATCGGTTATTTATCGTTCTGAAGATGAGATCCACGATCTGAGGAGGTGTCTCGATGACAAAACTGAGATAATTAATTTTCTCAGGGAAGAGAATAAACAACTCTTTGCGAAGTCCCAAAGCTCAGAGATAATGGAAGAAAATATCCAGACACTTCAAAGCCAAAACCAGGCCTGGCAACAGAAGCACAAGTTAGAGAGCGAGCAGATCCATCATCTCAGTGCCCAAAACAAGATACTGGAGGACGTCTGTCTCCGGAGCAAGAGGAAGAATCAAGGCTTCTTAGGGAGAAAGACGCAGGACAGAGACACAGTGTTGGACAAGATGAAGAATAAGATGCTTGCGAAGAAGAATAAGACAAAAGGGATGCAAGAGAAGGAGACGGTGAGTGTTATTCCAACCCGATGCACACAAGCGTGTGAACTGGAAAGAAAGAGTTGGGAGACACTGACAGTTGAGAGCAGAGTTCACTGCAGCCAACTGGAAGAGAATATCCTCAGTCTCACTGAGACACTTGAGGCCCAAAAGCAGCTGCTCAGGCAGAGCAACCAGTCCTGGCAGGACAAATATGACGTTCTTGAAGAGAAGAGCGCCCTGGCGGCAAATGGCTTTGAGATAAGAATTCAGAATTTGCTCTCAGAATGCAATGCTGTGGAGGAAATGTGTCAGCAGCAGATCGACACGGCAGAGCGGTTGGAGCTGGAGAATCGGGTCCTGGTTCAGAAACAACAGAGACAAGAGTCAGAGATCCAGCAGCTCACATACGATAGCAAGATCCTGGAGGAGATCTGTCTCGAGTTCAAGAAGAAGAATCCATTCTTCTTTTGGAAAAAGATGGAGGACAGAGACACAGAGTTGGACAAGATGAAGAATAAGATGGAGGTGAAGCAGAATAAGAAAAAAGGGAAGCAAGAGGAGGAGACGGTGAGTCTCATTCCAGCCCGATGCACAAAAGCGTGTAACCTGGAGAGAAAGAGCTGGGAGACACTGACAGTTGAGCACAGAGTTCACTTAAGCCAACTGGAAGAAAATATTCTCAGTCTCACTGAGACACTTGAGGCCCAAAAGCAGCTGCTCAGCCAGAGCAACCAGTCGTGGCAGGACAAATATGACGCTGTTGAAGAGAAGAGCGCCCTGGCAGCAAATGGCTTTGAGACAAGAATTCAGAATTTGCTCTCAGAATGCAAAGCTGTGGAGGAAACGTGTCAGGAGCAGATCGACACGGCAGAGCGGTTGGAGCTGGAGAATCGGGTCCTGGTTCAGAAACAACAGAGCCAAGAGTCAGAGATCCAGCAGCTCACATACGATAGCAAGATCCTGGAGGAGATCTGTCTCCAGTTCAAGAAGAAGAATCCATTCTTCTTTTGGAAAAAAATGCAGGACAGAGACACAGAGTTGGACAAGATGAAGAATAAGATGGAGATGAAACGGAATAAAAACAAACAAAGGAAGCAAGTAGTTGTGGAGGACCAAGAGGAGGAGACGGTGAGTGTTATTCCAGCCGAAGAGAATATCATCAGTCTCACTGAGGTACTTTTGGCCCAAAAGCTGCTTTGGGAGAAGAATGCAGAGTTGGAAAAGAGGAAGAATGAGAAAAAGTGGTTCATCTTTTGGTAGACAGAAGGTGCTACACTGATGGAGGTAGATCCTCCATCAGTGTGTAAATGACAGTGTGTGAAACAAAGCGCTGTTCATGGGAAGACTCCCAGGCTCTGGCAGCCTATGTTAATGTAACCTTGGGCAAGACACTCGACTCCAAATTTCCCCCGTAGTTGATCTACGGTTTGTGGATGTAGTCCTGATGGGCAGGTGCTGCGCTGATGGAGGTAGATCCTCCATCAGCGTATAAATTATAAGCGCTGCTCATTCAACATTCATCAAAGTGTTTTTTCAAACATGATGCTCAGGTTTTTCCCACAAAAATCAAAGCGATGCGGCAGGACCGCTCACTGACCCGGCTGATTCCCTTTCCCCGTGACCCGCCGGCGCTGCAGCCGACTCCCGTTCCCCGTCGGGAGCCGGCCGCAGCGCCGACAGTTCATGGGAGTCGGATCCAGCGCTGACTCGTTCCCCTTAACCTGTCAGTCATCCACCAGCGCTGCGGACGACTCCCTTTCCCTGTGACCTGCCGGCGATGCGGCCGACTCCCTTTTCCCATGACCCGCTGACAATGCGGCCGACTTCCTTTCCCCGTGACCCACGGGTGATGCGGCCGATTCCCTTTCCCAGTGACCCGCCGGCGATGCGGACGACTCCCTTTCCCCGTTGGGAGCCGGCCGCGGCGCCGATGGGCCACGGGAGTCGGTCCAAGCGGTAACTCGTTCCCCGTAACCTGTCGGTCATCCGCCGGTTCTGCGGCCGACTCCCTTTCCCCGTGACCCACGGGCGATGCGGCCGATTCCCTTTCCCAGTGACCCGCCGGCGATGCGGACGACTCCCTTTCCCGTTAGAGCGCCGCTGGCGCCGATGGCCACGGAGTCGGTCCAAGCGGTAACTGTTCTCGTAACCTGTCGGTCATCCGCCGTTCTGCGTCGACTCTTTCTCGTGACCGCGGCGCTGCAGCCGACTCCCGTTCCCCGTCGGGAGCCGGCCGCAGCGCCGACTGCTCATGGGAGTCGGATCCAGCACCGACTCGTTCCCGGCGATGCGGCCGACTCCCTTTCCCAGTGACCCGCCGGCGATGCGGACGACTCCCTTTCCCCGTTGGGAGCCGGCCGTGGCGCCGATGGGCCACGGGAGTCGGTCCAAGCGGTAACTCGTTCCCCGTAACCTGTCGGTCATCCGCCGGTTCTGCGGCCGACTCCCTTTCCCCGTGACCCGTCGGCGCTGCAGCCGACTCCCGTTCCCCGTCGGGAGCCGGCCGCAGCGCCGACTGCTCATGGGAGTCGGATCCAGCACCGACTCGTTCCCGGCGATGCGGCCGACTCCCTTTCCCAGTGACCCGCCGGCGATGCGGCCGACTCCCTTTCACCGTGACCCGCCGGCGATGCGGCCGACTCCCTTTCCCAGTGACCCGCCGGCGATGCGGCCGACTCCCTTTCACCGGACCGCGGCGATGCGGCCGACTTTTCCCAGTGACCCGCCGCGATGCGCCGACTTTTCACTGCGGACTCCGCCGGCGATGCGGCCGACTCCTTTCCCAGTGACTCCGCCGCGAGCGCGTCGACTCCCTTTCACCGGACTCCGGCGATGCAGACGACTCCCTTTCCCCGTTGGGAGCCGGCCGTGGCGCCGATGGGCCACGGGAGTCGGTCCAAGCGGTAACTCGTTCCCCGTAACCTGTCGGTCATCCGCCGGTTCTGCGGCCGACTCCCTTTCCCCGTGACCCGTCGGCGCTGCAGCCGACTCCCGTTCCCCGTCGGGAGCCGGCCGCAGCGCCGACTGCTCATGGGAGTCGGATCCAGCACCGACTCGTTCCCGGCGATGCGTCGACTCTTTCCCAGTGACCCGCCGGCGATGCGGCCGACTCCTTTCACTGCGGACCCGGCGATGCGTCGACTTTTCCCAGTGACCCGCCGGCGATGCGGCCGACTCCCTTTCACCGTGACCCGCCGGCGATGCGGCCGACTCCCTTTCCCAGTGGCCCGCCGGCGATGCGGCCGACTCCCTTTCACCGTGACCCACCGGCGATGCGGCCGACTTTCCCAGTGACCCGCCGGCGATGCGGCCGACTCCCTTTCACCGTGACCCGCCGGCGATGCAGACAACTCCCTTTCCCCGTCGGGAGCCGGCCGCAGCGCCGACGGGCCACGGGAGTCGGTCCAAGCGGTGACTCGTTCCCAATAACTTGTCGGACATCCGCCGGCTCTGCGGGTGACTCCCTTTCCCCGGGACCCGCAGGCGGTAATATATTTACTATTAAAACAATTGATTAATCCAAGTTTTTTTTTTACCTGGTGCTCAGGTATTTCCACACCAACTAAACCTTTTTTAATACTGCATGTTTAACCAAGTAGGTTTTATTACCCAGGTGCTCAGATCCCCCCCCCAAAAAAAATACAAAATTCAAAATTAGTTAAATATATTTACTATTAAAACAATTGATTAATCCAAGTGGATTTTATTACCCAGGTGCTCAGATCCCCCCTTCCCAAAACAAATTCTAAATTAGTTCAATTGATTAATCCAAGTGGTTTTTTTTAACCTGGTGCTCAGGTATTTCCACAAAAAAATGTTTTGGTTAAAATACTAAATGTTTAACCAAATGGGTTTTATTACCCAGGTGCTCAGATCCCCCCACCCCAAAAAAAAAAATACAAAATTTTAAATTAGGTAAATATATTTACTATTAAAACAATTGATTAATCCAAGTAAATTTTTTTTACCTGGTGCTCAGGTATTTCCACACCAACTAAACCTTTTTTAATACTGCATGTTTAACCAAGTGGGTTTTATTACCCAGGTGCTCAGATCCCCCCCACCCCCCTCCCAGAATAAATTCTAAAGTAGTTAAATATTTTTACCATTAAAACAATTGATTAATCCAAGTGTTTTTTTTAACCTGGTGCTCAGGTTTTTCCATAAAATAAAAAATTCTAATCCAAAATTCTAAATTATTAAAATGTATTTACTATTAAAACAATTGATTAATCCGTGTTTTTTTTACCTGGTGCTCAGGTTTTTCCACACAAATTGTTTTTAATACTGCATGTTTAACCAAAGTGGGTTTTATTACCCAGGTGCTCAGATCCCCCCCTCAAAAAATACAAAATTCAAAATTAGTTAAATATATTTACTATTAAAATAATTGATTAATCCAAGTGGGTTTTATTACCCAGGTGCTCAGATCTCCCCCCTCCCAGAATAAATTATAAAGTAGTTAAATATATTTATCATTAAAACAATTGATTAATCCAAGTGGTGTTTTTAACCTGGTGCTCAGGTTTTTCCACAAAATCCAAAATTCCAAATTTCAATCCAAAATTCTAAATTATTAAAATGTATTTACTATTAAAACAAGTGATTAATCCATGTAGTTCTTTTAACCTGGTGCTCAGGTTTTTCCATACAAAAAAATCTATTGTTTTAATACTAAATATGTTTAACCAAGTGGATGTGTTTAACCTGGAGCTCAGGTTTTCCCACAAAATTCAAATTCCAAATTCAAATATAAAATTCTAAATTATCACAATTGATTTATTATTAAAACAATTGATTAATCCAAGTGTTTTTTTAACCTGGTCCTCAGGTTTTTCCACACAAAAAAAATCTCCTCCGTGAACCGCCACCTTAACGTGGAGGAGGAGTTTGAGAGGCTTGTGATCCTGGGAGCTGCGTTGTCCAGGGCATTAGCCCCTGGTAAACGGGTCGCAGGGGAGAGCCTAGACTAAGAGCGGTTTATGTGCATCATTTACGTATTAATAATATTAGTAATTGTGAATGACGGTTAAAGCTCTTTCTACCTGACCAAAATTCAGTCTTCCTTCTCTAACCCCAAAAAACTCTTCTCTATCTTTTCCAACCTCCTTGATCCCCTGAGTCCCCCTCCTCCTTCCTCCCTTTTGCCGAGCCACTTTGTCGACTACTTTACAAACAAGATAGACGACATACGCTCCTCCTTTACTAATCCATCCTCTATCACTTCACCTACACCAACTCCTTCATCCCCCTCTCTTTCCTCGTTTACCCCTTTGTCTCCCAGTCAAGTTCTTAGCTTGGTGACCTCTGCTCCACCGACCACCTGCGCCCTTGACCCCGTCCCGTCTCACATCCTTCAGGCTGTTGCTCCTGACCTTCTGACCTTTCTCACCCATCTTATTAACAGCTCCCTCTCAACTGGCTGTTTCCCCAACTCTCTGAAGGAGGCCAGAGTCAACCCTCTCCTGAAGAAACCCACGCTTGACCCGTCTGAAGTCAGCAACTACAGACCGGTCTCTCTTCTTTCCTTTCTTTCCAAAACTCTGGAGCGAGCTATCTTTAACCAAGTGTCCTCCTATCTCCACAGCAACAACCTTCTTGACTCCCACCAGTCTGGATTCAAGGCCGGCCACTCAACAGAGACTGCCCTCCTTGCTGTCTCTGAGCAGCTTCACTCTGCTAGAGCAGCCTCTCTCTCCTCTGTCCTTATACTTCTAGACCTTTCTGCTGCATTTGACACCGTGAACCACCAGATCCTTCTCTCTTCTCTTCAGGACCTGGGGATCTCAGGCACAGCACTCGCTCTTTTCTCTTCCTACCTCACCGACCGCACTTACCGGGTAACTTGGAGAGGATCTGTATCTGATCCTTGTCCTCTCACTACTGGGGTTCCTCAAGGCTCCGTCCTGGGTCCCCCCCCTGGGTCCCCTCCTTTCTGTACACCAATTCTCTCGGCTCTGTCATTCGTTCGCATGGCTTCTCCTACCACAGCTATGCCGATGACACCCAACTGATCTTCTCGTTCCCACCGTCCGAAACACAGGTGGCGGCGCGAATCTCTGCCTGCCTGACTGACATCTCTCAGTGGATGTCTGCACACCACCTGAAGATCAACCCTGACAAGACCGAGCTACTGTTCCTACCAGGGAAAGGTTCCCCCACTCACGACCTGACTACCACCTTCAACAGCTCCGTGTTGGCCCCTACCCTGACTGCCAGGAGCCTCGGGGTGACGCTAGACAGTCAACTCTCCCTGACGGCCAACATCGCTGCGACATCGCGTTCCTGTAGGTACATGCTGCACAACATCTGGAGAATACGACCTCTTCTTACCCAGAAGGCAGCGCAGGTTCTGGTCCAGGCTCTGGTCATTTCGCCTCGACTACTGCAACTCCCTTCTTGCTGGTCTACCTGCTAAGGCCATCCGGCCTCTGCAGCTCATCCAGAATGCAGCAGCTCGACTGGTCTTCAGCCTCCCGAAATTCACCCACACCACTCCGCTCCTCCGCTCTCTTCACTGGCTACCGGTGGCGGCCGCATCCGCTTCAAAACATTGGTTCTGGCGTACCATGCTCTGAACGGATCGGGCCCCGTCTACATCCGGGATGTGGTCACACCGTACACCCCGGCACGTTCGCTCTGCTCGGCAACAGCCAACCGACTTGTGACTCCGTCACCTCGAGCTAACCACTCGAAATCCAGACTGTTTGCTGTCCTGGCTCCTCAGTGGTGGAACCAGCTCCCCACTGACATCAGGACAGCAGAAAGTCTCTACATCTTCCGCCGGAAACTGAAAACGCACCTTTTCCGACTATATCTGGATTAATCACAGACTTGCACTTTGGTAGCACTTGAATGGCTCTTATTATGGTACTTTTGTAGTTTGACTATGTTGAGGAAATGTTACTTTCTGTATTCTTGTTGTTCTTAGTTTGTACTCTAGGTTGAAATGCACTTATTGTAAGTCGCTTTGGATAAAAGCGTCTGCTAAATGACATGTAATGTAATGTAATGTAATGTGTTCAATTTAGTTTATTTACAATCTGTACACGTATACATCCCTGTATCCATATGTAAGGAACTTATTCTATTATAACATAAATCCATTCAATCAGAAATTAAACCCACATTACTGTATCAAAGATCAAACGCACATAATTAGACCAACTTTGTTCCAAAAAAATGTTTCACGGTTGAGAATAAGAACATGTGTGACAGATGTGGTCTGGGGCGGTGGTTCTCCACTGGTCTGGGGTGGTGGTTCTCACCTGTTCTATTTATAGTCCTCACCTTAGTAAAGTAACTCAAACATTTTCTTCACTTTTGGTGTGAATGCAGCATGGAAGTGTGTAAACAGATGGCACTTTGCCGCGTCGAAAGTTACCTTCAAAATAAAAGCACAGTATCTTTTGCTTACATTCCTTTTTGCCCAGGCAAAGGTTATCGTATGTCTTTAAGTCGACGGGGGGGGCCACATAAAATGACGTGTTGGGCCAGACTAGGCTTGCGGCCCTTGTGTTTGACCCTTGTGTCAAACACGAGGCCCGTGGGCCAGATGCTGCCCGCCACGCCCGTGGCGGCTTAAAAGACTTCATCGCCTTTTCTTTCAAGAAGAAATCCTGTGCTTTTATTTTGAAGGTAATTTTTTCTCCAGCGAAATGTCGTCTGTTCACTCTCTTTCATGCTGTGAGTACACCAAAGAGAAGCGAACTCTCGCCTGGCTTTACTCGCCAAACTATTTGAGATTGTTCGCTTCATGCGCGCTAGATGCTCCGGAGAGGAGGCGCGGCTTATCGCCATGAAAACAGTTCATTACCGCCGTCCACCATGTAAAAATTTTTGTGTCATTACAGTGAGACTGGTGGGGAGTTATTTGACAATGATTGCAGGTGTATTCAAATGTGTTTTGGACCACTTCTGTGCTGCAGAAGTAATTTGCTTTATTGCTCTTATTTCTATTAATTCTCTTTTTCCCTGCAGGAGTCCAGGCTGCATTGGATAATGTAAAAGTGTTTTTCACAACATTATGCGAGATGGACATTGTACCCTGGATGAGGGTACATTTAAAAGTTAAATGCACACTTAGTCTCTTAATTTTGCTCTCTGAGGACGATGTACAGCGATGTCCGGGTGTGGGAGGCTGTCACGTTAGCCCATTCAACTCTCCTGATGTGCGTCTTGTCTCGCACTTGAAGACGCACATTCTAAATTCCTATTCATAAGCTATGCAGATTTGATTTAACTTGTCCTGCCTTACCGTATGAATTGCCCGCGGTTCATCTGGAGTAGCGTGAAATCGCCCGGTCCTGTCGAGCAACGAGGTCCAACAGCACTACATCAGGGTCACCAACTATTAAGGGGTATTAAACTGGAGGTCCCGTGCTCAATATAAAATGAGAATCTGAATCCGATAGATGCGTTTAAAAATAATTAATGGCAAGAAGTCTAAGCAGTAAATTGAAGCTATGATCGTAGGGCCGACCGGAATATTACGCCACAGACTAACAGCAAAGTAGCTGATAGGGAACTATCTTGTAACCGTCTAGAGAACGAACTCACCCTTTCCACCCGTATTTATTAGTAACAGCATTCACACCTCTTTATCCTAAAAGTTAGTTCCATTGGTCAGTTCAGCATGCTGCACTCTAGTTGGCTTATTGGTTTAGTTGGTCATAAACGGGTCATAAAATAGCCGGGTCAAACGTCATGATCCCGCGACCAATACTACTTCCGGTCAGCTGTGTGATGAAAGTTCCCTTTCACAATAAAAGTCCAACATGTCACTCTCCTGCTTCAAGCAACGTCACAGACTTCAACCAACTTCCAACTCATGTGTCAACATTGAAACAATAAACTAACTTTCATTCTCATGCGGCATACATATAATCATAAACACGCATACAATTATAAACATTACTTCTGCCATTGACATCCACATAGAGTAGACATTACCCCTATGCTTCAGAACACATCAACAACAATATCAATATTCTCCCTAATATATTCTATGATAATATCTTGCTATATGTAGACAGAGGTTCAAACCACCCCAGCTCATTTGAATATACGGACATGTAAATGTCACACATAAATAAACAAAGAAATACGTGTGGACACATAAATAGAGAAATAAATAAATGAAGAATTAAGGAAATGTATAACTATATTTATTGAATGATGTTCTGTTGATTTATAACTTATATTTATTTATTTATACATTTATTTAACCATACTTAAGTCATTTTGAGTCCTCCATAGGCTCTGTCTCATCTTTGTGCAAAGTAAAATGTTCTTATTTTTAAAGGATGCTTCCTATTCAGGTCAATTCACACACATATACAAACATTGTCAAATATATCTACTTTTGAATGGACATAAACAGATTAGGTGTGAATAGAACTTAAATCCCTAAAACCCAGGCTTCATCAAATGTTGCAATCACCTTCATATCAAAGGGCTTCATGGTTTTATTAATGGTAGCAACATCCTGTAATTAAACACCTAAAAACATCACGTTGTATGTCATGTTTATCTCATATTTTACATATTTCTTTTTCAGCATTAAACAATCCGAAGCGGCCTGCTTAACTTCGCTGTCTGTCTTTTGTTCGTCTTATTAAGTCTTATCATATCTCGCCCTATTTGCCAAATCGTCTAAGCGCCACTTTCATCATTGCTGCAATTGGCGTTGTTCAGCCGGACGCGTCGCAGAGGACAGATGAACCAAATGATTCAGATGAATCCCAGATCATAAATGAGATCCAAACGATTTCCACCTTTTAACAGTGTTCTGTTTATAGTTAAAGAGAAAACTGTTACTGACAGCAGGACATTACACACCAATTCCCCTGGTCTCCCCCTAGCCTTCCCCTGCATTCATAAATATCCCCTCGCCTGCTTCCCCTAATTACCTAGCATGAGCAGGGCTGTTTCCACTTCCCTCTCACACATAATAGAAACTGCTTTTTAATATCCAGGCATCATAAAATGTCATGCTGACTTAACAGACACGAGGAGCAGAAGGAGCAATAACAGAAGGAAAGGCCGGGTGGGGGAGGGAGGGGGGTCAGAGTAGGGAAGGAGGCACGGGTAGGAGTTGTGCAGACGCAGGATAGATCCTGATTTGACCTCTCCTTACTTTCTTTCGCTCAGGCCTCCTTCTGGCATTCCTTGACGCTCCGCTTTTCTTTTGTCATTTGTCACGTCCGGCATCCAATCAATTTTTACTTTTTAGTACAAAGATGTCAGGAAACTGACGGAAAGGACAAGTGATGTTAGGTTCCTCCTCAAGTGGAATACAAATAACTTAACATAAGATAATCAGCGGCTGATAAATAGAGTTCGGATGTGATTTAATTGAATCAGATCTCTAACTCACTCACCAAATATGAATATTTGAAAGTCTGAATTCCCCTTTAACATATGAAAGTAACTAAAGTTAGAAATAACTACAACTCTATGATTCCCTGTGGATCTGTGATCAACTGTTGTTGGGTGAGAGGCCGTAAATACTACAGCGGAAGCTATTAATCATGATTAACTTTAATAAAGCTGGCCTCATGACTTTTCACGACCTGCAGCCATAACGTGAGCGCGAGCAGCAGAATGTATGAAATATTGACTGTTGATTTGATATTAATTGTTCTTACAAACCAAAATGACAGCTATAATAGATTTGTAAGAGATTTGTTGGCGTTAAATCTTTAAAAACAACAACAACAACAACACATCGTCGCCTCCTCACACGTACAGTCTCGGTTTGCTCAATGTCCAGTGGTCCGTTGACCAATGAGAAGACGGTCCTGAATAATTAGTGTTCACACTGTTAGGTCATCTCATTATTCTAAGACTGTATCAGCTCTCATCACTGGAGAAGTAGATTTCAGATTAGTTGACTTTGTAGTCAGCTTAGCTTTTATAGCTTGTCGTTACTCAGACATCTGAAGCATTTCAACAGGCCCATTAGTCAACCTGTAGCCAACGCCACCCACCGGGACAACAGAGACAAATCACCTGCCACTTTACGCCACATTTCTCACAATTCTTAAGACAGAAAGAGACGGCTTTCAGGAGGGGGAAGAATTAAGTCACACCTCTTGTTAGAACTTTGTTTGTAATGAAATTATTATTATTATTAGTCAGAATTTAAAACAACACCTGCTTTAGCCGCTCTGATTCTGACGTCTATTTTCATTAGGTCCGTCATAATTAGGCCAATGTGATGGCTGTTGAATTTTCCATTTTTAAAGATAAAGTGTAATAATATTCACTTTTCCCGTTGGCTAGGCCCTGTCTCCTGTCTCCCTCTGTGGCCTTTCAACAATTTTTCACTGGGCAGTTTGTGATGGATAGCTTGTATTTATTCACTGCTGGGCGTCTGCTATGTGCATTTGACTCATTTCTGGGCATTACGTATTCATGGCTTGGGATAGGCTGTATACAGGAAGTTATAATTAATGTGTCACAGTAGGAGGTGTTGGTAGACGGCAGGTTTGGTGGAGGGCGTTCTGGAGCATAATGTGATTTACAGTAAAAACAACTGGGAGGATGTTTGTCTGCTGTCCAACGACTGGAAGGAAGGGCTTCCGTCTCGATGCCGACCCAGAGAACTCTTCCAGTCCGTGATATTCTCCAGAACACGACCCACACCGACGACGCCACACAGGATGTTGAATGTTGACAATAGTACTGTAACAGAACCCCCCTGACAGCCACCCCTCCCCCCTCCGGTTCGGCAACGATATGAACCGCAAATTAATTACATCACATTAACCATCACAGTGTGAAATAAGGTTTTGCTGATGACTGTTATCCGCTAATATTCAGTAAAATATGCGATCAAGACATCGAAATTCATTCTTTCTTGTCGCCCATCCCTAATATTGTTACATTGTAAACAACCACCCGTGTGTTCTTTGACTGGATGAGAACGAAGCTGTTCAGTTTCAATATGATGCATTCAGGCTCTGTTCAGAGAAAATGAGTATCGGGGCGAAGGTAAATTATAACGTAATCGTAATGTGTTCCCGTGTGGTTGTGTAACATGTAGAGTTGGTTAGAAAGATGGATACGTAGAGTGTTTGAAGGAGACATTTTCACATTATTATAAATATATATTGAAGATGAATTATAACCGTGAGTTGTATAATCTGTCGCACCAGTAGTTGACAGTATTAATATCTCTTATTTGTTCCTTTTCCAACATGTGAAGGTCTGTAGACTCATCTTTATCTTGCATAAATGGTCAAGTCAAGCAGCTGTTTCACTTATATTAATTTGTTTCTCTTAGCAGACACCTTCATGGGTTATTCACAAACAGCCGGGCCAGAGAGGTCTGTTGAGCATACCTTATGTCCTTTAATTGTCTTCATGTGTGAATAGACTCAAGCTCAGCGAACATTGTGCTCTCGCTCTAATGATCGAAGGCACATTACAGTGTCGACGCACAGCCAATCGTGTTCAGCAATAGGAGTCTTTTATGTTAATTTCATCAATTCAAGTTCATCCTATGTGTTTTATTTACATTTTTTGTTTGTGTCATAATTGTTTTATAAATTATGTCCAGTAAAGTTCTTATTTTATATGGTTTATTTTTCTACTTTAAAATATCTAGCGGTTGCCACTAATGATTATTGTCATTGTTGAATTACCTTCTTTCTAATCAATTGTTTAGCATATATGAAGCCATAGAACGTTAACATTACTCAGAACAAAGATACATTGTTGAAATTGATAAACAAATCATTAATTGCTGAAATGATTACCCATACAATATTGTAATAATAATAATAATAATAATAATAATAATAATAATAATAATAATAATCATGATAATAATGATTAGCATAATGATGTAATAACTTGAATTGAGCTTCAGTTGTTATTTCGTAAAAAATAAAGAATAACATTCAGAAGCGTCCCGGTATCGCCCTCCTCCCCTGACAAACACAGACTTAGGCCTTACTGGAAAATAGCAAGAGCAACAATAAAAAAAAGGTTAACTTCCTGTAATGGAAGTGCCAGGAAAGCCTCAGCATCAGATCTTGATACAAAAGCCGTCTGTTACCTGGGCTCAGCAGCAGCCAGAGGGCACACAGATAAGCACACGTGCATACCTCTGTATCAGTCTGGGTGTGTTTCCCAACACCTGTGTTTATGTGACTAACTTACGTGTGTGTATTTGCAGTATGTTGGATTTGGCTCTGTGCTTATTATATTAATAATCCCTCCCTCTTGATGTGTGTAGCACCGGGCTCCCTATCTCCACCTCTGTCGGCCTCCGGTGTGGGCCAAGGTCCGCAGTAATAGCCGACCTTAATCACCTGCAGTTTGTTAGTGTGTGCGGCTCAGACCTTTTCCAGGTGCGTGACCTGATTCTCCTGCTGGGTAGGTGGTCCCGGGGAGGCCCAGGACCGTTTATCACAGAGCCACGGTCCATTAGAGGGCAGGTCCGTGTTGATGTGTGCATTTGTACATTTACTGGAATCATTTCTTTTATAATGCAAAGTGACACACACCATGATGGTTGTCCTTTCTGTTTTTTGTACTCACTCTCCTTCAGGATTTTTGTCCTCCTCTGTGCCAGTGTGTGTAAATATGGCTGCTGCCTTGTATTCATGGGTGTCGGCAGATCCAAATCCTCCACTGAGCCTTTTAACCTTGTGCGCAGGAGCAGCTTTAAAGCCAATCCAAACATGGTAAAACCAGTCCGAGACCAGTGCCAATGGTAAATGGCAACAGTTGAGGCACAAATTAGCAGCTACGGTCATCAAAGACATTTTCGAGAGCAGTTTTTTTGCAACAGTTACATTTTTGTGGACACCGAAATTGAAAATATAGAGGAAAAAGGGTCATTTGGTTAACATTTTATTTTTAGCCTTGATCTGAGACTTGAGGAATGTTCCACCAAATAAACTCACTGCTGCTTGAAGCCAACACCCAGCACTCAAACACGGGCCTCGGAGAATTAAACCCTAATCCACAGTTTTGTACACTTATTGTCCTTCACAAGTCTTGACCCCCCGTTCATGTGTTTCTTTTGAGTGGTTGAAAGGGGTAACGGTACCCGCTTATCTATCTTCCCCTTCCACCCCCCTCCATCTCCCCCCCCCCCCCATATCTCTATCCCTCCTCTTGCCGACATATTTTCACTGGCCATAATCCTATTAGATGCATTTATGTAGTTTATTGTCTGAGCGGATTAGATTTGGAGAGGACTAATAAGAAGAGGTTGAGATTCTGAATGGGGGTCTCTGTGCCTCCTGTTGGCCGTAACCAGATTTGTGACTGTATTATGTTATATAATCATATCTGTTTTCGGATCGCGCAGTAGTTTGGCTTAAGCTGCTAACGAGACATTGGTTTTACTGTAAGTCGGCTCTGGTTCAGACGGTGGTTATTTGACATATATTCTGGGGCTTAGTAACAGTTTGTTTTTAGGATTTTGCAGAGGCCACACCATATGTGAACCTTAATTTGATAACTTGTAAAAAATATTGCATTGGGGGTCGGCTGAAAGGATTTCTTAAGCGGTCTGGGTCCTCTATTGGGAACGCTGCTTGAGAAATAACTCGCTCTCATGGTTCAAAGCTATTTCTTGTTTACTACTTTTCTGAATCAATTGAAGCATTCAGTGATATTGTGGACGCTGTGATGCTGATCTTGTTTGGTTTTCTCTTCCTTACTTCAATTATTTTTTTATTGAATTGTTAGAGCAAACACAGGCTGCAAATATGTTATAAAAAGTGTGGAACTACATAAGCTGTGGTGTGAATTTAAAACGGGACATTATGACAATTGTGATATAAGTTTGAGGGGAGGGAGGGAGAGTATTCCTTTTACAGTCATTGTTCATTTAAATCTTAATTACTTTCATGGTAATATACATTATTCCCCCGTTGCTTTTGATCTCCGCCGTCATTATTTACTGTAATGAATTCCCTCGCACCTTCACAATTACCTCCCTCACAATGCCAACTATTTTAAGGTTAATGTGTAATATTTAGAAACGAGAAAAAAAAAAATCTTTTGATTTCAAGAACTTAAAATCCGGAGGAATTTAGTCCCTCCTTCTTTCTTTCAAATGCAAAATAGCTTGTTATTTCTCTGAGATTGTTTAAATGCATGCTGCCTGACACATCTTCAAGACTCAGCAGTGCCCTATTAGGTTATATGTTTAAAGATGTCTCTCGTGTTTATCGTGTGTGAAATGCTCTCTTGGAAAATATCCAGTTTTGCCCAGGCAGCGCGCACATTTTAATTTAATTTGAACACATTTCAGAGGCTCCTCAAAAAACTCTGCCTCAAATGTAATGTGAACGCCAGATGCTGCATGGAGCGTGTGCCACGTTGGTTTGAGTTACAGGCAAGCACAGATAGACTCGGCTCCAACCGGCTCGGTTATTGCTCAAGTCAAACACAATCAAAGTGACTTTAAACAAAATATATATGCAGGACTAAAACGAGATGCCGAGTTGCTGAATGCTACATGTTAAGATAATGATCTGCTGTTATGTGGTTCACTCGCTTGTTTTAAAGCTGCCAGGCTTTTTCAAGTAGACTTTTTTTTCCATCCTCATAACATGTTTCTGTTCCTGTTCTATGCATTTACTCTGTTTATTCCCTCATGTGGTGGAGAACTATAGGCATTCACACACATTTACACTCACACCGACATAGCTACAGCTGGAAAGAATAAAAGGCAAAAAGAAGCCTTGTAATTGCTGTTTCACGGCCGTCCCAATTGCTACCGTTCAAATTTGTGCAGATTGATACATTTCAAAATGTTTATATGGTAATGGCTCAAATATAAAGTCCAAAATTGTGAGTTATTTTGAGTTTGCTATCCGGAGCTCTGACTTCAACCTGTTTGGTTGAATGTGTTTATGTAACTCTGTAATGATTCATCCTCTACACACAACATCTATTGCTTCTGTTCCTCCTCTGTTGCTCTCCTGAAGGTTTCTTCTCTTTTTTTCCCCCTGAAAGTTTTTTTCTATTTCTTGGGAGTTTCTCCTGATCCGATGTGAGGTCCTGGGACAGGGGTGGCGTATATATACGGATTGTAAAGCCCTATTATTATATTTGTGATATTGGGCTGTATAAAATAAACTGAATTGAATTGAAATTTGTGTCACTGCATTTCAAAACATTTCTGTGGGTGAAAGCAAAGTTAGTTCCCGTTTGGTGCGCAGCATCCTCTCGTTGGTGACCTTGAAACATCCTGATATTTCCAGTAATGAAAGTGTATGCATAGTTGTGTAAGTATGAACACAGCTTGGAATACCTGAACACACCCCTCAGTCAATTACTAGTCAAAGCAACTACCAAAGTCAGCTCCCCAACATCTGCACACGGCACTGATACACACTGTATACTTGTCCTCTGTCATAAAACAGAGAAATGGAGGACAATGATTCTCCACAAACATGAATCTAACAGGAAAAGAAATACAGTATAGTGGTGTCACGCATTTAAAAAAACAAAAACACTGCAACAAGCCTGATACCTGGTGTTAATTTGTTAACTGTCACAGGAGTATTAGGGTGGACCCAAATGCACGACTCAGGAGACAGAACTGGAAAATAATTCACTTTATTCAAAGTTCCGGCAGGAACAGAACAGACAGGAACAGATAAACACACTTGGTAACCCTGGAAGGCTTCAAAAAGAACACAAGACAATCAGGCAGAGGACAAGTGGAAGTGAGGGAGCTAAATAGTGAGGGACTAACGAGGGGATGGGCTGCAGGTGAGAAGGGCGTGAGGACCAGGTGAAGGGAATGAGGGACTAACGAGGTGATCAGAGGCAGGTGAAGGGAGCTGGACTGACGAGCTGGGAAGCAGGATCTTGAATGACATGATAGTTAGAGAGACATGATGAAAACGACTAATAAAAAAGGAAGGTATGGAGCTGAACTGTTACAGTTAACCAACCATTGTCACAACACCCATGTGATAGGACACCTGGCCTTTCTCCCAAATGTTTGTTGACACAAGCTCAGCGGCGTTGTGGGCCTGCTGCAGCTGCTCGGCTCACATCTTGATTCTCAGAAATAGAACTCTTCACCTTGAGCCCAGCAGTAACTGATTAGCAGCCATAGATTCTCTTTGGAGCACTGATTGATTCTTTTGCATGAGAAAGTGGCTTCTGGCTTCTCACATTGCAGAGGTCAATCCATCTTTCAATTAATCGGTCGTAGAGATAGGCCCATCAGAATTTTGTTTTAGCAAACATTTATAGTTGCATAATAATTGGAGGAAAAAAGCTTGATACCCCTAAAAGTATTAAATATCCAACATCTGTCTGGATGAATAGCGATTAGATTCAAGCAACCAAGAATTAATTATACAGATATTTTTATTTGATATTAGTCCAGTCCCATAAGGGTTCCCTTGCTTTCACTGGTAATTGTTGTCCATCAATAATCTGCATTATTCTTCGCTACAATACATTTGGAAAATGTTTCCATGCCGTTAAGGATTATTGTAGTCTCCCGAGTTGGTCATGACAAAGCCATGAGAGACATCATCAACAGACAATATAATGAGATTTCTACTTCAACCGGCATTGATATTCTCTTTTGAAACACATTCACAAGCTGCTTTGTGCAAAACATTTTTTTATTAATAATCTTTCACATAAAGTGTATTTTTCTTTTTTTTTCTTGAGCAAAATATTTTTGCTCACGTGCCAAACCAAGATGGCTAAGACATAATAGATATTATATATTTTCTTAGCACTTGAAGTCAGATTCACCTTTCACAAATGTCTTAACCATGGTTCCCGGCCCTCACTTTCCCAGGTCATCCTAAATCATCGGTAGTAGATTTAACTCTCCATCATTAATCAGACGGGCTTTGAGTTCTCCAGTTTTTGACCGGACAGGCTGCTGGGAGAAATACAGAACTCGTATTTCTCTCTGGCTGGAGCTCAGTGCACCACAGACCTGATGTGGATGATGCAGCCGGCAAGATTAATTGGGCCCAGTTACAGAGGATCAGCAAATTTGGTGCTCTTCACATGCTGCTCCTCCATATGGTAGCACAGAAGTCACCAACTATGATTAATAGTTCAGGTTACTATCTTTCAGGTTGTGGCAGTCAGAATTTAAATATGTTTTGAATACCATATTTTGTATTCTTACAGAGCAATGCTAATAATCACAAGTTCACTTTTTAAAGTTTTCTTGTTTAAAAAAAAAGAAGCAAATCCAAACACTGCTTCTGTAAGTCAGACTTTACTGTTGATCAGTTAACCAGATATGCAAAGCACACACTTGCAGCATCTAAGCTACTTTGCGACATTGTTACGGCTACACTCCAAAAAAGGTTAGCCTTGACATAAAGTTAACTTCTATCACCGCCTCCATTGTTAGTTTAGAAAACAAAATGTTGCCTCATTATTTTTGGTATTTATCTTTTTATTTTGTATTTCACACCACTTTGGCCTAAAAGTGTGTTTCCTAGCAAAAGGGGTTTGCAAATTGCCTCAGGTCTTATTTGCCTCAGTGGGCCTGTGGAGGCGGTACTGTTGTGGTCAGCACTCCTAAGACTCTTTGAATTGCAAATCACCTCTGTAACTCAAAAGTAATGCAGCGGGGAACGTCACCTGCTGTCATTTCTCTGCATTTGGGTGCGTGGGGGCACCATTGTCGAGGAAGAGCAGTTATTGTTTCCGTCTCTGGTGTGACTCTTCCTTATTGTAGGAATGACTAGGGCCCGCTCCCTCAACCTCCACCCCTCTAATGTGCCAGAGGGCTCCTTTAGCTGTAATATTGCCCGTCTGCAACCATTACAGCATTGTGCAGCGGGACTTCTTCCTGATTAAAGGAAAATGAACCGCAGAACTGATGGTTTTGCTTAATTCATAACAGCAACCAAACTTTTGGGAGCACTCTACATACACTAAAAAAGTTCAGAAGAACTTCTGTTGTTGCGAGTGTCATTCAGCCAACTCTTTATGTATTTTGTTAATGTGTGGAGGGTGAGCAGACATAAAGGTCCGTTAAAGATGTCTTTGATCCTATAGTACACTCATTTACATGTTATATTTGATATTAGGATGAACATTCAAAATAAATCTATGTGCAACACGCAGACTGTATTGAAAAAGTGCTTTGTTATGCATTTAATAAGGAAATATGAGTACTATGGTATATTCAAATTACTATATTTTGTTTTGCAAGTAATATAAGTACATTACAAGCTGTATGGACTGTTTTTAGTAACTTAAAATATTTTACATTCTTTTCCAAATCTAAGCTCCAATATTATACAATGTGGAAAAATGCAATCAACATATAGGGACACAATGCATTTGTCAGTAACTGTATCATCTATTTTCAGTCAGACTTCTCCAGCTCCAGCTATAGTGTCACCTTTGAACTCTATATGGATGTGTAAGCACCAAATGGATTACCAGCTTTTATTATCACCCTCTGCTCCACTGGTGATGTAATTATAGATGTGTGTGTGTGGGGGTTTGCATGTGTGTATATATAACATACTATTATACGTTACTTAAGCTATTCTTTAACAGAAAAATGCTGACTTTATAGTCACATTCTACTCCAACACCAGACCACAGAATACAAAAGTCAAACAGAAAAATTGAACTTCCATCTATACGAACAGTGACGATATTTGGGGGGGTTTGTCTGATGCGAGTTACAAAGGACACACTCTGAACTGGTATTTCTTAATTAGTGACACTGCTGGTTTGTGTGGCAGGCAGAGAGGTGGAGAGAGAATACCACTGAGGGGTCAATACAGGGCGCCTCTCTATTTGCCATGCTAATTAATTCACCATGTCTCTCCTCTCATTGCCTGCAGCCCATTATGACTCCAGCACGGTGAAAGCTCCATGGATTTAAAAAATAACTATTGTCTCACCATTTTGGATTATTTCTCTTTCGCGATCAAACATCTTTTCTTTTTTTTTTTTTACAAAATGTAATAACCAGAGATAAGACAAGCACACGCATTCATAAGGGCAATACTATTTGGAACAGGATATGGTTCAAAATAAGGGGTGTTTTTGCATTTTGAATGCAGTCTAATCCGTTTATAATTACACAGTGAGGAAGTGAAATAGTGGTCCGACTGTTTGAATGTGTAATCCCCTTCATGTGCATAAACATGAGCAAATTTCATCAACGAGGCCGGACTAAGACTTCTGGATAATTACCTGGGGCCAGGAGTATTTTGATAGACCTGCCTGCCCCCCTTTCCCCCTGTAAATAATGCATACAAAGTTGAAATCAGAGAGGCCTATGCAATGTAAAATTACCTTCAAAGGCTGCCGTAAAATTGGGCAGCTCATCCGTGTAGACAGGAAATGAACCAATGTTGCTTTTGTGAAAGAACAAGAGCTGAGATTCCATGTCTCTAAATGACAACCTCAACGAAAGCTGTCAGATAGGATTTATTTTATCTCCAATGATATTGCATGCCTACAAGTTATATTAAATATGGAGGGCAACTTCATCAGAGTATTCTTGCTTATTATGTGCCCTTGCCACACAAATATAAGCCCCCTTGCCTTAGAATATATGATTTTAACTGTAGCCCACATCCCTATAACAATGATACTGGAGATTTTTCAGTGGAGCTTTGAATTGATTTAAAACAGTAAAAAAACATTGACATCAAATGTATTTTTTTAATAATTGATACTATTATCAAATTGAAACCTTTCACAAATGAGACAAAAATTATAACATGTTCAAGTCACTGTTCCGATTACTTACAAAATGTCCAAAGTTAAAATCTGATTATCTTGCGTATAATCTCCTATAACAGTCACGCTTATTGTTCACAACAGACAAACTCCAAACACATTTTTCTCGAGCTTCAGACCAACGCAGGCCTATGCTGTGTTTTAGTGAAACCGTCATAGCAGTGGTACTCCTTATGTTAATAATGCCTTTCTGCTGACTTTTTAAATTACACAATTGTCATAAAACTTTTCCCCAGTCCCATCTTGGGCAAGACAGGGGGAAACTAACATGCGTTTATCCCCTTTTAACTGTGCTGGAGATATATATTGTTAATTTTTACAAAGTTAGAGCATTACAGGTAAATGTCTTTGCTGAATTGCATAATGAGGCCTACATAATTGTTTGAGATTTAAAAGCTTACTTTGCAGTGCAGATCACATTATTAGTGCCACAATTAGACTCTCCTTGGAGAAGGCAGGTCGTCTCTGAAACTGCTAAAATATGCAATATTTGCAAAAATAAAAGAGGCATAAAGAGAGTTTAATAATGTCCCGCTTTTTATGATACAACAGAATCTGGAAGAACTCTTTGAAAACTAGTTATTGTCAGTTTTGTTGTTGGTGGCGTATAATGGAAAATAGGGAGGAAATTGTTGGGAAGATGAAGTTCATTAAGACTAATGGAGTGCAAGTTATTGTAGATTGATGACGGTCAGGATGAGATTTGATACTTTAAGGATTATTTATGAAGCTTCCAATTCTCTTTCATGTAATCAACACCTAAATAACCCTCTGTACAGAGCAGAAAACTCCCAGTCTTAGTCCATGCGTATTAAGCTCAATAAGGTGTCTCATAAATCACTCTAATTGAAAGGACTCCGCCATGGCCGTTCCTTGCAGACACCTCACAGACGCCGACATGTGATGCTCCATTTGAACTCCAGATGAACTGGTGGCTCCAACCTCCTCTGGTTGAATGAAACCAAAATGACGCGACTGAAAGAAGAGT
Source organism: Liparis tanakae (assembly GCA_036178185.1). Lineage (NCBI taxonomy): Eukaryota > Metazoa > Chordata > Actinopteri > Perciformes > Liparidae > Liparis > Liparis tanakae. The sequence goes on along the minus strand of CM070104.1, from coordinate 7,920,698 downwards.
TCAGATACGTCACTTGCAGAGAAATTACAATTTGTATTAATTTGATGTGGAAGAAATGGTTTGCTAAATATACTCTGTATGTTATCGTAGGTTCAATGGAAAAGAGCAAGTGAGTCATGTGCAACTGCATTTCCTCCAGTTCACCAGCGAGTCCGACATCTGACCGAAGGTCGCAGCACTGAGGGATTGTGCTTTTAGAAGTGTTTTACTTGGAGCTATTACTGAGTAAAACAACTGATTGAACTGGTGGCCGGCTATGGGAGTGCCACTGAAATCACTAGGTTCACACATTTAGTTTGGACAACCAATTAACTGTTTGTCATTTTTTTAAAGATCTTCTCAAGACATTTTTGACAAATTCTCTGAAAGTCAATTTTGAGTGCTTATCCATTGGAGGCCTCAAGTTTCAGCACCACGCTTGTTGGAGATACGCATCGGACCACGATTAGCTTCCTAACTAATTTTCTGCACAGTGCATCAAACATCCCAATGTAGTAACACTATGCAAAAGTGGAGGGAAAAATTTAGAGAAAACATAAAATATCTTTCTATTAAAGCTTCTCAAATGAGACATTTGTCTTATTTTTATATATATATATATATATATATATATATATATATATATATATATATATATATATATATATATATATATATTTGTAAAGGTGTATCTTTCCATTCCTTGACTTTAGGCAAAACTAAACGTTTTACCTGAAAAACATCATTTTTGTTTTTTGGCACGTTACAGGCTAAAACTATGTAAATATTCATCATTTGAAGCCCAAAAGATCACTGCGTTTTCCAGATGCCCATTCTGACCTTGATTATACGGGGTCACCAGCAAGATGGTAGGGTATTTTGATCACATACTGGTAGCCTTCCCTGGAGCCTTAGGGAGAGGTGAGAGACCTCAGCATTAAGTCACTACATTAAATCTGTCTCATGCCCGACCCATTAAGGACAGTTTTATCACCATTAAGCAGGTCAAAGGGCGTCTCCTCACTCATTTGAGTGGAAAACAGAGGGTCTCATTTGGTTACTCTTAATTTGATTGAGTTCGACGGTGATGTTTGACATGGAATAAGGTGGAAGCATTTGTGTCCAAATCCCAGTCAATACAATTGATAAATGTGTACTTACCTTTTACTGTCCTTTAATTGTTTTCACTAATTATTTAGCCCTTTGAACACTTAAGAAACAACCAAAGAAGCTCCGAAGGAAGCGCTTCACTTTAGCTTCCAAAGTGTTTATACCCATAAAAACCTTCAAGTTCAAATAATATTGTAATGGAGAAGTGACATCTGCACAACGGAAACATATTAGAGATGAAATTCTTACGGAACAAAAAAACAAATACATCCCATCACCTTTATCAAATGTTACATATACATGCAAATACAAATATTTTGCCTAATCCAAAAGTCAATCCCTTATTATGGACTCCATTGGAAACCATCAAACAATATAAAATGCCATTATAACCAAGTTGTTAAGTTATATGAATGGCATATTATTTTATTTCTTTACCACATATGAACTGACTCGTGGTCTCCACTGAGTCACCGTGTTTCCGTGACCTGTGTGTACTGCTGAAGCTGCTGTGTTAAGAGTGAGACACCTGTGAGGCCGTCCCCATCCTGGGAATGCTCCGAGATTTATTACCTATTGATACACACCTTCGCCGAACACACCCCCAAAGACACCCACGGTACATTGTTGACTCATGAGTTGCACAGCCTCGAGCCCATGAATCATTTTCTCAGAGAGAATATTCCCCTCTTTCTGCACTCTCCTTTTCTGTGATTTCACATCCTCTGTCAAATAGATAAAGTACTCTGTGTGCAGCCAAATAAAGAAACAGTGTTTTTCATTGCCATCGTCCGTTTCTCTCGCTCCAGAGAAAGGAAATGAAATGATGGTGGATTTCACTACTTGTTCTTTCACAACTTGTACTTTTGCTCTTCGTAGTCATGTTTTGGTATTCAATCAGTAGCTGGGCAAATAAAATACTTTCTTCCCTTAGTCCTTCTAGACGTCCTGCCATCTCTTCCCTCCATATGGTCTTAAAGGGAAATAGAAAGGAAATGGGCTATATTCAATGATTTGATGTTGACTTAAAATTTCCCATGCATCATTTTCAAAATGTTATGGAACATTTTCCAAAAGCATCTTAATCTGCAGTTTAACAACCAGAAGTTGTGATTGCATTTCACTGTGATCCTTTTCCTAGTACAGCATATACGATATGCATGTGTGTTTTCTGCGGAGACATTGAAGGTACAATGACAGGCGTAATAAAAATAAACCTGCCTGTCGGGGCTTACTTCTACATTCATCAACCCATCTGAGTGAGCCTTCTGGGCTGGTTCAGCCTGGGAAACTCCATTTGTCACCTGCTAAATGCTGCCAATGTGCACAGAGTTCCCACTGCCTGTGTCATTCGAGAGAGGAGATGTGGGTTTTATTTATGGCTTTGGGAAAATACACAAGGAAAAGCCTGTAGAGATTGGTAAGAGTAGGTTTGTCATCTTCATAAAGGTGAATACAACTGCTTTTTTTTGTGTCGTATGAGTTTTATTATAATAATTATACGTCTTGGACCTTTGGTCCCTGTTTGAATGCCTTGATAAGTAAATTCAAAATGTATTAATTGAAAATACTTTCTGATTGATCTATCATACTTTCTTGACTTGTCATCATCACAAGGGAGTCAATGAGTTCTATATGGAAGCATAGCAGCAAATGTGCATTAAATATTAAATACATTTTATCATGTTATATACATTTATCTATCCCCCATCTCAGCTTTAAATGAGCACTGTTAGTCCTTCCATCTCCTCACTACCTTGTGCTACATTTCCTTAAACCTATTACACAATGTCTATGCAGTGTGACTTCACAATAAGATTCTCGGGTGCAATAAAGTTGACGTTGGTACAACCAAGGCCACATTGTTTGGCTCCAAGTACAATAAAGGAGAAGTCGATTTTTCCCGAACGAAAAAAAAAGAGGGAAACAAAAAAACTGACAAAGCATTGTAATTGTCAGAGTAAGAAATAAGAGGCACTTTGATATTTTCTTTTTTTCCAACAGTGTTGTCATGCATTATTTATCTGGAGAGTTTATATCAGATCGCCGAGGCTGAGCAGAGCAGCCATTTTACATCCCGGTCTCTTCCGTGTGTTTTATGATAAATGTTCTCAAAGTGCTCTGCATTTTACCCAGAGTGCACATAAACTACAGGCTGGCTAAAGCCATAACTCTCCTCGACCCACTCTCAGGATTGCAAGCACCACTCCACAGACTCTTATTCAGAGTCCCAAAACATCTTTAGAGTTCGACTGTTTTCCTGAAGAATGTTTTACTTTGCCGTCCTGGTCCTCTTTTCCCAACCTTCAACAAATTCATACCATAACTGAACTATTACCATCTTCAGGGGTCATGACCCTACTGACTTACTGTGTTTCTTCCTTCAAGTGATACAAAGTAATTAATGACAGTAAATGATGAAGACATTATCTGTTGCACAGGTGGTTGATTGTCACTGAATAGTTTCTCAGGCCAAGGACTCCGAGCATCTTTCAATGATGATGAGTAAACAAACCGACTGAATTATCCCTGTCAGTCTATTTCTACATCTCAGTTAAACAGCCTGATGAACAGTGGTCATTAAAGATGATCAAAGTCTACACAGGTTGTCGTGCTTTCGATGACACGGCCAGAATCACAACTGTGCTTTGTGTTTTTGATGGTGAATAAAAATGACTCCTCTCTCTTTCACGAAGACGAGCTGAATACACTTCATCAATTATTGGTCACAGTGGACATCGTGCATGGCCGTTGTGACCAATTTTAAAGGTTTTCTACAAAGAGAGGCCATGGGTCTGCTCTCACTATTATCATGTCGGGTCAGAGGTCACATGACCTGCAAAATGATCACATCAAACTGGTGCCTGCAGGATCATTGACTATTTCATAAACCCACACGTAAACCAATTACGACCAAACCTTGATTAAGGTTTGTTGTTTCTCATTAAAAGAGAGAGAGGATTGAGTTAAAAGTCCTTTATTAACTTCCCTAGCTTCCAAATCCATGCAGACCAGCTGCAATTAGCTCCAACTACCTCTATCCATGACCAGAAAACACAAAGAAAAAGCGAGAAACACAAATAAAAGGTAAGAAATGTAAAATTGAACAAGACTGTGATAAAGTACCATCTTTAAACTCTATAGTACACAACATCAGTGCTCCATGTTAAAGCATCATTCTACTAGGTTACTGCTTTTCTTTACTTTTTTTATTGTTGTACATTTTGTATACATGTCCTATACAAGGCTGGAGGCTGTGACACGGACACAGTACATTATATGTATTAACAGCGTAAAGTTTTGGACCAATATGGAGTGAGAAACTGGAGCCTCCTGTCATGTATAGCTTGTTCTGTCTGGGCATGTTTGCTCAGCTGGGCGTAGTGTTTGCCCAGAGGATGACTGACTTAGAGTGTTTCTCATCTGCATACATGTTTGACAGGAGACTTTGAAGAGATTGTTTTGACAGAAATGTGTGGGAAATTCTAATGGAGGATGAAAGAAAATGTTTTTTCATAATATTGGAGCCTAAGAAGAAAACACCTTCATATACTACGTACCTGTTCGGCTGTTAAGAGATTTACAACTTATGAAGAATGTGCAAAGAGAATATAAAGAGAAGCTAACATTATAGAGGGAAGCTAACATTATTCGTAATACATCGTTTCATGTATATTTGTTGCCCAGTTGAGTGCTAAACTGTTTATTATAAATTTGACCAGATGCAAAGTGAAGACTTGATTATTTTTATAAAAGGATGCATTTAGCTAGGGAGCGGAGACTTAAATCGGAACTCGGAAATATGTTTCTCTAACGGTTCAGTGAAAATCCTTGTATTTCACTTATTCTTTCATGTGAGTGAACGGGATGATCTGAGTAGCCACCGTGACTTTCCATTGGATGTAGTTACACTGTAATTTCCAGGGATTAGTGGCAGAGACAAATTCAGACAGGGATATCCTGGCAATGAGTGTTGCTGAGCGACTTCTGAACAGACGGTACAAAAAACCCAGTCGAAATGAACTTCAAATACGCTCTTGCGCAATAGCACAGCGACGGGCTTCCGGGTCACCTTGACATCCCCGACCGGCTTCATCGCTGGGTTCTCTGCTGCGGGGGCTTCAATGGACAGAAGGACATGTGGTTAGGACTTGTGGACGTGCTAATGATAGATGTTGGTTGCACTGACGTCACATGGTCGCACGCCTGGAATTCTGTCTGGGTCAGCTCTCGCCGACATTTCCTGGTGGTTTGTGGATGGCTGGTCAACATGGTGAGGGGATCCAGAGACTGCTGGTCCTCCTGGCAGGGGTCCCAGTGTACTCTGCTGTCGACTTTGGTCCTCTACTGAACTTCTGGGAAAACCTCAACTGCACTGGCCCCAGGCACCCCACTACTGGAGAAAAGCCCCTGGGTTTCATTTACAGTCAACAACTTCATGTTCATTCCTCAACACCTCCAACACCCAGTTTGCCCTCAGCACTATGTCTGTCTGTCTTACTTGTCCAGACTTTCATATTGAGTTTTTTATTTAGTTTTTATTTCACAGTATCCTCTTCAGGGAGACCGATTGAGGGAAGGCTGTGGAGGAAGAAAAGGGATGAGCATTTGAGGGATTTTGTGAGAGTAAGTGCTGAGGTTGAAGGACCGGAATACTTGTTTTTACCTCCTGTGCTGACTTTGTGGTCTATGGAGAGCTAGGCAGGCTTGTCTGTACAAATATACCATTATGCTTTACCATCTGTCCCTTCACAAATGTACAAGTCACCCTCGATTAAAAGGGAAGCATTTTAATTGGTACTTGGATAATACATCACTTGGGACCCAAATAGATTTTGCATAATGACCAATACTTCAATCCCAAACAAATACACTTTTTAGATAGGCCATACGTGACCTTTTCAAGGACATGGATGACCCAATAAGGTTGGTCCTCTAACCTTGCAGACCTTTTGACCGATTTTCCATTCAGGCTTGCCGGAAGGTCAGAAGATGTAAAAACCTGCGGGGGCAAATGGTTCAATCTCAGGAGTTCTCCAAAAATATGATTGATTATTAGGTTTTTAATGAGCAGGTGAGAATTCTCCAGCATATGTTGGTGACACTTTCTGCATGTTTAATTAACACTGCGAGGTAGATCAGCATAATGGTGAACATCTGAGGCTCACATTGTATCTGAGAAGGGAAAAAACACACACAAGTATAATCTGAGTTTTCTGCTCTTACTCCCAAATATCCTTGTTCTATGTGTCCTCCGTCTATCCGTGCTCTCTCTATATGCCCTCTCCCGGGGCCTGAGGGAGCCTTTTGATATGCCCCCTCTCTCTTGGCAAGGTTGTTTTTCTTCATTAGGCCCTCTGGGGGCTGCCAGAGTCCCAAAGGATGTCAGAGTACATTAATTCTCATCAGGACACGGGTCCTCTCAGGTGTGAATGGCAGCAAGCAGCTGTCGACAGGGCTCTCTCAATCCTACTGCGACGCATACATCACCCAATGCACGCACACGCACATGCATGGAGAATGTAGAACGAAAAAAGCCAGACACACATGTAAGTACGCTGTTGAAAGAATCATCACACAAAGGAAGATTTACACTAAAATCACTGGTATATGAACACATCTCAATTTAGGAGCTGACCCGAGATAATTACAAAAGCAGCCATATATCTTAAAGTCTTTAGGGGGACAGAATGCCTTCTCTACTTAATTTTCCATGTGAGTAAATTTGCTGGGTGCATTTGAAGAGCCTTTGTGATTGCTCATAGCCTCTCCACTGAGCGCCCTAACCACCACAGGGATAGATCACATAATCTCTCTCTTTTTCCCTCTCTCTCCGTCTCCTCTGTTTTTCTTTCATAGCATGACATAGCCGTGCATGTGTCTTACCAAGATATTTTCTCAAGTAATTACATAAAGTAATTCCTCCCAGTGCGGTTGTTATGGCTCCCTGCAGACGTGTATACAAATTACTCATATTTGCTCTGTGGTCAAAGCTGTGAGCTGTCCCACAAGACTAGGTTTACATTATGAAGGTCTGCCTATTAAAGCCATTTGTTAGGGTCTTCACTCCTGGGAAGAAGCAGCTCTGTAGGACACTAAATGAAAGAGGTTAGCCTTAAAAGTCAGTTGTTAATTACTTCATTTTGTTATAGAAGGCTTCATATTGGATTCTGACTCGGCAGCCAAACCGTAATCCTCGTTTAAACCCAGACACTGCTCCAAAGCAATGGAAATTGCTCCTTCTGCTTATGACAGTTAGTACATTTAAAAAATATACGATGGGGTAAATCTAGGAGGCTTTAAGGCCTTTTCCTATTAGTTTTTTTGTCATCCTGTGATTATTTTGTCATCATGGTGCCATATTTTCCAATGTCTCTGGTTGTTCCATGAATTACTTATCTGTACTCTTCATTACTGGATTCATACTGTTACTGTATGACTCGCTTCAAAGAACTTCTCTTGGCGTTGTAATGCCCTTTATTCAGTAATTGTCTCTAATTAGGAAATGGCTGAATTGGAATAAGGATGTATCCAATTGAAGCTTGAGGACATTTCCAGGCGAGTAGATCACACATTTTACATTGGCTGGCATAGTGTGTTTTCATACTTCTCACATGATTATGACAGTATGGCGGGAGTAAATCCTTCCAGAAAATCCACATGAAGATCCCCGCTTTCTGTGGGTCTCACGTTAGGCGGCTGGGTGAAGCAAATCCATTTTCCTGCTCCTCACTTGGGCTTGTTTTGCCACCGGATCGTAGAAGAGTGAGAGGAAACATATTTTAGTTCATCCTCTGAGATGCATCCTTGTGAGAGAAGCCCATCAGACGGAGAACTTGCTCTGAGACGTTGAACACAGTGCCGGAGCGGGATGACAGAGAGATGAAGGCGTAAAACCACAGTAGGAGTGAGGACACTAGCCTCATTCATCGAAACCGCCCCGGGTTCGAGCAGCTTGTAATTCCTCTGAAGCGCTTGTGTTGATGGTGGCTTGGCAGAGCTTTCTTTCCCGAGACAGAGGGAGGGAAAAGATGGTTGAGGGAGGAGCGCAGGAACGAAAGCGGAGCATTGTCTCACTCAAGGTCACTCTTGGAGTCAGGCAAACCATACATGGAATCCGAGTGAGGGTGTACTGGCTCGGAGCAAGCGCCCAATCACACCGGGGCCCGGCTAGCACACCCCATCACTCTCTCCACTGCACCCACCAGGGGAGCCAGGCTTTGGGTTACAAATGAGCAATTACCACGGTCTGAGTTACGCTCTTTTCACCCCGTTTCATTTAACTTTGTTTATCTTGTATCTCGCAGTTTGTTTTTCGGCTGGGAAAGGCAGTTTCACTCTTGGAGCAATCAACTGTATGGTTGTAACTCAATATAAGTGTAATACACAGTATCATTGCTGTTGTTCAGAGTAGGAAACCGTTAAATAATAACCATATATATATATGTATGTATATATTACTGTGCTCAGTGCTGTGGAGCCACACCTTCGTCATTCCCAACTGTCAGTGAACCTGCACAGGGACGCCCGGTCACCTGATGCATTTCATCTGTTCACTGGAGCTCGACTTTCTGGATTTAAACTCAGGAAAGGGAAAATCAAAGAGCCCAAATTAGCCATCTACATGCCTACATTTAAATAGTTGTGTAATCGTTTGAGCATGTTGCACCGTGGTTATATTTCACTTTAAGTGACATTCCAGTTTGATTGTACCATTCTGGTTTGAGTCAATTTCTGTGGCATAATGAAGCAAAATATTGATTTAAAAAAATGGTATTTGTTATTTAACAAAATCGACTGTTTATCAAAGGCCGTCAAGAACAGAACCTGTACACAATCTATAACGGTAATGTGTGTGATGACATACAACAGCCCATCTTACAGTTGTGTTGTTCAGTAAAGGTCCGTTTCACTTACAATTCATTTTACACACTAATTGTCTTATTTGTACCACGTGTAAGGAAGATATTGAGTTTTAGGAAGTCTCTTTATGCAGCCGTTGTATGATCCTCACCTTCTCCCTGTTACTGTAGTGCAGTATCAGTAATGCTTTGGACCATGGCACAGACACCCATGCAATGTGACAGGGTAGTCCTCTTAAGGTTTCCTAATCAAGTCTCCTTTCCTCCTTCCTTCCCATCTCCCCTTTTGTGCCCTCACCAGAAATCCAGTGTTCTGGCAGCGAGCTCTGTGCTGAAGATCCGTGGCCATGTTTGGGTTGGATTCGGGCCAACGGCGTCTTCTGTCTGCCCTCCTTCCCCATTCGGGATGGTTGCTGCAAAGCGGCTAAATCAGGGACAGTCATTACCTGTCCTCAAAGAGACTTCACCACCGACTTCACTTCATTATTAATAGTAGAGCGATAGAGAGATGCAGATGTGCCAGAAAAGCAAGAATGATGTAATGGGCAAGGAAAGAGTTATGAATAATCTTGAAGGCTTGTACTTATCGTATTCACTTGTTGAGATGATTTTTTATCCCCCCACATATTCAAGGATTGTCGTTAGCTACTGTAAAACAGCGCTGTTAGCTGCCGGTTCCAGACAATGAGGTGTTGACGACTCACAATACAATGTATTTATACAAAGAATGGGGAGGAAGGGCAAAGGAGCCGCTGATTACGCACCAAAGGGTTTCAGCCCTTGCTGGTTTTCGAGCTGCAGCCTGTTGTGGAGGCCCTGCTGCTGCTGCTGCGCGGTTATCTCATAACTTTGGGCATTGGAGCATGAACGCCAGCCACTTCCAACTCTCTTAAAGAACTCATTAAGTAGGCGTCATATTTTTTCAGCTGCCAGGTGCCTGCCGGCAGCCATGGACTGGGATGAAGAGGCCAGTGTGTCCACACCAGGTAGGGGGGGGGAAACTACAAGGTTACTACAAGGAAACTACACAGTTGGGGAGGGAGAGGGGGCATTTCTTGAGGAAATAGGTCTGGCTACAACTAGAAGCATGATACTTTTTGATGAACAAAAAAAAATAAACGAGAAATTAAAGCCTTAAATAGTGGAATACCAAAATAGTAGGTCACAAACATACAAAACATTTTTTTTAAATAATTTTGTCAAATTTGAATTGATGTTGTGTTAGCTGCACTTTAACATGGAGGTGGGAAGGATAAGTGGGTGATAGATGGACAGTTGATGTTTAAAGACCACTCTTAATTGATCTATAACTTAAAGTTCATATAGTCTTTATTTCCAAATTATTTGTTTTTAGCTATTTTAGCTTTTTTATGTTAATAATATAACGACAATGCATGTATCTGACTAATATAGAAAAACATAACCAGCAAGGATTTATTTAATTTCAAACAAGGTTTAAAATCCTTGTTCTGCGCACAACAGTTTTTTACAGTATTGATTTCCCCTGGAACGTTTTACTTCCTGTTGAATTTGGAGCAACACGGCTCAGTGCAATACACAGAAGCATTCAGCTGGACAAGTGATGTCCCTCTGTAGGTAGGCAGTCAGTGTCAACCAAGAAATTAAAAAAAAAAAGATTTATATACAAGAAACATGTCCAGGGTTGACTGCCACGATGAAAAAACATGTTGACCAGTAGGGCTCTCTCATTTTGGTGGAACTGGCCAGTTTACTGACACACTAATTAGACGTGCACATAATTGTGACGCACATAAAGCAGTTGTACAATTGCACTTAGTTTAGAGGATATGAAGACCATTTAAAAAAACAGGCATTGTGGAGAACTATTAACAATCACTTTCTCCAAGTCTAGAAGTGAAGTTAATACGTTCTTTACAATTTTATTTTAAAATATACCTCTGTGGATTCATTTTAATATTATGCAATCAATTATTACAACTTGCTAAATGTAAATGTTAGATTTTGCATGAATGTGAAGCTTTCGTTGAGATGCATCATTATATATCACTGTCTATGATATCATAAAAGTTGCAAAAACATGTATAGTGATCTTATTCTGCTGAACTAAAACTAACAAAAACATAATCTAATTTAAAACAAAAAAAAGTCATTTTTAGATTTGTTATACACAAATAATATAAAGCGTGACTGTCTGATCAGAGGCGTAGGATTGGTTGTACGAATTACACTGTACCGAGTAAGGGAACCCTTCCAGAGGTTGGAGAAGTCCCGTGAGCACGGACTACCCCACATGACTCGGTGCCTTCCTACATTTCAACCCGGGATCCCAGGCGGACTGCAATTGATTTTGGCAGTGGCTGAAATAATGATTGATTGAATCAGAATGGAAAGGACCTCGCCGGAGGATCGACCATGCAGTAACCCATGAGCTGTGGACGCCTTTGCCAAGAAAGTACTCAGTTATTGTAGTGTAAGAAGCGGCAATGCGATTAAAGCCCATAGTTTCCACACACAGAACACTGAAGGTGGAGATTGTGTCCTATGAAGAAATAACGCATGTGACCACTAGACTGTGGTTTTACTGTTAATTTATAATATTGTATATTATCCACCTTACTGTGGTCTGGGATGATGAGGGGATGGAAACCGGCGTAGACGAGCTGTATTAAACCTACAGTAATTACAGTCACTAAGAAAATACTCAATATATGTGGTCTGGGCCTTCTGGATGGCGTCTGTGCTGTGTCAATCTGCTGTCATCAAATCCATATTAAACAGGTTTTGTTGTGGTTTTGTTGTGTGTGGGGAAGCAGTGCAGCTGGCCAAAAGGAGGGACGCTTTACTTATCTTATACACAGCCTTTGTCAGTTTGTAGTTTCATTTCAACATTTGTAAGCTGTAGCTCTGGAAATTAAAATGTTAACTAGTGTGCTTGTTAAATGCTAGACACTGTTATATTGCTACGATAATACGATTACAGTATCACCGGCGTATGAATTGTGTTGCCTTCACTATCTTTGCTCGGCGTAAACATCATCAGGGAGCTCCCTGTCATCTCTCAATTTGCCGAGTGCGCGAGGCGTTATTACGAGTGCGTATTTACAGGACGCTCTCCTTTCTAGGGACCTCCATATCCACCTGTCAGAAAGCAGCTTCACAATCAAAGAGCGCCGCGTGGCATGTTTGATGTGTACTCAAGCATAATGTGCTGTGAAAACATCCCTCTGCTCTGCCAACGCTAAGTCTGCCTCCGTCTCTCTGGCACTGGTTCCTCTGCACTCACATGCCTGCAAGGATAGAATTTAACGCTGTTTTATATTTGGTCATGGTCCCACACAGAAGCCATATTGTGAACAGAAAAGTGGGCCTAGCGCTACTAAACACATCCATCCGTTGCATATACACGTTACGTCTTCCGTTTGTGACTTCAACTTGAGTTAAATGGTTCTCAACCTTTTTTTAAATATGTGAAATATTATTTTAGCCGAGTACCCCCTGACCAGTGAAAAGCATTTTGTGTTGAAAAAAGATCTAATAAGCAGCATTTTTCATATAATATATAAAATTCAGTTTATTAACTTACACTTCTATTTTATTGAATATTTATTGAATAACTTTTATCCAAGGTTTTTTTAATGGATGCTCATTTTTAAATATTTAAAACAAATCTCACTCACCCCCTAGGGGGCCTTCATGTACCCCCGGGCGTACACGTAGCCCCATTTGAGAACCACTGATCTAGTTAAACGTGTCAGTGGTGTTAGTTAAACTTTTTCATACCAAGAAAATCACTAACTGTTAAGTGACATGCCATGTCTTTTCTAAACTGAGATTATGAGCAGTACTGTAGTAGTACTCATGTCCTGTTGTATCCTCAGGTGAGCGTTCAACAACCAACAAACCAACACTATGTTGACTTAGGCCAGAATAAAGATATATAAATCCTCCTTACTCTCCTTGAATCCAGTAAAAGCACTGACTGATCCAGTTCTGTGGGAAAGGTGATAAGATAATCAGACTAGTGTTTAGATAAAAAAAAATGGCATTTGGGGAAAGCACAAAAGCACATTTGGTGTTTTGAATTCATTGCATGTATTCCAAAAATAACAAGATTCATAAAATGTACTGAACATCATTTTGTATTCGGAAAAATAAAAGTCTGCTATTTATCATAGTACATGTTTTTTTTCCATTTCATATGAAAGGTTATACTTTATAGAAAGTGTTTCCTCATCCTTTTATCTACCACACAACTATGTTTAAAGATTTAAAATAGGCCATGTTGGTAATGGCAAACAAGAGTTAAGTCATAAAAGTAAAGCAGGGCTCTACTATTTATTTCCATTACTTGTTCAGACTCAGACAGACAAGACTCACTTTGTCAATAAAATAAGAATATCTTGTTTTTAACCCTCTAAACCACAAAACCTGCCGGTGGGATTGAAAAGCGAGTCTTCTTCAAACAATCGCTAAAACACTTGATTCTAGCCAGAAGTCATTATCAGATGTTCACTTTTATGAGATGTCACGAGAGCTTGGGCCAGCTCGGGCGGGGCTGTGCAATGCAATTGAAAAACAGGCAAAAATATAAGTTTTGCTGTGCGTGTGTATGTTCTATGAATGTTATCCACTCCTGATGTGCAGGTGGAACATGAATGGGTGTCATGTAGCGTTGAGGCGCTTTAAGTGGTCTGAAGACTAGAAGTACAGATCCATTTACCACTGGTAGAACATGAACACTACATTGTTTCAAAGAGCTCACCCATTTTAATAGATCTCACCTCCAGATGAACTGATTTCACTCCAAAACATACACAGTTTCTTTCCACGGGTGCATGCTCATATACAGGGTCCTGGGTCCACCCACCATCATCGCAACACATAATGTGGTAGACTCTGAATGATGGTGTACGTGCACAAGCATGGGAAGAGCACATGCCAGTTTAGCCATTGATCAGGGTTTGAACTCTTTTCTTTTAGTTAGTTTACTCTTTGAGATTTACTCTTTTTCTCATCTGACTTTCTCTGCCCCATTCTGTTCTTTCCCTGATGGTCCTGTGGAGCTCCGTTTGCCCAGTTCTTGCACCACTTAAGTTGAAGATTGCATAACCTGGCCTTGGAGGGTGTGTGTGTGTGTGTGTGTGTGTGCACATGGGCATGCATGCTCTTCCTCTCTTCCAAGTCTCTTACATTCTCCCCTTACCCAATTTTACACTGACCCCGGGGCTAGGTTGGGGTTCTGTTTGCCCAGCTGCATGGCTTATTTACCTGGGGTAAAGGAAGGTCCCATCAGACCTTTCATAAAACACGGGATAAAATGTAATCTAAAAAGGAAAAGAGAACAGGGGCGAGGGCAAATCCACAGGTCTGTCAGAGTGAGAGGAAACTGAAGGCACTGGACTGCTCCCAGGGCAGCGCTGTTAAACCTTTTGGGGTAAGGCCAATGAAAGCAGCATATTAGGAATCTGAGATGTGGTCCCACACACTTCATGCTTCTCACCAACACCAGTATTCTCTCTCTCTCTCGCTCTTCCATAATATACACCCTATACACATCTTTCCAATGCTTTTCTCTTCTATTGTCAGAATCCAGCAGGAGAATGTACTGACTCATGGAAAGGACTTCCTCGCCCTTGGGCTTGTGGTGTGTTGGAGCAGAGGGGAGTTCTCAGGTTAAGACCCAGATGGCACCTGTGGCTATGTGGGATCCCATTGCTCTCTTGTTCCCCTCCAGAGGTTAGGGCTGGAGAGTCCCTTGCCAAGGCCCAGTCAGCACCACTGAACACACATTCCTGGTTAGATTCTAGACCTCACTGGTGGCAGAACGGAGGCCCTGGATATTGTGCATGTAGAATATATCCAACGTGGGCTGTTACATCACACTCAATCCTTTTTATACGGAGACAGCTTAATATTGAGGAGACACTAGACTGAAGTTGCACTTATTAAAATAAATAACTACATTTAAGATTCCTTAAAAACTCTCCCAAGACACCCACAATGCAGAATGAGTGTTGATAAATAAAGTTCCATTTAAATGGGATGCTCTCTGAATTTATACTCTTAACTTCAGTGTGTTGTCTTGGTTATGTATTTGATATTATTTCCTCGGAGTCTCTTTAATAATGTGCATGCATTTCTTTAAACCTTCTTTATGGTGGGGTATTAAAAGCACATAGCTGTGTTCTAATCCAGCTGGGGTATTGCCCCAGACGCCAAGTGTCTTTATAGAGCAGTGACATTAGCTTGTTTATTGGTTGCAGGGGTGTAAAGATGCTATTGTTTTAATTGCTTGTACATGCTCATGGGATCCATGGAGATTACGGAGACTGCAGATGCCAGCATATTGGAAATGGGATAACAAAATGAATCTAAAGAAAGCCAAAATTTACATTAGCTATATTTGATTTGCTTTGCACGCACTTGACACAGTTGCTTACAGTGATTGTACAAACTTAATGCATTCAAGAGAAGCATAGTAGTCAGGCAAGTTAAGCCCATTACCTATCACACATAGCACACCTTCATTAGAAGCAGCGTGATTGCATTGTTCGTCAATTTCGTGGTGGTCATGTTGACAGCAAGTCATACTTTCCTGTTTCTTCGTTAAGCTCGATGGAAGTGGAGCAGCTCTAACATCGCCCACATAGAAGCAACCACATGGGTTAAAGTTCTCTTACAAGTGGACTCGGTTGAAATGGAAGTGGAAGGTTTCCTACCAGCAACACGCTTGTCATACCTGTGTCTAGAACCCCCCCCCCCCCCCCCCACATGCTGAACCTTTGACCAAAGCACACTGGTGTGACATTAGCCAAGACAGCAGTCGGGAGGGGGAGATGGAGTCGGACGATTTAACAAGTGCCTGAGAGCTTCGGGCCTCGTCTCGCGTGGCAGCTGGGTATAACAGTGTTGCTACGGGCATGTTTAGTGCTTTGAATGTGACTCAGTCCCTGTTCCCTTTCTCATCAAACGGCTTTCCCCCGGTCCCCATCCATCCCTCTACCTCTGCCTGTCCTGCGTTTCCCCTTGCTCCCCACAAATCTTCTCAGGCAGCTGGCACTGGGGCTGTAAGCCCTCTCCGTGCTCTTGAAGGATGTCTCCCTACTTGGTTAATAAGGGTCCTACCTCACTCGGTCACCATTTAATGAAGTGCCTAACAAGTGTCTCTCTCTCTCTCTCTCTCTCTCTCTCTCTCTCTCTCTCTCTCTCTCTCTCTCTCTCTCTCTCTCTCTCTCTCTCTCTCTCTCTCTCTCTCTCTCTCTCTCTCTCTCTCTCTCTCTCTCTCTCTCTCTCTCTCTCTCTCTCTCTCTCTCTCTCTCTCTCTCTCTCTCTCTTTCTCTCTCTCTCTCTCTGTGTCTCTCTCTCTCTCTCTCTCTCTCTCTCTCTCTCTCTCTCTCTCTCTCTCTCTCTCTCTCTCTCTCTCTCTCTCTCTCTCTCTCTCTCTCTCTCTCTCTCTCTCATGGCCTTCCCCCCTCCATCCTTAGAGGGAGTGTCTCAGTGTGGAAGAGGATGTCCCTGGCAAAGCACTGTTCAGGCAGGAAGCAGTAAGGGTGTAGGGAAGGAACTTTCACTCGAGGAACAAGGAGACACGACGGCGGTGCCACCGTGACAGCCGTGCGCCGCTGCGGTCGCTGGGGCGCAACGCGGTGGGCAGAGGTCCCACACGCCAGGCCCCCTCAGCTGCCTCCAGAGCAAATGAGCTGCCAGGCCAGACTAATGGAGTCCTAATTGGTGATTAGGAGGGAGGGAAAAGGTGAGGGAGTGTCTGCGAGGCAGTCCACTGTTTGCCGGCTGAAGCAGCAGGCTGCTGTATTCACTGTTTCAGTGAAACACAACAGCAATTACTGTTTTTTATGCGGTTGCGTCATTGTTTACTGCACTAGCTGTATGCCATGAACAGATAGAACTTGACGATAAACGGTAATAACAAACGCATTAATGAATAATAATAATCCAATGCAATATGCTACTTCTACTCAACATATTCATCCTCCTCAAAAGTGTTCATGTTATGACTTGGAATGATCTTGTGTTTGTTATCTGCAGGAGATGAGTTTGGATCCAAACCAAGAACTGTAATGGGGTCTTCATCCAGCAGATCTCATTGGGAGAGACGGAGCTTTGGTGTACGTCGTGTGATTGAATCTGTGAAAAAAGGGGCACTTAAGCTTACCATCAGCCTCTTAATAAATATGAAGAAAGAGCCCTTAGGTGTGGATAGTGTTACACACTTACTTTGTATGGCACAACGAAGAGGAAAGGGAAGTAACATCCTGACAGAATATCAACTGCTGAAACTTGAGCCTTTCCTCAGTTTCTGAATGACACGATGGGGCTGAGGATTGTAAGAAGCTGCTTTTGTGAATGGATGAGGCCACAGGCTGATACTGGTTTGGTAGATAGGGTGACGTCTGCTGGGATCCGAGGCCTGGTGGGCTCAGGACGACGAGGGCTGTGATGACTGCCTGTCTGCTTCCTGCTACTAATCCACCACATTAGCTGAGTGTGTTACCCTATTTATAGCCAGGCCAGGATGTGAATAGACTGTCCAGTTTCACTTTTCATACAGATGGTAATTTTAGTCTTCTTTTGCTCCACGACACACCTTCTCCTTCACCGAGAGTGCTGATGGGACGTCGGATAGCGCCCTCAACATTAGCCGTTCTCGGTTGTCCGGATGAAGATATTTTGATTGTTTTGTAATGAAAGGATCCAGAAAGTGTGAGCTGTAACATTATTTTTGAATATAAAAAGGTCCACATGTGTCTGTATACGCACGCTCACTGAATACGTAGAAACAACTGAAACACAAACACAATCTAATGAGAAACCGGTGATTTTGTATCGTTATTTGGTTATCCTCATTGCATTATAAAACATTATTATTATTTTTCTTATTATTTAATGTCAAGAAACACATTTCAATATAACCGAGTCCTGCAAAACATACCAAAGGTATGAGGTCATCTCAACAAAAACTAAATGCTTGCATCCGATATTGTGGCTGGTGTGTTGCATTGCCTCTGCATTATGTCTGAGAAGTGTTTCTATTCCATGTGATTTAATTGACCAAATTCTGTACATTCCTGTCACGTACACACATTGGGGCCACACCCAAAATAGTATATATATATAGGAGTTACAGAAACCTTTAAAGTACTGTTACTGAACACTAAAGTGCCTCCAAATTGAACTCTGAATTGGCAGTTATTCCGGTCATGCGTAGTGGAGTAGCTAATGTCTGCTCCTCTTCATTAACTTACCAGCTATTTATTGTACAGCTTTTATTTTATGCACCCCTTTTCTGTTGACACAGCATCCCTTCTCTTTTTTTTTTACACCTCTATCTTGGAAGAACCCCTCTTGGCGCATCTGTGGCAGATTAATCAAAAACTTCTGAGGAACTTCAGGGGGCCTTAAATCCTCTAATCGTGGAGGTGTGGGAAAATGTTATGGGTCCCCACCCACAGCCTTGAGGTCTTATTTTTTGTGTTCTACTTAAAACCTAGATGGAGAAGCACTTTTACACAGATGGGCACACAGGTATGAGAGCTTACAGACAGCATGTGTGCATGTGTGTGCGCACACTAACGCGAAAAGCCAGCAATCCCATTTGCTAATATTGACCTGGGTGTCCCCGTTCAATCTTGTTACAAGGATTATTGTCTGTTGAGATCCCATTTCATTAGGCTAAAACACACACCTCAGGGTGCACACTGGGGCTGCAGGAGCCCAGCCTCTTAGCCTCTTTTCTGGTTGGGAAAACAGTCATTGCATAACGTAAACTTGAAATGTGGCTGTAGCATGAGATGAAACGCCACCCACATGGTGGGGAGACTCCAGCCCATGACCAGAGGGTGGAGTAATGTGGTCAGTTATCCTGCTAACCACTCTATAGAAAGGCCGGTTGTTGAATTATATCCAAAATGCATATGAGAAAGGAACCCGCCACCCTCTCCATGGCCCCACTCCAGATTACGTATTGATTCTTTATATGAAAAGCTCATTACATAAACAGAAACGGCAACACAAAAAAAGCCAGTGAACCTTTGCATAAATCCTTTAATTGAATTTCCAGTGCCAATGGTTGGAGGTTCTCTTTTTAATTGAATCCATTGCTGGTGTTGTGATTTGCATGCACGGGAGCGGGTCCTGTCCCAGATAAAGTGCCATTGATCCTTATTAAAGCTCACCTCTAGCCGCGCTGTGGACTAACAGGGAGAATTAAATGTGTTCATGGTGCATACGCTTAGTGGCCGCAAGGCTGGACGGTGAGAAGCAGCACAGAGAGGAGGGCAATGAAAGTGAGAGGAGGAAAACAAAATATAATGATCATGAAATAAATTGTCTAAATGATCTTGGCTTTGACGTTTGTATTAAGGCATTTGACTTAAAGCATCATTTTGAGCTAGAAACAGAGTTCTTGTTCATGTTCAGCAGCGGATCAGATATCATACAAACAATAGTGCCTCCCAAAAAGAAGAAAAAAGGACCTACAATTCATGATCGAATTCCAAATTCTAATACGTCTCTCTTGGCTTTGTAATGAGATTTTAGTCGAAATCCAATCTTTAAATAATTATTAGAGTTGTGAAAAGCCACCTGTTGGCGTAGCGGCACATTGAGAAATGAAGGGAAGTACCTTATCTATCTTGATTTGGCCCGTGATATCATGTGTGATCAATCGGCTGATTGCTGAGCATTGATCAGTGTGTTCTATTGGTTCGGTGGAGGGCATTAGCGACACTGAGTGTTCCTATTGGATTTTTCCTGTGGAGGAGAATACAACAGCAGCCAGGTGGATTGCATCACAACTCATCAACGTAACTGGAACATGTTGGCCGGTGAAGTATTATTCTTTTGTGTCTGTTGTGTATCTCCGAAGTGGTAGTTGCTGCTTATTGTTTAATAATTGGTCTAACGTCTTTGTGAGTGTGAAGCGTTTCCCTCCCTCCCTGTAACTGCCTCGTCTCTCCACCTTTACCCACATTATATAGGATCAATGTGAATACTGAATCCTGTGGAGTTTTTATTGCAATCAAACAATTTGGTTTGCATTCATTGTTTTCTTACTGTCATGACCCAGAGTTTCTGTCGTGTTATGTGTCTTAGGCCACATTTACACATATCCATGTATTTACAGAAACAAATATTTCTGCCCCTCCGTTTTCAAAAATAACGTTGTACACACAAGGTTGTTTTCAAAAAAGTTTCTGTTTATATGAACCCGCATAAATACGCCGTCCGCATACGTCCGCATACGTCCGCATAGGACGCTCACATGACGTGAAGCATTTTTAGTCGCATACTGTGACGTTTGACAACCTAAAACTCTGTTTGACCTAGTTCACACGCAAACATAAAAACAGAGTTTTTAGAAATCTCCACTTGGCCGGAGTTTTTAGAAATGATCGTTTTCCGTGATAAAACCTCAGTTTTTGTGTAAATGAAAGGCCAAAACGCATGAAAATATGTGTTTTCTTATTTTGAAGTCCTTGTGTCGTCTGTCTCCCTGTGATTGGCTGCCCTGGTCCTGATTGTTTCCACCTGTGTGATTGCTGGCCCCGCCCTCATTGTGTCCACCTGTGTCTCGTTCCCCGTTGTCCAATCACCTCCGCCTGCCTGTGTATTTAAACCCTGTTCGTCTCATTCCCAGTGTGGCGTCGTACCGTTGGGTTTGTCGGCCTGTGGTCCCTGTAATTCAGAATTAAATATTGGTCATGAAGTTGTGTCGGCATTTGGGTCCTCTCTCTCGCTATGACATTAGCTGACACTTACCGCAAGCAAATGGTATTTGTCCTGAACAAACATGTTGGATGAGTTTACAAAGCCCTTCATACATTCTTTGAAACTATGTTCTTTCCTGGCATTTTCAAGCCACAAAAGGTATACTTCAATCCAATTAAACTCTTCTGGGGTTACTTTGCAATGTGTAATTGAACACAACTGCAACTCTTCGCTATATTTTAACCTCCTTTACCCCTCCTCCTTCCTCCCTTCTACCAAGCCATTTCGTCGACTACTTCGTCGACTACTCCTCCTTTACTAATCCATCTTCTATCACTACTCTTCCATCAACTTCTTCTTCATCCCCCTCGCCTTCCTCTTTCACCCCCCTGTCTCCTAATCAAGTTCTTACCTTGGTAACCTCCATCAACCATATGATTGTGACTCCGTCATTTCGAGCTAATCACTCGACAAAATCCAGACTGTTTGCTGTCCTGGCTCCTCAGTGGTTGAACGAGCTGCGCACTCTGACTATACCTTGAATTAAAACCAGATTATCACTTCAGCGGCACTTAGTTATGGTGTTTCTGTAGTTTGGCTTTGTTGAATACATGTTTGTACTCATGTTTGAATGCTTTTATTGTAAGTCGCTTTGGATTAACGCGTCAGCTAAATGACATGTAATAATAATGTGTTTAGTAATTCCTAAGCTTTTGACCTGAAATGTGCATCCCTGTGACATCCTGTTGGCAATCATGCATGGCTCTGACCTTTAACCTCCAGCCCATTCCACCTATCACATACATACATGCATACATACATGAACCTGTCCCTCATTAAAAATATATGACAGAGTACTGACATGAAACAGTTTTGATATCTTTCTGTATTTTGTCTAGCTTGTGATTTTGAGAGGTTTGCAACTTCAAGTTAGTTTTTCTTTCTGAAAACGCACACATACACACACACACACACACACACACACACACACACACACACACCCACCCCCAGACATACACACACACACACACACTGGCATATTCCTTTGGGCCAAGTGCTAATCCACATGCACAGTATTGTCAACTGAGATGAAATCTTGAACTGTGTTGACTTAAACGCTGTCCTCCTTTGGGCATCTGCTTTTGTTACGGCTATTGGTTGTGTGTGTGTTCACAATACATTTGGTCTGAGAGCTTGTTTGATGAATAGAGTGTGATAGGTCCACTCTCTTGTTCTCTGGCAGTAATACTATTACTGAGGAACACAAATAGATTTTTATAATACCCTTTGTAATTGCA
Source organism: Liparis tanakae (assembly GCA_036178185.1). Lineage (NCBI taxonomy): Eukaryota > Metazoa > Chordata > Actinopteri > Perciformes > Liparidae > Liparis > Liparis tanakae. Next base: position 7,898,740 of record CM070104.1, on the reverse strand, counting down.
CTCAAGTATGTATGGCAGACTGACTTTTATGGTGCCATATACACAGCAGGATCACCTGCAAATGGCGCCGTGCAGTGGCCTTTGAGTTGCTGAACCTTCTGGTAATAAAGTAAAACAACAAAGATGCGTACAGTAGATATTGTACAAACATTATTGTGCGCTAATAAAACAACTCACTTACAACTAAGTAGGCCTAATAAGGGTTTGCTATTTGAGACTTGAATGAGCCCCTGCACTTACCGTAGAATAGTGAGGCTGCACACACACCACTGGTAAAGGATGCATGTGGTAACTACTGCTTTGTAGTTGTTTATACCTTCTTTTAAATGTTGATTTGCTAATTTAACATTGTTTTCAGTATTTTGCATTACCTGATCCTACTATAAAATGTCAAAAAAAATAGAAAAAATTTAGTATTTTTACATTCTGGTTATAAGAGAAGCACAGCTGTGCATGATGAACATTAACAAAGGCTTGAAATGTGATATTTAATATGGACGGTAAGAAGATACAACTTGACAGGCATGTACTCCGTGTTGATATGTTCTTGTTGGCACGTCCTGAATGTCAATATTCTTGTTTTTTCCAGGCAGGTTTTCTCACTTGCTTTTGTCTTTTTTTTTTTGTGTCCTCCATGAAGCGTGGATGAAATAATATCTATTGGCCCGGTATGAAGGATGGAGGATGCTTGCCAACCACAAAGTATCAAATACACCTCACATGGGGGCAGGACTGTAAACTGGCAAGCTGCAAAGAGAAATGCATCACAACTCAAATAGACACACATCAACATCACTCTGGTCTCCACTGATGTCTGAAGCAGCCAGGGAAATGGACACGCATGCCAATGTAAATGCCATGATGTGAAATGTAAATGAGCCAATTTGTAATGCGTACGTAATGCTAATGAGTGTACTGTAGGAAACAAATGCTACATTTTGTCATTGCTGTTTTGGTGTAGTCGGCTTGGATGGCAGATGGGAATTCAACATGTATCAGGATTGATAACGTGTTTGAAAAAAAAGTGTGTGTGTAAATGTGTTTCACTGAAATAATAGATGACATCTAGCACCTGGCCCTAAAAATCCAATGTAGTGCATTTCACTTGGAAATAGTTTTCCGTTCTCATATCCATCATTCTCATTGTCTCCCAATGCTGACCCCGCCTTTTCAATAAATCTTACATGGAACAATATGTGAGGAGCTGAACTGGAGCCGTTGATTCAAATGTGTCAAGTTCGCTGGGAAGATGAACTGGAATCAGCAGCTGTAAGTCAAACGTGTGGGCCTTTTAAATCAGCTTCAATTTCACATTGTCTTAACCATCACTGATTTGTGATACCAATGATTACTTTAATCAGGCAGTTTGAGTGGACGCTCCTCGTTACCTTTTGGTGTCAATGTAACTTTTGATGTGTGTATGTTGAATCCCCTTTGGTCATTCCATGTTGTCATAACGACCTTTTAGATTTTAGTGAGAGTGCCTTTTTAAACTTCCATATTTCAACAAAAAATATTAAATGTTATTCAATTTGACTATCAAAGTGTAGATGACTTGTGAGGAACTGCATATTATACACAGAGTGCTTCAGCAATTTGTTTGCCCACACTGAGCTCCTATCTCCTCTTCTCTCTCTCTCCTTATGGAATGTTCATCTCTCCATCGCACATTACTAACTCTGCTTCCTCTCCGTAGTCGTTGTGACTTCCAGTCTCATACGGTCACTCTTGGACCTGGCTGGGTCTGATCCCTCCTTCTTTATGCCTCCTGTCTGGTGGGCCGGTCTCCTGCCATTGCCCTGCTGATGTGCCCCTCCCCCCTCCTTCCTCCTCCTCCTCCTCTCTACCTCCTTCTGTTTAATGGGTTGTGGAGGTCTGGATCGTGGTCCATGTCTACTACAAACTACTCAGACACTGTCATATTCATTCAATATGTTTATGTAACTCTGTAATGTTTCATTATGTACACATGAAATCTATTGCGTCTGTCCATCCTCGAGAGGGATCCTCTCCTCTGTTGCTTTACTGAAGGGTTCTTCTTCTTTCCTCTGTTTTTTCCTGCTCCGATGTGAGTTCTAAGGTCAGGGATGTCGTATATGCGTACAGATTGTGAAGCCCTCAGAGGCAAATTCATAATTTGTGAAATTGGGCGATATACAATAAAATGAATTGAATTGAATGCAATTCTATTGTAAATATGGAACTCTATCTCTATCTGGGGGCAGTGCAAACCTGTAGTTTGGTGACAGAAATCCACCTCTGGGACACATTCTCCTTCCACCAGCTCCACCTTGCACACAGAGGCAGCGAGTGAACATGAGGCTGGCAGATAACATAAGAGAAATAAGGAATCCCTAATGGAGGCAAATAGTGGAAACATGTTCCATCAGAAGTGATTACTACTAATTAAGCTGTTTTCACAGCTGGCTGCCTTGCTTTAATATGCATGCTTGCATCATATAAAGTGCTGAGAGAAAAAGGCATGAAAATGCTTCGAGATCCTGTTGAGTCACAGAACAGTGATTAAATGGAATAATATTACTCACAGCAGACAAACACCAGAATTATCCAAATTATGTTAATTATTTCTTTAAGCGGAGAACAAAGAGAGAGGCAGACGACACTTATATTAGCAGTTAAGAGAGCGAGAGCGAGAGACAGCAAAGTGAAAGGAGAGGCCTGAGGCCTGCTCGCTCCTTTCTAACAGATGACTGATTGTGCTCCTCCACTTTGTGTGGCCCCTCAGCAGCACTTCAAAGAGCCGCCAGGCTTCCGGGGAGCGACTGTTGTTCGCCGGGGCTCCGACGCGGTGCACACTGATGCTTTTCTTTCATACAAATGCAGTTAGCGGCCCATAATCCTACGCTCTTGAGTGGAGAAAATATCCACAATTCCTCACGCTGGGAATGTCATCTAGCTGTTCCTGCGTGGCCTGGTGGGCAATAGAGGATCAAAGCGTGCATGGTGGCAGCTCACCGACCGATCAATGAGATTTAAGCTTCAAGAATCGGAGTGTGACATCAACGCATGTCAGCATATCTTTTAGTGCATAGGATAATGGGTCAGACGAGTTGAAGGAAACTTTGTTTTTTAGTACAAACATTTTTTTGTTTTTCTTGGAACACATTTAATGATATCATATGATTGATGTACCTTTTATATATATATATATATATATATATATATATTATGGTTGCTATTACTATATTCACTCTCTGACAAGCACTCAAAAATACAGATTCAGGGTTCCAGCGGCGTTATGATTTTAAAGTGCTTTGTTTAATCAGAAAAGCGAAATCGTGAAGAAAGCTTTTTTTTCTTTCTTTCACCTGGCAGACATACGTCAGTGTTCATGGCTCTTAACTTCTGTCTTTTGAGGCAGCATGTTCCTTCCTCTCCGTGTGCATATCGAGAGGCTTGATTAATCACATTTGGGGATGTGAGATTCAGAATGAAAGAGAGCCTGTCAGCCACTTACTGTGTGTGTGTGTGTGTGTGTGTCTGTTTCTTGCCCTTTCTCATATAGTGGATTGTTTTGTTCACCAGTGCCAAACCAGGCGTGAGGTCCTTTTTTAAGCCGTGTGCCGGTTAAAACCACAGCAGGGATAGAAGTTGTCCCCGGTTCTGGAATTAGAACTTTCTTTTTCATCCGTTTTAATAAGACTCTTATTTTTTTTTTTTTTCGTCTTATGGTTAGAAGATCAAAGACACTTTGGATTTGGATGTCTTTGAATCATGAAAGAGCTTTAATTGAAATAAAAAGGGGGATGGGACTCGGGCTAATAGCTCTGCTCAGGTATGAATCATAACATTCTTTGGCTGCTTTGCTTGGTTTCTCTTTCAAGGCTTTTACACTGGCAATGAAAGATACCTCCTATAATGTTCTTCACGGTATTTGAAAATGAAGTGTAAAAAATATTCATGAACATTGTCAACAGAGTCGGGCTTCCTTTCTCTTATGGGCAAATCATTCTCCGCGAGATTTGTTAAACTTTGCCAAAAACCATTTGTAAAAGCAGCGGCTGCAAATCTTTGCTATAATCCCATTTAACATTGTGCAGCTATTACCATTCCTCTCCATCTATTATTGCTTTGCCTTGTTGTCCTGCCCCATGTCTGCAAGTGTTTTATGGTCTTCTGGGAGGTAGGAGAGGGGTTGTTTTCCAGGATGGTGTAAGCGTACACAAATATATCAATTTTTCATCCTCACCAGCAGTGAAGAATTTGCTAAAGTAAAAACATTTGAAAGTGGAAATATACTGTGCTATGCTATATTTAAATTGCATATTCTTAACAATATGTATTTAATGTTGCTTATTCTGATATAGCATTTATGAATAAAAACAATTATTTATAATATTTCAACCAAAACTGGAAGCTTTAACAAAAAAAGGAGTGTTGGACAGACAATGGTGTTCATGAATGAACAAAAACATCCATGACTGGTGTCATGGACTGCATTTATTCACATTTTGATTGCACCACTGCAAATACATATGGCATCATGTTTTAACCCTCAGTAAACAATTTGACTGTTCATAACGTACAGTTTATACAATTTATAAACTACATACACAATAAAAAGTGTCTGTGTAACACATTGTTTGTTTGCAAAACTTCTGCATCTCTGTATTCCTCCTTCAACAATATTGGACACGCAGCATCCAGCTGGAGGTGTGGTTGGAAAGGCCCAGGATGACTCTGGCCCAGACATCCCCGACATTTATCTTTATCCAGCGTTATTTCCACCATTTCTGTGGTTTCCTCTAGATGCATGCGTGGGAGCTGCACACCCAGTGCCCAGAGACTGGTGACCATTAACATTCCACCGCGAAATAAGAAAAGACGGGCAGAAGGGCCCTCCTCGGCTCTGCAGATACTGACACCAGCACACACTTCTATAGTGGGGCACTAGTGATGATTGAGGGTGTAGGGGTGTGTGTGTGTGGGGGGGGGGGGCGGGACTATATGAGCCAATACCTGATCCTATACTTTTTTTTTTTTTTAAACTAACATTTAAGAATAATTTTGGCCAATAAACACTGAAATAAGCAACACTATGCTAATCCCTCACAATGCAAAGCCCGTTCACCTGTCTCCAGTCTAGTTGTGTGTTTCTAAGTGGCGTGTGTTTGATCTGCCGTGATGCTACCCACTGCAGACGTACAGTGTAGGACATTTTCTTCACCCTGAACCGGCAGTCGAGAAGTGTAGCTGTCATATTAAAGCTCTGTGCTCACTCACTTAGCTCGCCACACTCTCCGGAGCGCCCCTGTTTGTCTGCACCGCTGTTCCGGTTCAGTAGAGAGAGCAACAGGGAGACGAGAAGCTCAATGTGCATTCCTGTCAAGAACTCCTTCTCTGGACCTGTTAACACACACACACGCACACAACCCCACCCACCCACACCCAACACACACACAGCGCTCACCTGCGATGAGAAGCAGTGTGCAGACGTCTATTGCCGGAGGCACGCTGGCTAAACTCGCACTTAGACTGTGGTTTTCATTCATTATTACACTAATTAATACTTTTCAAAGTTCTAATAAGACCCCTCTGACTCAGGCGGCGATGATTGTTAAAGTTGGATAACGTTTGTGAATTAATGGTAAAGCATTCTGTGGTAGTTAGTAGGTTAATAAGGACAGTCTTTGAGGTTCGAGGTGATCACACTTCAATGGGATATTTCTGCTGAGTGTGCGGGAAAACAAATCAGTCTGCTTCTAGTGCGATGGGCCTTTGTTGGTGGAAACAGGTGCAGTGTCACACCAATAGAGGGCATTGTTGTTTAACTGCAGGCAGAGCGGGTATCCTTTGTTTATGTAGGTGTCCATGGGCGCTGTTGTTTTTCTTTCAGTCTGCCCTCTTTTCTTCATTTCGGCTGACTGAATTTGATAGTTTTGTTTGAATATTAATTTGAGCATCAATGTATCAATTTTGAATATTTTCACATTTTGTCTGCAATAACTAGACACATTCAATATTTAGTTTTTCTCCACCAAGTGAAAATACTTCATATTAAGTTTTGTATGAGATGCAAATTAAAATGATTCATTGTATCAAGCCGCAGCCAATTAGCCTCTCAAAGAGAATTTGTTCTAATTCACATAAAGTATAATTAAAACTCTTTTTTGGCACAGATTCAGGGTATATGTATACATTTTAAGATATGGAGTTTATTTTAATACAATTTAACTAAAAATCTGAACTAAGAAATATAACTGGCTTTGTGAATGTCAGACCAAATGCTTTGATAAGTTATTCTCTTTAATGTTAGAGACGGGTGAGGAAACACAAAACAGATTTCACAGAGAGATGACTTGAGGTCAGCTTCAGCCTCTCAGTCTGGCATGAAGTCAATCCTGAGACTTTTGAAGACATGGTGGTGGGACACGTCATTTTTAAGGTATTCTCAGTCTAGGCGTTATAAATACATGATATGTGTCTCTTTAATGTGCACATTTGAGCTACATAAAAACTAATAAAGCTCACGCTATCATCTGTCGAAGAAAAAGCAAACCAAGCCAACAATTAACCTTGCAAGCAGAAAGGCCTCATAGTATCAGTATTATAAAATGTGTCAGGCGGACAGGCTTAGCTTGCCTTTACCAAGAAATGTATGGAATTTCTGTTTATTTTCTGAAATTTCATTTTTTATTTTTACATTTTATTTCCTCTAACCATTTTTTTCATAATTATTTTATATGACTGTTCTGTTTGCCCTTTTAAAAGGACATTATCTCTTCACTATATCATTGCCATTTGGATGTATAATCATTCATATTGCTGAATATAAATGGATCACTTAAGATTATATGGGGAATTGTGAAAAGGGCACCGATTATGATTAAATTGGAATGCTTAGGGATAAAAGTTGATTTAAAGTATTTTTTCCTGAAAATTTCTATTCAAATTTAATATTTACCGACACATGTATATTTGACAAACCAAAAGCACATTCTTTTTTTTTCAAATGGATGCTTTAACTTGCATGCACCATCTGCAAAGCTGAGATACTGAAAGCCAAATCATTGGTCAAAAGAACAAAACTCATTCGGCCTCATTTCAACACAATGGATGAGCATTCAATCAAATAGATGCCAATTTATTGATTTAGGGGAATGCACAAAAGAGAGGATTTAAATCTTGGCCAATAGCCATTAACGGCAAATCTGAAGATGGACAGGCCATTGGTCATAGATCACAAATGGCAGGAAATCTATCTCTCCTTGCTCATTTCTCCTTTTTATTTGTCCATGCTCCCACTCTTAGATTTTTTTTCAAAACAGAATATCATACAGTCCAGACAGATACACTATTCATACCCTCCTTAAGCCACAATTCTTCCTCTAAACTGCTTGAGGAAATCCCTCTTCCTGCTCCTCACCATGTAGCTTCTAAAGTGCTTTGCACAAGAGCTTTCAATAAAGTCTATGTGCGGGACTAAGTGGCACTACATTGGGCTGTCCCGTCTTTGGTGCAGGGATGTAGATTGGGGTAGAGGAGTAATTAATATGAACCTGTCATGACAGACATAGTTGAGTATAAATTGATAATGAAATCTGTCTGCTTCCAAATTGTCCAACCAAAGTGTTCATAATTAAGACAAACCGGGGCTCAAAGAGGGAATCGGAGGTACAAATACAAACTGACTTTGCTTCAGACCACGTTCATCACTGTTGGATATCGAACGAAACAAATGAAACGGATAAATGAGGATCAACAGACGTGAAATAAATGCATGTTCGGTCATATGTCTTCTCTTAAGATATATACTGCATGATAAATCTAGAGGAGGAAGTGACCAATTGTAACTTAGACTGCCTGTTGAGGGGACTTGCACAGAGGTCGTTCATTCTTTAGGCACACTTTTTTTTACATTCTACCCCTGAGTTCAGCAAGCAATTGATATGTGATCTGGGAGAGGGCAGATTATTGATTATTGTGGGGACTTAAGCGGTAGTATGGGGGTGTGTGGACAGATTGTTCAAGGGTCCTGTACACTTAAGCCCCTGTCTTACTCATACGGAGCCACATAAGGTATCCACTTTTGATATATGTATCGCAAGTCCTCCTTGAACAGCAAATATCAGACACAACAAATAAACTATTTCATTACACTGCAAACAATTGGCTCTTTTAAAGACGTATTTAGAACGGATGCTGTTGCCACCATAGCCCCTTTCCCCCTTGAATGGGTGGGCAAAGAAATCATTATCTTGTTCTTTATATTTCATCAGCTGCAAATCATACACAAAATTGTGTGCAGGAATTTGAGGATGTTTCTTTGACTAATATCTTCACGGTATATTGACATGTATGAAATAAACAGATCACTATAAAAAAAAGACAGTCCTACCAAATTGGTGTGAGGGTGTCCAGAGGGGTTGTAATGTGAGCTTCACTGCGGTCTGTGTTCTCAGGTGATGGATAGCGGAGGGGAGTCAGCGGTGGGGTGGGCAGGCTTTGACCTTGGCCATGGAACAGTAAGCGCTAGCTCAGATATCTCACATGATACCCATACATAGCGGTTCATTACGGAAGAGACCCCTTATGCAAAGTGCAGAGCTCAACACTGGCTGGCTGACAGGGGCTAGCCTAGCACTGCTGACCGAACAATAAGACAACAGGCCAGGCCCCACCTCCCAAAACACAGGCTAGCGGCAGCAGCTGCTTTACAAGTTAAAATGACCGTTAACATCGGCACTGAAACCTCCCGTAAATAATGAGAAATTGTCAATTTTTCAACTCTGTCGGAATTTTACAATGTCGGTGCAGCATGTTAACAAGTGTGCTGGGAGGCATATTTCGTTGCCTTAGTTACCAGGGACCAGTTATTGGGTTCCCCCTGCTGCTAGTCTTTGTGCTAAGCTAAGTTGGTGGACTGCTTGCAGCAGCTCCATGTTTATCTTACAGAAAGAGTCCAAGAGTTTCATCGTATTTCCCAAAATGTCAAAGTGTTCGTTGAAGTGATCTCGGATCCAAACACGTGTCTATATATGCTTACTATTTTCAGTGTGTTTAAATCTTTCCATTTCAACGATAAAAACAATAAAGCACACTCCAGTGGGCAAGTGGTAACTCTGGTAATTGTATGTCACGAATACTGTGTTATTGACAGTTTTGATTGACTCACTCTCTTTAATAACGGCCCTGCTGTAAACGGTTTTATCATCAGACTTTACAGCACTGGACAGTGACCGCACAAGCTTTAAAAGAGCGTTGGTTAAAAAGACTCATGTTGCGACTACTTTTCATATTTTAACCAACGTGATCCATTATTTATTTATTTTTATAGGACGATGATGTTAATAAATCCGTCACCTTAAAGTTAAAATGTGCATTTCCTCTTCAGCTTTTCAGGCAATAAGATGCCCTGAAACTAAAAAGCTACAAATAAAAGGAGGCTTTTATTAATGATGAAATAGTGTGGGACGGTGATCTTTCCAGTACAGTATTTAACCTCCAAGGTAATCATACGGAGGTCACAGAGGTCACATGGCAGTGACGTGTATACAGCTGAAAATCGGAGTGATCCACAAACTAGACATCAGAGGAGAGAAACGGTCCATGCTGTGGGGAGTTTACACACCTATGCATCACTGAGACTGAACAATCTTCTCCTCAAACAGGCAGTGTAACATAACGCCACAGAACTAATTAACATTCATAGAACATTCACACACCGTAGGCTCAGCTACGGGAGCAATTTGGGGTTAAGTGTCTTGCCCAAGGACACATCGACATGGACTAGCGGAGCCCGAGATCGAACCACCGATCCTCTGATTGACGGACGACCAGGCTCTACCACTGAGCCACAGTTGCCCCGCATACATAGAGAAAGCTGGCTGTTTAAAAAACACATTGAAAAGACGGCATTCCTAAAATGTAAGTATTTACATTTCAGAAACCAGGGGAAAGTAGGGTCACCATAAGTACACTACTTATAGATGAAAGGACACCTGTAGTTATGCTACTCAAACAACTTTCAAATGCATCTCATGTGCACTCTCAACTCTCAAATCCATCTAATTTGCTCCCATCTCTGCAGTACAACTGCTGAAACGTGTTGAATGCTCAGAAAAAAACTTTCAGCCAATCAATCATAAATCAACAATCTTGTTGTGAAATTTGGACATTTTTGGATATGTTTGATTATGTTTCCCAGTTGGGCGAAGTGAACGGTGTCCGTGCTCGACTGTCACCAACAAGACAAAGTTCTAATTAATTTCAGGGAAAGCTCTATGTACCTGTATGCTAAATGTTCATAGTGATGGAATTTCAAAATGGCCACTGGGCATACTGCAGGAACAGATGGTGTGTTCATTTCAATGTTTAGGTCTCAGTTGAGCAGACATTAGCCCGTGTCAACAGAGAGTGGTACTGTCTTCGGTCTTTGTGTGTTAATGAGTGAATACCTAAGTGTACATAATGTGTGTGTTTTGAGAGTGAAAGACGTGGGACTCCTGTGAATCTATTGTGGGATCACGGCCCATATTGTGTTTGTGTTTGTGTCCGCTAGCCTGGTGGACAGGCCTCTCTGCTCCAGGCTAACCTCCTATCAGAGCCATTGGCATATCTTGAGTGGGATGACATAATCAATAATCAGAACTGTTAATCAATGGTATTCTAAATAAGCATTGATTTGGCCCACAAGGTTAGCCAGCTTTATCGGTTTACATTAAGTAAAGCAACACAATAGACAAAGGCCCATGACTGGGACAGACAAGTGTAACCCCTAACCATTCGTCTCTCAGCTCCACAAAGAACACAGTTGGGGAAAAAAGAGTGAGTCGTCTCTGTCTTTCAGTTCCCCCTTCGTCGTCAGGTAGCTCCGCAATGTCTTTCTACACTTCTGTGTGTATTATTCCTCGAGAAGTTAATGTTGGTCTTTCTCCTCTGTTACCGCTTCAACATTATTGTCACGCGCTGCCTCATTTGAATACAATGAAGCTCCAGTTGCATCTCATTATCGACACGGTCAGGTAGACAGAGGTCACTGATTTGTGTCACCTTTCGCAAAATGGCCATCTCTCTCGGGAGCCTGTTGGATGAAGAGGGAGGAGTGAGGCGGCCCACTGTGAGAGTGTAACCCATGGGGGCTCCACATCTCCCTAATTACCAGCTAGTGGAACACACTCGCAGCTGTCTGCAGGTTTGTTGAAGATGACCCGTGAGGATACGCAGTTTTGCATTCTCAATAAAATGAAGTTGTTCTGGGATCACTATGTATTCTGAACACAGTGTCAAACTTTGTGTTTCTCAGAGGTAACAGGAAGCAGCCTGTCTTCTACGCATGTATGAGGCAGACTGGGCTTTAATTTCACCGTTTTCAGCAAGCTAACGTCCCATATTCGCCCATAAAACGAGACAACCTTCTTGAATCACCTACGAACAGAGACTTGTAGGCAAGCGTGGAGAATTAGCCGAAATAACCCTTTTCGTCTCCACTCACCGCAAAAAAAAGCTTAGTTACATGATTAACCGTGTCGCCAACATGGATACTCCATCATCAATTTTTGCCACTGGCAATGGCTAAGTGCCAGAGATGGGCTTAGATTTGGCCCATGAGAGAAATGCTCTCCACTGCTCATTAGGGTTGGAACCGGACTGAAACGCGACGTACATTTCAACGCTTCCTTTCGTTGCCCAAGTCGATTGAATTTGAACTTTTTATTTTGTTTTTGTTTTTGGGTGACTCAGAACTGTCAGTTCTGATAGCCTATCATTTATAAAGCTACAGCAACTAGCTAGTCATCAACATTTTAACGGAGAAAATGCCGAAAGGTAAACGTCAGTGTGGCTGTATTTCTCAAAAATACAATAATAGTGTTTGACTGTCTGCGAGCACATCGGCGGTCAGGCCAAAGAGGTTTCTACGGTCGTCATTATCAATCGTTGTTTTGTGCTTTTAACAGTAACGGTTTAGCACCGGTAAATCATCGGAATAAAAATCCCAAACGATGCCCATCCCTACAAACCACCTGGCATCATAAGTTCTGTCTTTAGGAGAGAAAAGGTGCTTGTTAAAATCTCCCTCACACTCACTCACACAGTAGGGCACAGAAGCACACAACCCTAATCAAATATTTGGAAATGTCGATAAGTTAAGAGCAATGCTATGCAAAATTGGCTATGTATGGTTTGCAAGCTATTATCTATACTTTTAAGTATAGGCTATCCTTAACTCTTGTGAGCGCACAAAATGTGTGGTGAGAGGCGATGATGCTTCTTTGATCTCTCTGAAGCGCTCTGAGTGCAGTCTCTTCGCCGATTCCTCGCACACCTCATGTCTTCCCCTCCACCTCTTTTTCTGCCCATCTATCCCTCTCTCTCATTCTCTTTGTCCCTTGTGAAAGCCCCTGTCACCTCTGGCCCTCCTCTTCTCCTCCCCCTCTGTGAGGCTATTACAGGCAGCACTCCTCCCTCTTTGCCTTCCCCATGTATTACCATTAGAAGACATGCATCTTGGGAGCTGCTGCACACTCCTCTGTGTTTTGATTAATATTTTAGCAGCCTCGGGGAGGAAATGGGTCTTCCTCAGAGCTAATCTGTTATGGGGTGGATGCTTGGAGCAGAGGAAAGAGAAGATGATAGAAGAGGAAGGTCAAGCCCGACTGTTTTTATTTTCCATGTCAGAAGCTGTAGAGACATCCAATACAAACCAAATGCCTCGGAATTATGAATAATGCACCAGTACTGAGTTTAGTGGAGATGTTCATGCTAACTGAGCTTTAAGTAAATTAAAGTTCTGAATTATGAAGGTCTATTTAAATGAAACATGATTATTACAAATGTAGCAATTATTTTGCACCCTCTATGGCAGACGGATTGATAAGGAGAACTTCATTTAGTGCCACTGCTCTCTCGTTTTCACCCGCTGAACGCCACTCTGTTCCCACCCTCTTGTGTCACTTACCACAACTGCCAGATATGGACATAGTTGCCAAAACATAATGGCTGATTGTAAATGTAATGTGTGTTCTACGTGTTTTGTTATTAGCAGAGCCAATGCTGCATTGGTCTGGAATTGTGTTTGTTGCCGACCCAGCTGCTTAAATTCAGGCCTGAGCTTTTAAACGTTTGCTGTCTGAAATGTAACCTGATTCCAGATGCGTGAATCTGTGTCCACATCCTGGGGCGTCCTCTTTCTACATACACAGCTGATTACCGAGCTGCAGCCAAGTAGAGTTACAACAGAGGAATAGACACAACATGTTTATTTTTAAGGTTTCTAGTATAACTTACAGAAGAAACGCCAACTCTTTAATCAGCATGTTTATTCCATTGTCTCAAACAATGTTATTTAATTGGATCCTGATTCTAAAATCAAAAAGGTGTCTCTTTTTACATTTCTTTTACTTTGTTTGATCTTACTGGATATTACACCTTTAGTTAAAAGTCTGATTCTTGCCCATATAAGGTAGGCAATCAACAAGCACATAATTGAAATGTTGCTTTATAGTGTTTGAGGTACTGCACAACTTAAAATGATAGTTGCATTAAATAAAAGAATACAATATTTATTTACAGACACTATTTTCTTTCTTATCATTTTCTTGATGGCTGTTCAAAATGTCTTTGTTGTCCTGGTGATAATAGCTGAGTGTTAGTGTATCGGCTTCTGGGCCTGGGTGCTGGTTTTCTAGGCTTCCTCTTTCATTGATTCCCACTCTCTTTTATTTATGTTTGTTTACTGTGCTGCTTGACTCAAGAACTGCCTATTGCTTTTATTGTCGAATGCAATGAAGGGTGCTTTTATCACCATTTGCCTGCAGGTCAAAGGTGAGAATGGATACAAATGGGTCAACTGTACATTGATGAACAGGATGTTCTGATCCTGGAAACAGACATTCATGGGTCCCAAATGTCCATGTTCTGGTCAATCCTGAGGGTTTTATTTGATGTCGGGCTTACATTTAGGCCTGCTACTTCAAATATATTATTGCAACTATCTATGAGTTAATAAAAAAGAAACTGAAATGCTCTCTTTATCCAGAGTTAGACCACATGTTGTCTCTTTCAGAAACATGTTTATCTGAAAAGGAAATCTTACAAACAAATGATTAGCCTTAGACTTTGGGTCAGAGGTGACTTTGTTTCTCTTCCATGTGATCTCTATTTGTATTTTTCTCAGATAGCAGTAACCTTGGCTTTGAATCATCTCTCGCCTTGACGCTATGCTCCACTTTGCACATTAGTTCTGTTGACCAATATATTAATTATTCTGGCTGTATTGTTTGTGAATTTATCCCCATGGCGTTACAATGTTGATTAAGTGCAGTACGGAGGTCGAGTGTTGGCAATTACTCACCATGTGTTTGGAGCAGCGGGCCATGTACAGTGAGTGAAGCTGGCACATTAGGAACATACAAATGAAGGCTTCTCCTGCATGTTGTATGTGGACTTATTTTAAGCTCTGCCAGTCCATTTAGGTGTATGTCCTTGGGTCGGGGGTATTTTGTATGCCTCCAATAGGCGTTGGCTTGCTAATGAAGGTGGTATTTCATTTGGTTAAATGCTGCAGGGATCAAGCCTTTGATATCTGTATGGAGAGAATAGCATTACAATGGCCGATGGAAACCATTGGCTTACAGCGGCCACGTCTTTTATTCTTTATTTATAGAGGGCGTTAGGTGCAGAAGGACAGGAAAGCTAGCAGGGAGCTAATGTGAGCAAAAGGAGGATAAACCTGCCCCGAGGTGTTTTTCTTAGCAGGTATAATAGCAATATATTTCAACACATGACATTCCCTAATGTTTGTTAAGGGAATATCTGCAATAGCATGTCAGGCTTTAGCTTCAAACCCTGTGGCAAACCACTGCACAGTAAGACTGTGGGGCTATTAATGGGATGACATGCTGTATGTAAGAACAACTCTCTCAACATGTTTTAGCTGTTCAGTGTTTTACTCTTGTTTGCAAATTGAGATTAATCCGATACATATGATTTCAACCGGCTTAGTGCGGTACTTTGAATGGTACCAACAGGTTTTAGTCTCTGTAATAGGATGTGATGTACAATTGTGTCAAAAAACACAGCAGTAAGGACAAACTGTTACGTTTTTTAATATCTTTTGTGTTTTATTTTGAAGGCCTTGTCTATCGTGTCCTGCACCTGCTGTCCATGTGATTGTTTGCCCTGTCCCTGATTGTTTCCTCCTGTGTCTAATCACCTGCCCCTTCCCAGTGTGTTTAAACCCTGTTGTTTTCCTGCCCCGGGGTTGGTTTGTCCTGTTTACTTCACTGGTGATCTCCAGTTGTAGAGCCTGGTTTGTGTGATCTCTCAGTTTAGAGAAACATTTAGTTTATTTGCGCTGTTAAAGGAATAAAGTTTCTTTGCTCTGTTGTCTGCGTTTGGGTCCAATTCTCGGTGGCTACAAGCACGACACGAACAAGACGAGTACAGAGACCAGTCCTTTATCTGATGCGGTTAGAAGTTATTTTATGTCGTCTCTTGTCTTCCAAATCCTGACTGAACTGATTTGCGACTACTTTCTCAAGGGTCTTAGAGTGCGGAAGAGATGGTTTGAGATCAGTCTGTAGTTAGCCAACATATCTAGATCAAGACAGTGATTCTCAAAGAGAGGTTTAATTACAGCTACTTTGAAAGACGGTGGCACATGGCCTGTAAGTAAAGACACATTGATAATATCTAGAAGAGAGGTGCTAATTAAAGGTAAAAGCAGCCTTGTTGGGATGGGGTGTAAGAGACAGGAAGACAGTTTGGAAGTATACATTGTTGAAGACAATTGGTCAAGGTCGATGGGAGAGCCATCTAAATATATATCAAGATTTACAACTCTTTCTAAGGTTACTCTATTTGAGGATTGATCATTACTGGTAGAGGACAGGAGATTATTACCCTTGTCCCTAACAGTTAGAATCTTTTCATTGAAGAAGTTCATGAAGTCATTACAACTGAGGTCTGTAGGAATACACGGCTCCACGGAGCTGTGACCGTCAGCCTGGCCACAGTGCTAAAGAGAAACCTGGGGTTGTTCTTATTTTTCTCTATACATAATTAGTAGAAGTCTGCTCTGGCATTACAAATGTCTTTCTCACCAAATTAACTGAGATTCTTCTTAATTGGTGGAACGCCTTATCCTTTCAAGTTGTTGCTTCAATTTGCCGAGTTTAGGGTTATATCAGGGAGTGTTTTATTGTCATCTTTTTTAGATGGGCTATAGATTCTAGTGCCATCATCAGTGAGCCTGTAGCAGTATTGACTACATGATCAATCTGGGACAGACTAAAGTTAGCACTGGACACCTCTGTTTTATTGGGAAATGTTATTAAATTAAATGCAGATGGAATTGGTTCTTTAAATAAAAAAAAACGGCATACACTCCGGTAGTATGAACTCAAAAAGTTATTAGGTAATGGTCTGATTTAAAGAGAGTGTGAAAGACTAAGTGCAAGGGTTTCAAATGAGTTGTAGTTTAATAATTTAGGCTTCGGGTTTATTAGTTGGCTTGAGTCAAAGATGGCTGCTGTTTATATATTTTCATATATATATATATATATATATATATATATATATATATATATATATATATAAACAGCAGCCATCTTTGACTCAAGCCATATATATATATATATATATATATATATATATATATATATATATATAGACACACAGTGACGATTCCCAGTCATTGCGACAAATTTGAGAATTGGTGAACAAAACCTCCCCTCTCTGTCTCTCTGACGGTGTAGGGTGGAGAGTTTTCTTCATTAAAACTGACAGAGAAGCCAGAGGCAGAGGAAGTGTTATAGCTCTGCAGACCTGTCACCACTTTCTCCACAAACTATAATTTAATGCTGTACGATAATTGAAATAATTCTTTCATTTACTGACGAGGCTGCCAAATGTTGAACCAGAAAACTGCCGACAGCAAAGATAATGTGTTCCCTCATGGCGTTTTCTTTTTAAATTCATTTTCTATTCTAATGTATTAAATGCATAAATTCTCTCACTAATGGTTTGTGTGAGGCAGAGCAACACCATATTCAATGATGCAGTGTAGAGGGGGTTTTACACTTAAAACAAGAACAACCATAATGAATGCCAATAAATCTGTAGACATGTCCATTTTTCCTTGGCCCTAAATGTATGCTTAGTTAATCCCTTATTTTGCATTGGCCATTTGCAGAAGGTAATGGGAGAGTTCTCCTGTAAGATACCGCCGGACATTACATTTGGAAACTGAGGAGAAACCTTTTCTATGATCCTAAATGAATATGCAGGAAAACACTTGTATACAATTTCCACTCTTACTCTATATGTCTTACTATATTTACTATTGGCAGTATTTATTAACATTGGCAATAGTAAATATGAATTTGGCCGATGATGCTTTAAATCAAACACAAAATGATCACTCCCAATCAGTCACAGCATATTGTGTTCATACTGTAAGTATAGGCGTGGCATTCAATGTATTAAGTATTTGAGTCAAGGCAGGCATGCATGATAGGTGTCCAAACTTTACATCAAAAGTGACAAAAATAGAAAGTTATAAGTTATTTTTTTATTTTTGTTGTACTTTAAAATTCCTCATACATTTTTTTCCAGGATGCAGTCTTAACTTCAGAGCAAGAAGCAGTCACTCTGGAAGCTGTGTGGGTCATGTGTTCCAAGAAGTAAGCAATTTAGGCAATTACAATTTTTCCTGACATTTCTAGTGAATTAGCATTTCATTTGTCTGTATTATTCATAGACTGCCACCTTTTAAGGCTGTTTTCCACATGTCAAAATTGAGGCACGTTTTGCAAACTGAATGCATCAGCCATCGAATTGTCCCGGAGAGAAAGCATATTTCAACTCTCACCGCACATCCTTCATTTCTTGTAGCAGCATTAGATAAATGTCCAAGCTTCAATATGGACATTAAAACTTAATTGAAAAGTAGTCACTCAGCTATTTTAGATTTTCTTCAGATCCAAAGCTTCTGAGGAATTTCCATTGGTGGACCAAATGTACTATTGTGTATAGTATGTATTTGTAAAAAGGAGCAGTTTGTGGGAATATACTAAGTAGCCTTCATCAATTATTCAATTGCTGTGTTCACAAATATACCCTTCTTTCTTTCTCTATCTCTATATTATATTTAAAGAAATTTGATGATTCAGTGTTTGGCAAGCGCAACTGTTTCTCTTTCACTCACTTTCCTGGAGCGATGTCCTGGGAGGGTCACTGCCATCATGACAACTCCATTGTGTTGATTACAGCAATGATAGATAGTTTTTTTGCTATGAGATGAGTGGAGAGAGAGAAGCTGAGACACAGGAAAAGCCGAGCTAAGAAATAGAGAGCGGAGAAGAAAACTGTATAAAAGAGATTTGAAGCTTGGCACACAAATGCAGAGCAGATGAGATGAAGCAAGACAAAAGAGAAAGGGGAGGTGACTGAAGAGAATTGCATTTCTTAAATCTCTTTTTGGGGGCTTGATTTTCTTGTTTTAATTTCATGCAGCGTGCATACATTTTTCCTGTTCGCCTAAAGATCTGAAATAAATTGTCCTACCATCCAAAAGTTGGCTTTCCTTTACACAGCAAGATATGAAGTTATAAGTCTGTGAAGATGTGCTGAAATTAAACGTTTACAATATGTCGTATTCCTGATCGGCACAGTAGATGGGAGGTCGCTCGTTCTTCGCCAAAGCAGCTGAAAGATGAGTGCCTTATTTACCGAGCCGTGGGTCCAACCCAACACACTCCTGCATTCTGCTATGATTCCTCCTCCTTCTAACAGATATCATCCCCATTCATTATTGTAAACAACTTCCAGAAACGCTTGTATCTGTACGTGGCAAAGACACGCAGAGATGCATCAGTTGTTTTGTAGTGTATGTTGCTATGTCACATCGTATTCCCTCTTCACTGCAGAGTGGGTGAGATGAAGAAAAAGATGCAAGGAGAGAGGGAACACATTTGTAGAGAAATGATATGTCCTTTCCTCTGAACCGCCATCTGAAGAAGCATCTGTTTCTGCCGATGCCAGCACAGCTGGATCAGCTGCCGGTCGGTTTGAACAGTTCCGCATTGACTTTTGATGGTGTGGAGTTTGTAAAAACTGAGGAATCTCACAAGAATGGAGGAAGGTTTTTTTTTTTATTTTTTTTTATCAGACTTATGGTTAACAGATCCATTATCTGAAAAGATAATACATGTGATGAAAATAATCTGGTCCAGTTTTTTTGTCCAACAATTTTGAAATCACAATTTAGAGATGATCCAGTTTATGATCGATCGGATCAGCTGTGCCATCCAATCACTAACTGAAGGCTGGTCTTGTGAACGCACGATCAAGTTTCCTTCTTGATGCCTCCTCGATCCCTAACCTCCACAGAGCAGGAAGAAGAGCATTGGAACCGCCTTAGTGATTATGGACCGTAACCGTTCCTGAGTTTGGTAAACGAGTCCTGAGGAGCAATCAAATAAGGAATTAGTAATCCCAAGACTGTAAATCCTACTGACCGTTGTGACTACCTAACTTTTTATCCAAGGCCACCAACAAGTTGATATTTGTAAGCTTTGGTTGCATTACAGGAAGAGGATGGAGGACCAGCTACAGCAGATTGACATCAGCGGGGTCTGGAAGGGCCTCAAGGCGATGTCTGGGTTCAAGGGGCGCAGACGACAGCCTCTGGGGGACCAACAGTGGGTGAATGAGCTGACCTTATTCCTCAACAGATTTGACCAGCAATCCACCCTCCTCCCCCACACTCGGTCCACTCAGACCCCCCCCCCCCCCCCTCTCTCCCTGCTGCTGCCGCAACCCCCCATCATCTACACCCCTTGTGGATTATTTCCCATCCTCCACCTCCACATCTCTCATACGCGCGCTACGACCAGCAACCCACCCCCACTCCAACATCTCACAGCAGGGAGCCCTCCTGAAGACCTCCTTTGACTCTGTGGTGGCATCAGCCGTCTTTCACGGAGTGGTCTTCTGGAGCAGCAGCATGGCAGCGGCTGACAGGAAGAGGCTGAACAAGCTGATAAAGGAGGCCAGCACCGTGTTGGGGTGTCCTCTGGATACTGTGGAGGTGGTGGGGGGCGGGAGGATGATGGCAAAGCTCTCGTCCCTGATGAACCACACCTCCTCTCACCCCATGCAGGACACTCACACAGCTCTGCAACTCCTTCAGCCACCGGCTGATTCACCCCCGATGTCTGAGGGAGAGGAACCACAAGTCCTTCCTTCAGCTGCTGTCAGGCTGCACAACACACTGCAGTAGATCGCTGGAGATCCTGGCAAACTCAGCACTTTACTTTATTTTCCCCCTGTATATTTGGTATTTAGTATTAGTATTTAGTTTTTTTGTATTGTGTTTTGTGTTTTATATTTATTTTCATTGATGCTCTGATGTGCACCGCTGCTGTGATTTTTGAAATTTCCCCACTGTGAGACAAATAAAGAAATATATCATATCATATCATATTTGCTACCGAAATAAATGCCTTTATGTGGATGAACTGGAATAACTTTTGGGATTCCCGGATGTCTTCTGGCTTCACCGTCAGGTCACAATATAAATATATTAATTTAATGACATTTCTATCTACCATATGTCTACTTTGTAGATCTCAACCAATGTATAGGTATCCCATTGTTTAGCATCAAATAAATATTGATATTGTGTATATGTTGTCAAATTTGCACCAAATTGATAAAAAAAAAAAATTTAAGAGATAAAATGAAGAAAGGGATGCTTGGTGGATTTCAAAATATAGTCTATAGCCAGTTTGTTTTTGCAGAAAATGCTCTGAATTTCTGTGTCACAATACTATAATAAACTACACACAGTGAAAGGCAAGGACCCATCATGCCTGGTCATAACTTCTTTCAACAGAAGAAAGCACTTTGACTCACTGCTACACACCAAAACACAACGCACATTCTAGAGCAGTGGTTGGCAACCTTTTTTCCGTGACATACCTCCAGTGAAATACATTTTGGAAAATTAAGTATGTAATATCGTCTGACTCCAGTACTTTTTGTTTTATTATAATTAATAGATGTTATTATGCTTACGTGCTTAGCTAAGATGGTCAACATGTTTAATTGGAGCCTGTCAGCAAGCTGGCATGAGCCTTCAGCTCTCAGCACCGCTGTGTGTGAGGACCGCCTCACATAGCTGCTAGCTTGGCTGGAGTCTCTTAGTCCTGTGCCACTTTATGCCTTATAATTGATAGTGTTTGCCTTTTAAATTGGATTTTATTTGAGATGCAAGTGGGTTCAAATGTGTTTCTGGAATATGCAAGTACCTGCTAATGTTAGTTTGCAAGAAAGAAATACATATTGGCTGACGCAATCATTATTCAAATGTTGCCACTTGATAAATATCCTCATTGCTTTTTGTCAGCACCATGATATCCATGTGAATATCAGGTTACATTATTTTTGACGTTTTGCTGAGATACGCAACATCTCACTCGTAAAAGATATTTTTAATTTACCGTTAAGAGAATCTTAAGCCAAAGTTTATACACACACACCCCCACACACACACAAACACTCACCACGGCTACACTTCATCATGACCATCAATAGGAAGAGATGTATGATTGATTAATGGAGCTTTTATCAATACAAGGATAGGAAAACGACCCCCGAAATCCACTTACATATCAGCAAGGCACTTTTATCCCTCCTTCCATGAACATGATTTACGAAGGCAGTCAATGCATAGGGCCGCTTACACGTGACTACATAATGAAATGGTGAGCTAACTTGGGAGAGCACAGGCCCCTCACTGAAGAGCATTTAGTTAAGTGTACAGATTAGCATAATAAAAGCAATTTCATAACAAGAACGGACCTATCTAATTGAACTATTGTTCATGTAAGCAGTGTGATTTTCTATTGGCCCGGATCCCTCCCGCCCCCACGACTGCTTCAGCTTCTTTAGTAATGGGCTTTGATGGCGTGTGTGTGTGTGTGTGTGTGTGTGTGTGTGTGTGTGTGTGTGTGTGTGTGTGTGTGTGTGTGTGTGTGTGTGTGTGTGTGTGTGTGTGTGTGTGTGTGTGTGTGTGTGTGTGTGTGTGTGTGTGTGTGTGTGTGTGTGTGTGTGTATATAAAGGGGAATGCATCCCTCCAAATACATCACTACTCCTCAAAAGGAAAGGGACAGGGTGTGTGTGGGTGGGGGGGGGGGGGGGTGCATTAGCGAACAGATGCTAACTCAGCGAGCAGATGCTAACTCAGCCAATAATGAACAGGGTGGTTATAATGTGAAATCCATTGCCTCTCAATCGAGGCCATTGATCAAATGCCCCTCCTATATGCTTGATGCTCTGCCCGGCGTGTGTAGTGTGAAGCAGTGTCGTCTTGCTTTCTCCAGTAATTCATTCCCCCGATCTGTAAGTTGTCTGGCTCCCTCGTCCGTCTGTCTTCAAGTCGAAGAAGCTGGTCGCGAAGGCAAGCGACTCCTATTTCAGCTGGTAATGTAGGTGGTGCAAGGACGACGGAAGTGAGCCTAGTACATCAGAAACGATTGCAACCTGAACAGGGAAGAGTGAGTTTAGTCACCTTTGTACAAGCTCCTCACCGAGCTCTGACTTTGCCTCCCTCAAAGCTTTTAACAGGCAGATGTAATAGCCCTGTGGTTTGGAAGAGGGCATGGTTAAAGCACCTCTGGAAGAGCTAGCCGGCGTCTCTTGTGGCTCGAGATGCGGTCTAAGTTGTACTTAATGCACTGACAGGTAATCCATCTGAAGGCGAGATGCTTTACGGCAATCTAGACAGGAAATCAGAAACCTATTGTGGTATTGGACCCGGTGTCTGGACTGTGATCCCAGCCCATTATGCAGAGGAGATTTTATAATAGTTCTGTTTTGAGGGCACATATGTTGTTGTTGTTGTTGTTGTTGTGATCAGATTATTTCTTTAAAAAAAGTACCTTGGCATAGACGGCTACAGGGGATTATTGGACATGTTCCTACAAGTAAGAGGACCAGGTACCAGGTTTCCTTTACAATGTGGTTTCAGGGAAGAAATACTAAGTTTTTTAATACGTGTGCAGTCATTTGAGTGATATTTGTTTGTGCATTTAAGTTACAATGCAATTATTTATCCTCTTACACTGTAGTTGGGTTATATTGTGACAGTTGTCATATCCTGTTGTTATTGTTGTCATTTACAACCATTTCAATCAGATAATTCCTGAAGATAAACTCTTTTGTGTAGTCGTTTTGGAAACTGGTAGTTTTGGAGGAAGTCAAGTATGTGACTGCTCTCTTCTCCACCATCATAAAACACCAAATGATGGAATCTATTTCATTTGTGTTCATCTCCAGTAGCGATGTAAAAGAGTGGGGGGTCGATGCCAAGCTGCTCAGAAGCTGTTCTGGTGGCTTTGTTCATGCATTGTCTGATGCCTCCTGCCTGGTGGGCCGGCCTCCTGCCATGGCCCTGCTGATGCACCCCAATACTTCATCATTTCTGTCATATTCATTCAATGTGTTTTTGTTACTCTGTCACACTTCATGGTGTACACATGACATCTACTGCTTCTGTCCATCCTGGAGGGGGATCCTCCTCTGTTGCTCTCCTGAAGGTTTCTTCTGTTTTTTCCCTGTGAAAGGTTTACATTTTTTTATTTTTGGGGAGTTTTTCCTGACCCGATGTGAGGTCCTGGGACAGGGATGTCGTATGTGGCTAAGGCAAAGTCATAATTTGTGATATTGGGCTATATAAAATAAACAAAATTGAATTGAATTGTCAAACCGATCTTCCGTCATATGATTTCAGAGACGGACAAAAATGACTAACACGTGATTTCCAGCTCAGATTTAATTCAACTATATAAAATTGGTTGACTAATAACGTGTTATCTTTTTGCAAGAAATACTTTTGTGGAATAAGTTATCTTAAAAGCAGGTCGGATTGATTTTGCCTCCACGTCTTCACTCACAGCTGATGAGATAATGTAGCTTTTCAGTACACTAAATGACCACTCTTGATTAATTAATCTTCCCCAACCAATGTGCCCCTCAGAAATTAATAATATCAGTGGATGGAGTTGACCGGTGCTTGAAAAGATCAAGTGGATTGATTCCACGTCTGAAAATATATACCTGCTGTTTGTAGCCACGTTATCTGTATATCATCAAAGTACTCTACATTCATCGGACATCTTTAATGTTTGTTCACAGCTGCCTAGTTTAGCGAAAATTACAGAGTGAAGAAAGTCCAAAAAGCCTGTGCATTATTAATGGAATGTACTTTCTTAAATTTAGCTGCTCTGTTTGTGTTCCACCTCATAATTGTGAGATGAAACCAAAGCTGGAAAATTAATGAATCTGCCGTATCTAGTATACACAGATTACAGGAACACACCGACCCAATGAGTCTTCTCTAGTGATATTTTAAAGCCATCGTTCCCACAGACTTGCTCTCTCGAGACCCCCATGCACTTGCGTCCCACGAAAGGCAGCAACTTCTCTCCCGGAAACAGAGGAACACATCTTTTAATTTTTCAATCACTCTCTTTCTCTCTCTCTCTCTCTCTCTTTCTCCCCCCTCCCTCTCCCTTTTCCAGTCCCCTCCAGTACATCACTCTGGCTTTATCCATTTCATGTTTAGTGAAACTCCCCAGGCGAGCCCCACACAAGGCAACGAGATGCCGCAAATCTTTGATATCTTAAACAGAGGGCATAGTGCCAGCGCTCATGCCAGATAGGAAGAAAAAAAACGGTAATCCAAGGGTGGAACATCATCCTGAATCAAACAAAATGAATAAATAATCGGGGCTGCAGACACACTTTCATACTTGCGGTGCATGTCCGTGGAGGATTGGTTTACCAGCCCAAGTGATTAGTCTGCTGGCAGAATTGTTTGGTTTCTGTGGCTCAACCATTTACAGTATGATATAACAGCAGATCACATTCACTTCTTAACACAGCCGACTGTAGAGCTGCTGATATTTAGCCCCACATACCAAAAAGAAACCTGGCTCGCTGTTACTCAACTGTCACTTTAAATTTGTGGCCTCATGCGTGATGCTTTAAATAATAATCCATGCTGTTTGGTCCCATTGGATCAAATAGTTAGTTATACTCTTCTACTTTTCAAATATTTTGGGATGAATCATTGTTATTTCAGACACACATTATTAACTCAATTTTTTTTCTCCATCCATTCAACCAAATGTTATTTCATATAAGTTTTTCTCTGTAACTTGTTTGCACTTTGTTTAAGATAAGGACATTTTGTTCATGCATTTTGATCACAATCTTATTCCAAACGATGCTGAAAATTTCATATCAGAGGTAAAAGCCTCTTCTTATATATTCTCTCCAATATGACATAAAAACATGGGGATTTTCTCATGGATAGTGGCTTCATGCCAGTAGTTTCATTAATAAACAACCAGGCCGAGATAATATTTTCCAATGCCATTCGATTTTCAGAAGGTTACATTCCTAATGTTTATATTTCAGCAACCTCTCTCCTGTTTATACAATAGTGGGTATTAAAAGGGAGATTAAATTTTACCCGCCTGAATATAATACAAACACAAAATGATGCGTCTATTTCCATGGCAAGCTGTGCATTGTCATTTATTTATGAGTTTTTTTGCCCTCCTCTCCTTTTCCCTTTTCTAAACCCAACAGTAAATATGGAAATTGTCTTTGTCAGGATGTGTCTATACACACACGCACACACACACACACACTCACACTCACGCATGCATGCATATCCATACATGTGCCTTTGTGTAGAGATCTTTTAATGTCCGTCTTTTATACGGCATTGAAAGCAACTTGTTCTGCGCCCATTGCATCCACGTATAGGAGGGTCATGTGGTTCGTGCAGAGAAAACTTCTCCAACCTTCATCAATAAACATAAACTCTCCCTCATCCTGTTGCAGGATTGACGGTCAATCATCCGCCTTCACACTTGTTCTCTCCCTTAGTGACTCTCTCTCATCCCTGTGAAGACAGCCAGACTCATATTGCCACTATTAAGGTGAGCTGCCATTATCCTTTTGCTCCCTCTATCGCAGTACTTTAAGGTTAAAGAGAGCACAATAAGGAAATATTTTATCCTCAATTGTTCAAATTATACACATAGAAATACTTCTTTCATAATTATTGGTTTCCAGTGGTCATCACTTCAACTCTGATATGTCTCCATTTCCACTCTCAAAGGATAATAGTGCTGAAACAGCGTTTGATATTCCTCTCTTATATACGCTCATCTATTGAATGGATTCTAAGAAATCTTATCAGACCATAATAATGATAGCTCATCACAAATCAAAAAATGAAACGGTATCAAAGTTCTTTCTTACAGTAAAACTGTAATAAAATCATGGCTTTCTGGCAATGATACATGAGTTTAACTGAAATCTTTTGTATCGATTTTTAAAATGCTTCATTTGGCTCCATCTCAGAAATATATTTAATTTGATGGTTGAAGTTTTTTAATATTTTCATCTTAATAACCCACATCAGTTCTAATGGATTGGTCCTAAAATCTGAATGTCTGCAAGGAGCGTTGTGTTAAACTGTGTCTCTGTCGTAGATTATGTAGGATAGTAGATTAAATATGTTTTCCAAATTAGAACCCACATATATACCAAATAATTGTTGGATTTTTGGGTAACAAGATAAACACATCATTATAAAGAGAAAGCCCTTTGTTTGTATTCTCTAGTATAAAGTGTCAAGTGTTTTATTTGAGCTATTTCAATGATGTCGGCCGGCTTGAACCAGGTGAACATGCATATTATAATACCCGCAAGGGATGTGTAAATGGCAACTATATTTTAACTATTGTATTGATTTCATATTGCATCCTCAATGCTCACACTACATTGTCTTTTTCTGTTACTGTATATCGAGAGAGTCACAGATTTGATATCTGCATCTTAAAATATTTCACCTTACCTGTACATATTTCACTGAAGTTCCCTTGCTCCGCTCTTACACACGGACAAACACTGGAGTTGTGTTTAAAAACTGTTTGTTCCGCGTTGTAATTTGGTAACACAAGTCTGTTTTGGAGCAAACATCCGTTGGAGGGCGGTTGATACGAATATGAAAGGGAATCTTGGCCGTTAGTTAGTTACTGCGTTCGCCTCTCGTAGACCACCCTGCATGAATTAGGCATGAGGGCTGCAGTCCACCCCCCACCCCACCCCCCACCCCCATGACCCATACAGCTCCTCTATTCACAACCACACTAGGGCTTTCGTGGTCCTACAGAGAAACATATCTAATTTGGAAGTTTTTAGATCTCCTACAGAATGGCCGCCCAATCAGTGAAGATGATTCTCTCTTTTTTTCCATTGCAGGTTGCAGTGGGTTCAAGAAGTTATTAAAGAGTTTGAAAAAGTAAAGTAAGTGTGATCAAAATACATTATTTTAAAAAGCAGTCGGCATTGACACGTGGTCTTCTTTGACTCATCCAGTCCACATTGACTCATCCAGTCCAGATTGACTCATCCAGTCCACATTGACTCATCTAGTCCGCATTGACTCATCCAGTCCACATTGACTCATCTAGTCCGCATTGACTCATCCAGTCTACATTGACTCATCCAGTCCACATTGACTCATCTAGTCCACATTGACTCATCCAGTCCAGATTGACTCATCCAGTCCACATTGACTCATCTAGTCCACATTGACTCATCCAGTCCACATTGACTCATCTAGTCCACATGGACTCATCCAGTCCACATGGACTCATCTAGTCCACATTGACTCATCTAGTCCACATGGACTCATCCAGTCCACATGGACTCATCTAGTCCACATTGACTCATCTAGTCCACATTGACTCATCTAGTCCACATTGACTCATCCAGTCCACATTGACTCATCTAGTCCACATGGACTCATCCAGTCCACATTGACTCATCTAGTCCACATTGACTCATCCAGTCTACATTGACTCATCTAGTCCACATGGACTCATCTAGTCCACATTGACTCATCCAGTCTACATTGACTCATCTAGTCCACATGGACTCATCTAGTCCACATTGACTCATCCAGTCTACATTGACTCATCTAGTCCACATTGACTCCGCCTTTGATTAGTGTTCATGTCGGCTCCATGTGAAGTAGGCTCAGTCCCAGTTTAGTTCATCTGTATTGTCCCTTGAGGGGAAATGGGGTTTACAGAAGAGGACACACACACACAACATGAGACATTGAGACATTAATCATAACATTTACAGCAAACAACAAGGTTAACAAAATGTATTCGGTATCTGTCTGTTAAAAGTGTCACACTGTTGTAAAGGCAAACTTAAAGAAGTGCCGCTGAGAAGTGCAGTGACGTTAAGCTTGATTTAAGGACATTTATTGCACTTGGAACAAAGGAATATTTAAACATATTGCTTTTGACCTTGGGGGATCAGAAGTAAGAAGAAGGACCGGCTCCAGAAGTGTGTGTTAGGAGCCGGTCATAATTGGCCGTGCTTCATGCCAAACTAGTCGTGGTGGACATCTGCTAAAGTAAGCTGCTGCGTGTCAAATTATTCTGCTGTGGCTTTTTTTAACAATGTAGAGAGAACAAGAAATCAAAAGGGTGGTTCAAATGTATTGCTGAAAGATGAATTAAGCCATCAGTGTCTCCTCACATTAAGACTATTCAAAGTAAAGTCTCTGCAGCTGTGTTGAGGTCACGTTGAGGTCACGTTATTGCCAATCCCCGTCCAGGTACTGGTCAGCCCTGAAGACGTTGGCCGTAGCTTTAGCTCTGTGATCATTTAACATCAGGAGGTGGTTATCACGCCACTCAACTTCCATACTTTTACAACTGGCCCATAATCGACCTCTCTATCCTGGAGCATACTAATTAAAACAAACGCTAAACTTCAGGAGATGCCTGTCGTGGGGTAATGTTGTATGTGTATAAATAAATAAATATACGTTACTTTTGTCATTAACACCTCTATAACCCTGACACGCTATAAAATGCTCTCCCCTCTTCACTTTTATGCACTCTTCTCTTCTCTCTCTGCTCTCAATCCAGCTGTGAGGTACAATTACTGCCATGAGTAAACATCTACATTTCCGCAGGGCCAGATCATTTAGACCACAATGCCAGTCCTCAGTAACTTCAGAGCCCCTGTGGGCCTACTTCAATAGACCCCAGCTCTGGGTGTGAACGCGGTAACTTGTTCCGCGATACACACAGTGTGGTGGGTGTGAGAGCATCGGGATAATGCACCACTAATGGCGCAAATGTTTTAGACCAATGACGTCTCTGTCAAAGGAACGTTATACGTAAAATCCATTGGTTTACGCTCGGCCTTGAAATGAGAGCAGACACCAAAGCTTCGACTAAAAGGGTGAGTTTCTGGAGGTCAAAACAATGTGAGGATTGCCTGAAACTTCATTACATTAAATTGTTTCAATCTACAACATAC
Source organism: Liparis tanakae (assembly GCA_036178185.1). Taxonomy (NCBI): domain Eukaryota; kingdom Metazoa; phylum Chordata; class Actinopteri; order Perciformes; family Liparidae; genus Liparis; species Liparis tanakae. The sequence continues at coordinate 7,869,342 of CM070104.1, read as the reverse complement.
TTGCATTAAATCAAACGTATCAGATTTTTATCTCTCTTTCACTCGAGTGCCGTTGGTCCAGAAAGCACTCCACTCGACATCTTCATCAAGTCCTCTTCCTCATGAAGTAGTAGGGTACTCCTTCCATGTATCTTCTCTACAGAGATCTCAGTAGAGATAGAGATAACTTATTTATACCAAACATTTCAAATGTGCTGCATCCAGATGCAATCCAGATGAGATTCAGTACACTTTTGTTTGCAAATCCAGTTGGCCCCAGTCCAGTCCAGAGGGTGGTGGTAATGTACCTGGATGTGCTTATGTCAGTACAATAACTTGTGCTTTGGGATGCTCTAATATAGATATATCAGCATGTGATCTAATATTGTGCTCTTGTCCTGTAAAAACTACTCCGATATGACTGCACCGGATTCCACGACGGCAATGTGGCGTTTAGACTCTAATCAGTTCAAACTAATGAGCCGCCCAGCTGTAACGTCAACCCCACAAAACGGGTGGAACCCATTTGTGGTCAGCAGCCGTCTGTGAGCAAAACTAGCACGGCCCATCTCCATCCGGTAGAGTGAGCAAAAGTCACTATTTATATTTATTGTATTTCTTTTAATCACAATTATACTGTTAACATTCTTACTGTAAACTTGTGTTCATTAAAAGAAAAACAACTTGAACAATATAAATATCAGCAAAAGCGTCACGTTATTCATCTAATTTGATGAACTGATACAAATAAAAGGTGATTTAAAAGACTTTAGAGCTATGATCAAGATAATATTAAGTCAATATAGTTACTTGTACTTGGTCTAAGACAAGTGTACTAAAGTGAAACGTATATTAAAGCAGTCAAGTTACAAGTTTAACAATTGGCATATAAAAAATATCCATAATCTAACTTGAATACATGTATTTATTGTATTTATAAACTTCGAGGGACACAAGTTGTATCAAACACCTTACGATACACCCTCTGCATGTTGACTGTAGCAGATGTTTTCGTGTTTTTAATGAAACATGGACAATAGCAAATGTCAAATGAATATCAGTGTAACTTCAAGTCGTCACAGGGACGCTGCATGCAGACTGATATTCGTTCATCATGGATACCTCTTGGAGAGATGGATGCATCCACGGCTTGTTCGCAACAAGATCTTTCTTGAATGCTTCCTGTTTTGTCTCGATTGATTTACTCTTAATTCTTCATACATGTGATAGTTATCCATTCCACCTAAAACACACAAAGCATACATGTATATTATACTGTAGCATATATTCCTGCAATTATTGATTAGGATGTACATGATCTTCACGAGTAATACCATGGAAGTCGAAGCAGTACTCCTTCTGCCATGTGCTACTGATACTCATCGTGGACCTGGATGCATGTTTTCTGATCCCTGTCATAAAATGCTGATCCCGCTTATAAATTCCTAGGTAGAATTTAATACATTCTACTTTCAATCTACTTTTAGAATAACTACAATCCATTTTGCCTCCAATGTAATTGTTGGATTGATGTAAAAATGACCTTTATTTGGGAGGTAACTGTGCAGGTCTGCGTAGATGCCTGATTGTGATCTCTCTGTGCAGAGTGCTGGTTCAGCAAGGTTCCATCCTGTTCCTCAACATGGTCCTCTCTTTCCTCCCAAGGTGTCCTCTGGCTGCGCTGGCCTCTTTGAAGGCTCTTTCGATATAATGGATTCACTACATATACTTCCCAGCCGTAGCACGGAGAAGCACTAATTCCGCTGATAAGGATCTGACTTCCTCTCATTTCATAAGTCTTTCACCAGATAGAAAGCGGTGCTAGATTAGATGTGTCACTCCTCTTCTCCCCCTGTAATACAAAAATCCCCACAAGACGCAACTTCGGTGGGGGGAGGGATAATTAATTGAATTGCTATTCAAGTGTGGGTGAACAGGGGGGGGATGCATACTGCACATTGGGGTGGAGACTGCCTCCTTTTTTTCTTCACAACTACAAAAGAAACTTTCTTGCTTTAAAATCAGGAAACGTGTGTCATATCGAGGAAGACGGGCCAAAGGTCATCTCTAATATCTGTTAAATTCAGAGTGTTGTCAGATGTGTCAGAGCATCTCCTCTCGCTGTCTAAGCTAACACAGGGGGGGGGTTAGTTATGATAATGAAACCCTGTGTGAGTGAATCCCTGTGTGCATGCAGGTGTTTCTCATGCTTAATGAAGAGGTTATAGAAGACGCCGGTGGTTTGGCTGCATATCCTCCTCCTTCAGGGGTCTGCTATCAATTTATCATGCAAAAAATATCACTTTACGTTTTATTGGATTCATGAATACGAAGAAAAGAAAAATATTTTTGTATTGTGATTTCCTCATCTATATCCTGCTTTGATGTTGGATGTTAAAAATAGTTTCAAATGTAATCCTCTTTTCCCTGTGCACTGCAATAGTAAAATGTTTTTGAATTTGTGAGGAAAACGTGTCGACATTGAAGCCTTAACCTATTAACCCTCCATAAAAGGACATGTCTTAATATATCCTCTTTGTTGTAAATTATCAACAATCACTCAAACAAAAGAGGCACTTGTGGGGCTATATCTGTCCCACTGCCCTGTGATGTTGTAAGTGAGGAAGTGGCACGTTTATGTTTGATTGAAATGTTGTGTCATTCGTGTCTGAGTCCACCGCTTTCTTTTCCTTCTTCCTGTCTCTTTGTGCCGGGTGAACGGGACTTCCCTCCAGATGTGGAGGCTGCTCTTTCTGAACCTTTTCAACTTGTCTAACAGCATTCTGATCAAAGCAGACAACAAACCTGTGTGTCCAGGGAAAAACACCCGTTATCACATGTCTGTGTTTTGTTACTGCAAGTAGGGTTCAAATGTGAGTCGGGTCAGTTTGATTACAAGACTCTTAACAGCATTTAAAAGGAAAAAGATATTGCAGACAATTATCTTGAAGCACTCCATTGTATCTTTGTGTGTGAATCCTCTTTTGCCTTTTATTCACATTCAATGAAGATACACTAGTTTGTTGTTACACATATAAGATAAGATAAGATATTCATGTATTAGTCCCACAGTGGTGACATTTAATGATCACAGCAGTGGGTGTACATTAGAGCATTATTACAAATAAAAGATAAAAATAAAAACACAATACTAAATACTAAAATACTAAATAATAATACTACTACTAAAATACTAAAATAATAAATACTAATACTAAATACTAATACTAAAATACTAAATACAAGGGGAAAACAAAGTATATCAAAGACTAACAAGTTATGTCCCTGCAAAATAAAGAAAGGCAACTAAAAAATATAATGTTTTAATAATATATTTTTTTCCCATTCTCTTAAATAAGCGAAATGAACAATACAATTCAGACAAAGGAATTCATTGAGTTGACATTGAATGTCCATGTTCGACCCTTATGAATTGCTGAATAGTTTCATTGTGATGGTCAGACCCTCCTATACTCTGAGCCACCTTGTTGACCGCAACCACAGAGCGATCCATACCGTCTAGCTGGTGTAGGGTTGCGTGTTGGTATGTAGGAGAGATTTAGATTTATTTATTTATCTAGTTTTTTGCCTGGTCACCAATAATTGTGAAACTTCAGCTCGTTTTGTTCTGGCTGGACACAGAAGCTGTCAGGCATCATATTTCCCCTTAGGTTCAAATGTGCTGTATGCTTTGATAATAAATGGACTGAGCTCAGGTGACCATGGGCTCGATAGGCACCTAGGTAATGGTGGGACCGTACACTACTCTGATATAGAAATGGAAAACCCTATATTTAAATTGTCTGTACTTTTGTTTGTCCTGCTGCATTTCAGCATATTGACTCAGTGAGAACTTTGTTTTAATGAGAGGAATTATTCAATTTAGAGTCTCTGAAGGACTGCTGACCAGGACAGCGTTTAAATGTTTGATCAGTCGTTGGGCATCAGCTTTACCCGACCTAAAATCTGAATATGACAAAATAAAACTTTTTTTTCCGCTCTATGTTCATAACCCAGATATTTTAATACATTCTTTTATCGTATGCAACCTAGATCATTAAGCCAGAAATACCTTCTGTAGAACTGAGAGAGGCAGGCAAAACCAGGACATTGTGTTTGAGACCAATTTTCTCCAGATAAGAATTCACTGCTAAATGTTGCACCGCACAAGCAAACAAAACAACAGGAAAATCCTGCTCTTCCTTTTGTTTGTTTGTTGTATTTTCAGTTTGCACACAGATTAAACATTGTAAATGAATGTGGTAATTAACGCTGGGTGTGTGAGTGTAGGCGCTGGTTTATCTACTTGTTTGTCTCAGATGAAAGGAGCATATTTTCTATAAAACAAAAAGTGGGATTGTAGTCGGTGCATCATACCCACATGTTTACAATGGTCTCCCGGGGGAGCTCCCCTTCTCTGTTTGTTAGTGTATTTGCAAGGAGACACTTAAAATAGCCCACCAGCTCCAGCAGAGCACCATCTATAGGCAGACTGTGCTGAGGATGTGTTCACAGCAGCCACCTTTACTTTACTGATCTGTAAACAGCATAAGCTTTATTCAGACAGTCTCAGCCTATAGTGTTTGATCTTTGCTGCATCGGCTTGGAAAGAAAGGAAAACAATATTTAACATTCTCCATATCCAGGCATCCATGTGCAATTGTTGGAACATGAATAGCCACTGAAAGTATAAGAAATACATTTTAATCTCAGCTATAGCGCTTAAGCCCTTATGATGTACTATTCATGTGCATAATATGCTCCATATTCCTTCACACTTAACATGACATCCTGACCTAAAAATGATGAATGATTTTGTTTTTGTTGTAATTTACAATGTTCTCTTTTGACGAAACCTTTGGAGGCACAAAGGCATTTGTGGAAAATTATTTTATTTTATTACGAGTTCAGCAATGAGAAAAACACTGAGCGCTGCACACACACACACACACACACACACACACACACACACACACACACACACACACACACACACACAACATTATGAAGGGCATTACAGCTGCAGTAATGTCTGCCGTCGTAGAGAATGATGTCTCTCTCCCCCTGAGTGTGTTGTGATCCAAGCTTCTCCCTGCTTTATGGACTCAGTTGGTTTCTAGTGCATGTTGGTGCGCGTCCCACCGGCTCCATCCAGGCCCCTGCTCTGCATTACGGCTGATGACGGCGTCCTGATCGGCCATGTGGTCGTGTGGGCGTTGCACCCACCCGTTGGCTCCCCCTCAGGTAAACAACATTAGCTCTGTCGATCTTGCACCTTTAATGTATATTAGGAGCTGCAACAGTCGGAAAACCCTGAGCCAAGAATTATCAGCGACAAATTAAGCAGAGCCCTGTTTAAGTCTACCGATCTTTTTTTTTTTTGCAAATAAAAGGTGCAAGAGAATGTAGTAGAACTCCTCCCGTGGGTTAGCAGTGTGTCGGACAGTATTATTCACTGGCTCGACATGAGGAGGGACGCTACGTTAAATACTGTGAATGCAGATTAAAAGAGATGGAAATAGACTGTTAAACAAGCCTCCCCAGGTACACTTCATATGATGTTCCGTTAGGCCCAGTTAGTGACCTTTATAATCAAAGCATATGCTAATTACAGAGATATTATTAGAGACTGTGCTCAAAGCTATATTATCTCTGCCTGCACAGAATTCACAAATCGGGTGGATTGTCACTGAGAAGGTTGACCGATAAATGTCAGATTGTCACTATTATGTCTCCACAAAGAGGAGCTCTGGAAATGATTAGGCTGTTGTCTCTGCTTTTAAAGCTCCCTACCCTCTCCTCTCCTGACCTGTGATTTATATTAGCAGTGAGCTTTATAAGCACAGTCATTTTGAGGGGCAAAAATACATGCATATTTATCATTGTGCCACCACTGCAAGGCACCCCATCTAACCTTTGAGGAATTGAATTTTCAAAGTTTATTCTCGATTTCATTTGCAGGCTGCATTTTGTTTTACTTCCAGTACGCTTCATCTTTTTCACTGTTACAAACTGCTATCCCTTTGCTTTGTGGTCCCTATCAGGAAGAAGGCACCGCAATATGTTCTGGGTGAGGCACGTTCAAAAGTTACCAATTACATGACTTGAGTGACTCGTCACCCGTAATGATGTACCAGCATTTCAACTTTGAAACCTTCCGTTTTCTTTTAATTGGCATTTTAGTTCTTTTGTTGCTTTCATTTCATTTCTGTTTTAGTTATGTTCCTTTTGACGTGTTTTTTTCATTGCAAAACTAAACCCAACAAGGATTTATTTTTGCACTATGAGAGTATGTAACTGAGCAGTCACAATAACAAAGACGAATATTTCAGTGTGCTGTGTATCTTGAAAGATGGAGACTGGTTCTTGCTCTGTAACTAGAAGCTACTGTCGTCTAGATATGTTAAACACGGATGTTCAACATGGGATTTGTCCTCTGTTTTTTTTCATTGGTGCTTATTGTGCACACTTCACCTTGTCTATCTCTGTTTTTTATATTTCTGCACATATACACACACACTCACACACACACACACACACACACACACACACACACATATGCCAGGATCTAAATTGAACAGAGCAGCATGGAGTAGGCCAATTACATCACTGCCCCAATTAAAATAAAACAACAGGACTCTTTCAAGCTGTCCTGCAGGGGAGAGAAAATGAGACGCGGAGAGAGAAAGAAATGGCAATAACAAATCCCAATCCAGTCAGATAGTCATGATGTTCATTTTAATTAAAAAATTGGATTCACTGCAATTAACTCCAAGCTAGTCCCCTGTGGCTCAATGAAGAAGAAAATGATTGGCTCTCAGTTTCCAAGCAACTCTAAAGTGTTCCACAACATCCTGTGATAATCTCTCTTTATGAAACATTCACTGTTTCTTGCGATATTTAGATGTTTGTTAAAAAAAATAATAGTCATAATACAAAAGTGATATCACAAATCTGGAAAATTGTTTCTCCATGGCTTTCTGGAATTGAAAGGGGGGAGAGAGATGGGGGGGTGTCTTAAAGCTAAAGAGGTGATAGTGGAGTGGACACTGGATTGTGTCCTGTGTGACACTCTTGAATGATTGATACCTTCACTGATCAATTTAAACATTCACTTATATTTTTATGTGTCAGCCTCAATCGACCTTGTTGTAAGTCAAATATCATGTCAAGTGAAGTGATATTTCCCTCTGACTATGATGATGTGCACATGTGTTAATGTGTCTGTCTGTATTGAGATGTGTAGAGGATCCTTCTGAGTGTATGGATTACTTTAGTGATAGGGGTTGAGTGGCTAAAGCCTTATGACTAATAGCCTGTCAGAGTGGCACTCAACTCTACTTGGTCACACAGATCAACGCCTTTCCCTCAAACATGGACACACACACACCGTTTCTTTTCTTTCTCCAAATGCATTGTAGGTGATATTATATCATTCCAAATTGACTAATTATGTTCACGGTAAATGTAGCTAAAATTGGGATGTTCTTCATTCTCGTACTCCTATAAAGATAGCAATGTAACGATGCTGAAGGTAACTTTTCCCAGGACGAATTGAGCGTCGCCTCATTTCCTGCATTTTGGGGATTCTTTATGTAAGTTTTTGATGGAGATGTCTATTGTCAGCACGGCTCTGGTCAGAGACACCTCGTCGAGGACTCATCATGAGGCCATTTCACGGAGAGGCGGACCCCCACGCATGTTTATCCTCGCTAAATGTGTTATGATAAGTTCAACATCATTTGTACAGGCATTGTCATGTCACCGGCACACCACCAAAGATGAACAATTAGTCTACAATATCGTCTACCGGTAGTCAACTAGTGAGTCGACCATTTTTTGAAAACCCTAATATACAAATTTTATTTTTCAAACGCATGACATGAACAATAATCTTGATAGGAAAATTGTGAGCAATGTTAATGAAATAGAGTGGAAAATGTAATAGTTGAAAAACATCAACCTGTCTGTGGTTTCCAGTCAATAAATTGTCTTAGTGAGACAGTTTCTAAATTACCTCAAACATAGTTTGTCATTTCTCAACTGCAATTTCTTGTTGCTTATTAGCTGACACTGATATATCAGCAATCAGCTAATATTGGTCGATGTAGCGGCCTGGCCAATCAATTAATCAACACATTATTATATATTTAGTATTCAATACACTACACAATAACGTCTTTGAATCATAAAGAAATTCATAAAGAATGAACAATCTAAATCATAAAGAATGAACCATCTAAATCATAAAGAATGAACAATCTAAATCATAAAGAATGAACAATCTAAATCAAAACAAGAGAGGCGGAGATATTTCAATTTCATTTTGTTGTCTAATAAAGCTTATGGCTTACGCATTCAAAACAATGCGTCTTATATGTCCCATGATGCAACCAATGGCATTATTATAATTGCACACTTCTACTTGGTACATTTCCACATCTTTTAAACAACTTATTTACAGGTTTTTTTACATCGGCATTCTGTTAAAATGGAAAGTCTCCAAGCCCAAGCCATGATTTCATATATATTTACATTGGCAGGCTTTAGAACGCCCCAAAGCTACGGAAGACATTATACAAATGTTCTCGAGACGGGTAAACTGAACTTTAAGTCAAATGTATTTTAAATGATCCTTTAAATGAGATGGCATGGTCGTATCTTGTGTAGGACTGTATACCGATCCTCCAATTTGAACCCAGACCCTTGCATGAGCACACCAGCTTTTTGCAGGTGATGAATAAATCTAACTCCATCCGACAAGCACTCACTGGCAGAGATAAACAAGAGCAAGAAAACTGCACCAAAAAAGGGGTGAGCATGCACACATGAAGAGGGAACACCTCCAATACTTCCATCTTCATTTTTTACTCGCTGGTTGCTTTTTCTTTGACGATGGGTTAAGATAAATATTCACTTATTAAAGCGTAACTGGAATTGACTGTGTCATGCATCAGGCTAATAGCTGAAAGCCATGGTTCAATACGACGGAGTTGGGACAGGCTTCGCTAATGGAAGAAGTGACGTGGCTGCGGCCCGAATGTCATTCATCAGCCCGCACACTGTTACAAAGCCCTGCCATCTCACACACTCGGGCTCATCCATTAACCCGAGGCAACGGCACCCGCTGGATTATGGAAATAACAGATTCAGGAAAATAGGACACCGATGGGCCATCCATGTGGAAAGGATTGGTGTCAGGAGAGTGTTGCGACTCGCGAGTACGTGTGACTGTAAGGGATGTGGCCCGTTGTCTCTTCTCCAAAGATCTATCTCGGTGCTGTTGCGCCAGGATAGCTACGGGTTGCATCAGGGGGAACCTGTGCCAGATGTGATGGTCCCACTTATTCCATTCCTGCCCACCACTAATAGGGCACGCTGACTGTGGTCTCCATTTTCTGAGTCATTGAATGAACTCAATGTTATTCACGAAGATCTAATATGAGGGTAAATGGCTTTTCTGTTACTGGAATGGAAAGTGCAGTAATATTAAGAGCAGAAAAAAAGAATATGGCAGTAAGAGGACGAAGAGTGGAAGAAGCTGGCATGAGTCAGTCTACGGGCAGTGGAAGGGTCCTCAACGATTAGGACACATGACACTCAATGCTTAATTCTAAGGTAACCACAATTGGAGTGCATGGACTTGTTTCTTCAGATTTCTTATCAATTGAGCAATAGAAACCTACAAAGAAGAAGTTTGGTGTATTTATTCACAATTATCTGTGTCAGGCAAAGATCCTTTCCTAGTCATCAAAATAGCACTATGGCTTTTAAACAATTTAAATAAGTCATCTTGGCAAGGAGGGGCACTTTGAATAAACAATTATGATTTGTTCTACTGCAGTATTCTTCTGGATCTCATGTGCCCAAGCCAAATTAAACCTCTTGACCCGAGAATGTTTCTCCCACACTACCTCATAGTGTGAGAATGCTCGTGTAGTGCGTCCAGAACTTTTGACAATAGAGGTGACACGGCAGGATGATCCAGGACACGTGTACAGGGTGCTCTGGCTCTGGATGGACAAAGAGCTTGAGCCTGCACTAGATCCAACACAGCCCCAGGGATGATGTGATGCCACATGCACCCACGCCCCAACAAAGATGGTGTCTAGTCATCGGTTTGTAATGCCGAGGGCTTGGCCACAAAGGGCCTGAATGCCCAGACAGCTACTTGGGATGTAGGGCCCAGAACCCCTTTGAGCAACAGGTGTGATGTGATATTAATAGGGGGAAAAAGAGATTCATTTTTTTACCAGATGTGAGAGATGTTGAGAGACACAATTTGCACCAGTTGCATCTCACTCATCATGGTTTAAAACAGAACTGGTGCAATGACTTCAGCTTGTGAAGACCCTCTTTGCTCACACTTCTAATGTGTTTCACCTCTTCCTGCTGCCATAGTTGTTTCTGGTGCTGAGCGTGCTCTGTCCTGCCAACATCAAGGTCAAATCGTTCTTCTCCATATTAACACTGACCATAAAATCTAATTGCTCCATGATGTTTGGAAAGAAGAAACTTTCACTATTCAACAGCAGTCCTGAACAGGGACTCTTATACAACGGTAAAAGATTGACTTGTAGCCGCTGGGATAAAAACAAATACTACAAATATATGTTGATGAGGTTGGTTTGGGGAAGCACATTTATGTTAATGCTGGAGATCCAGTATAGATGAGACATTATAGACACCAGGGGACACTGTCTGCCAGGCTGCTGTGGCTGCCAATACATTAAGTAGGTCTAATTCACCAATCATTCTGTCAACTGGTGTGACAACTTCTGAACAAATAAGGTAATAGATGCTCAAAGGTTCTCTTTATAAATGTTTGAGTTGAGGGCAGATGGATAAAAAAAGAGAATGAAAAGAAAAAAAATCTGGTTTAAAACTTATTTTTATGTTATCATTATCACCATATTTACTAATCATTGAGCAATTCTTTTTTGTTATAGTGTTTATTAAAATGATTAAAATTAGTTATAAGAAATCTCGTATATTTGTCATGACGTTCAGAGTTGCACCATGTGAGGTATATAGACTACATCTGCAGACAAACTATATATTTAAATGCATCCCATACATACGTTAATACAACACATTGCATATATGCGATTGCCAACACACATAGGCACATATGCAACTCTCGTCTCAAGGTTACTGACAATATCCCAGGACTCACTCGGACCCTTATCAAAGTCTTTTGGCTGCTCTGTTGTCAGGAAGTGACATTGTATTTTCTTCCCATCCGTTGTTGGTGATGAGTGAGTCCTGCTCTCCGACAGAAGGCAGGCAAAGCTCTCGATCGCTCTACCGCCTTGTTGCCGACTGAATTATCTCAGATACTATTTGAAAAATTGCCATTAATCTTTGTCCAGAGGATGAATCCTACTGCATTTCGTGAGTCCCAGGTTGACAGGAGTTTGATTGTAAACCATTGGATGTATTCAGATTAATGTTGTTAATTTCTGAGTTTATCCTCCAGTGCTGCTTACAGGTTTACAGATCAACAACCTTTTCACTTCATTGATATTTTAGTTTCTTAGTTTCTAAGTCGATGCTTGTGTTTTTGAGTAAAAATATCTCAACAAATATTTGATTAATTTCAAGAAAATTTGAAGGAGACGCTCATATTCACCTTGAGATCAATTGTAATAACTTTGGTCATTCCCTGATTTTTTTACTAGGGCCAATTTTGGGTCAAAAACTGTATTTGTCCAAAGCTTTGGTTTATGATCAAACATGTCTTTGTCTTCTTAGGTTTTCTGTCAATAAAACACTGTTTTTACTTCATGCACTTTTCACATAAATGAATAGAGGATTATGAAATCAACATATACAGTACACGATTTTGCGACTGTGCAACATTCTCTACATCAATAGGCAAGCATGAAAATTGTGTACTACTCATGCCTTTTCCATTCCTACTTCAGCGAAATCTCATTTTAGATTTCATTTGGAGTTGGAATAAGTCCCTGGGGAGAGCTTTTAATGTCCGTAAATAATCACATTTCATGTACTGCCTGTGTATCAGAGAGCATAGCACTGTGATTTAAACTATACTTCACAATTGAAAATCAAAAGGCATGCAAACGCTTGCCAGATGCATGAGATGTGCTCCCTTTGAGCAAGTGAAGGGAGACTTGTAGCTACCAGCATCACTCCACTTCCAGTAGCAGTGTGGATTTCACTGACTGAGCCAAGCTTGGATTCTAAATGGCTCTGTGACTCCCTCCCTGCTCATTGCCAGGATTCTCCTGTGTTGGCAAGCTTGTGGCAGGGTTATTAGATAAGGAGACAGACTCTCTGGCCCCTCTTAACATCCCTCTCAGCAGGAGAAAATAAAATGGTTTTACTCCCTCCCTGTTTACCCATAAGTGGAAATAGAACAAGACAAAGCAAATGTCTCCACGCAGAGCACAGTGCAGCAGCAGACCTGTGGCCTTCTCTCATCCCATTCAAGATTTAGGCTTCTTGAGGTTTCTGTTTTTTTCATCTTGCCAGTGATTCACACAGTCACACAATCATTTAACATGCACCTTTTACAAGCCTTTGTAGTCACTAATCGTCATTAAAATAATTTGTTCTCTCTTGTGAAGAATACACTGATCATATTTTCCACTTGGTTAACTGAAAACCACACATAATGAAAGGTTGTCAACCTATTTAACCAAGGTATGTGTTCCTTGTGCGTAACACATTATTTAAAATGACTTCTTATGTCTTCAATTCTGTAGACAAGAGATATCAGTATAATGAAATTAAATTAAACCTGATTTTCAATCAGAAATGTTGCTGTAAGATTCCAGTCCCCTGTAATTACCTGGGATGCCAGATAAAGGCCCCTTGCTAATAAAAAGACTCAATAAACATGCTTTCTCCTGACCCAGCTAACCCTGGGGCTAATTATCATCTTATGGAAATTTGGCTATTTCTGCAACTTCCATATTCCTAATTATTTCTGTTATTCCAATATCAGCCTGGCTTTGATGTCTCAAATCCTGTATTTAAATAGTATAAGATTCCTATTCTTTGTTCCCTCTGAGGATTGTTCATGTAAAATACATGGACTAAGAGTGGGTATTACCAGGGCCTCCGGGGGCTGGACATACCAGGTCCACAGCCTTCTTGGGTTGCTCTCTTTTCCCTTGTTCTCTCCTCCTCATAGGGCGTCGGATTGGGAGAGAAGGCGGACAGAGGTAATATACATATATATATGTGAGTTATAAGAATATTAGGCCTGTGGAAATGCATCTTAGTCTGATACCTTTTCGTCTCGTTAAGGGGGTGGAAAATACTCACCAGAGCAGTCTATACATTTTTATGACTCATTCCTCATCTCAAGTACGATAACTTTTAAAATGACAAGGTGACCCTTGAGCAGCAACTGTTCTTACCTTGTTGTGATGGTGTCCCACTTTTCAATCTCATATTATTCATTGCATTACATTGAATTTAGCTGACGCTGTTATCCAAAACGCCTTACAACACATTCATACACCGTAGGCTCAGCTACGGGAGCAATTTGGGGTTAAGTGTCTTGCCCAAGGACACATCGACATGTGCGAACGAAGCCGGGGATCGAACCGCCGATCCTCTGATTGAAGGACGAACCATGCAGTCGCGGTGGCGAGCGCACAGACTCAGGGCACCGTATAATTTAAATTGATTGGTCAAACTGTATAAACTTTGGGCTCAATGAGAATGAGAAATGTCTAACAAAGACATCCATCATTAGTGCATAAAGAGAATGGTTTCATTAATTAGTCGGGTTAAATGGCATTGTACCATATGGTCTGGCACCATCCTAGCAGGCAATTTGTTGAGTATGAAACTGAAGCGCAATCTTCTGAGCGAATGTTCCCGTCCCTGGCGTCTTCGTCATGCATGATCCACATTGTGCTTCGATTCCATTCACCTGCAGCCGGTGAGACAGAATACCCGAAATGACCTGCAGACATGTGTAGAGTTATGACTGTCAGTACTTCTCAGTATCAGCCCTTCTCTGGCACATGGGCTCCGATCTAAAAGATGACTCTGTAAAACCATCATCATGTATTTTCATATAGATGAGCTATGGCTACCTGCGCTCCAAGCCACGCTTTTATTAATGGGGAGCTGTCAGGAGTGGGATGCTCTGCATATTCGCATATTAAACAGGAAGGGGGGGGAGATGCCCAGTTTATTACCGTTCGATATAAATCAGCTTAAAGCATCTCTCCACCTCCTGCTCCACCTCTTTTTTTTTCCTTTGCTCCATGGACAATCCTCTGCATATCTCCTCTTTCATCTTTCTAGCTCTATTTGTCTCATCTGCGATATTCCTGCAATTGTTTCTTCTTTTAACTATGACACATGATCACAATACATTTTCATATTAAGATACAGAGCAATGACTCCTTCTTTACTAAATGGTGTTTAGTCCTCCATCCGCTTAAACAGAGTTGAACAGCATCACAGCTGTCCGGATATAGTTGAGTTATGAATACCGTGGCTACAGCGATTAAGCAGATTCAATTTAATCATAAAAATCCTTGAGTCTGCCGCTGTTTATGACTGTGTGCTTATTAAAATGCGACATGTTCCACTACATTTGGATTCATTTTCCTTGCTGTAACACTATGTTGTTGCCGTTTGGTTTTCTACTCTGGTTAAAGACTTGATATTGTACGTGATATAAAACAAAAGTCTAAAATAAAACTCACTGCAGATTATAAGTCAGCAGTAGCACAAAACACATTACAATTCTCACAATTGGATGAAAAAGTGGTAACATGTATGGAAACATTGATTTCCTGTACCCTTAGGTGATTTGTGGAACACAGCCCTCAATAAATTAGCAATTTGGTTCCATTTCTCTTTTTTGAACAGATCATGATTTAGGATAACCGCTCAACGCATTAGATGATTGATCAGAGTATCCTTTTCATTATTTTCTGGATATGTGTTTCCTCAAATAACCAGAATGAGTATAGGAACGAGGGAAATATATATTGGGATGGATAGACATGATTTAATCTTAAAAAAACACTCTTACCCACACCGAAACAAAATAATATTAATCTGGTTGAGCTGCTACTTTAATTTACTCTAACCCTGCTTTGGGGATACAGAGACATCTGGGATTCATACATCTGAAATAAATTTTAAAAAGGCAATAGCTTCACGTTTTAACATGTTTGCTTTTAATAAAGTGCAACGTCTTAAACTAACCCAAACCCCTCATGGAGATATAAGCCTATAGAGTAAATGTAACTTTAACTTGTCCCTTCTCTTCCACAATATGTTTATGCAAATCAAATGGATTGTTTTTTGTAAATAGATTAAACCTGGAACAATCAATTTAATGATTAGGAAATACCCATCCCTAAACACGTGTGAAAATGACATCTGCGCTGTGGAAGTGTTGGTGGAGTGCACACAGTTTGCATGGCTGCAGTGTTAAATGGAGCGTTGCACTGGCCCCTGTCCCTGTAGGCAGGGCCTGGGCCACGGCGCTCGCTCAGGCTGGGCTATGACACTAAACTGTTTATTTCCTGGCACCTCTCCAGACGACACAATGATAATCGCCATTTAAAAGCAAGAGAAAACAAGGTGAGCAGAGAACAATGTATTCCTCATGAGAGAAGGGAGCAGGGCGCGCCATGATGTGGCCCTAATCATATCTTTAGCCTGATAATGATCCTGACATGTTTTGTTACGGCCCGAGATACTGATGCCTCCGCCACTGGCTTCAAGGTATATCACTGACAAATCACAGGGGAGATTAATCCTTTTCTTCTCTTTCTGTTTATCTTTTGCATTGTCTTCTCTGTTTTTTCTCTCTTTGTCTCTTTCAATATTCCCCTCATTTTCTCCTCTTGTTCTCCATCAATTAACAGCTTGCCAAGTAAAAGGTGCCAATTCTCAATAAGTATGGTAAGTTTCCTTCCACTATAACTACATTAGCTTTGTATTCAAGTATTTCAAAATAAGATTCAAAGTAATGTATTTGTGTATGGTTTACAATTTTACAAACTTGCTGTGATGCTGCATGAAACCATTACATTTGTATTTAAAAAAAACAACATTTGACATTTTTCCTCCTATCTCTCTTATCATAACAAGTGACTATGTTGGATTGATCTGGTTTGCATCTGGTCCCCCCCCTCTCTTCTTTTTGAAGACTATTCTACTGTACTCCAGGAACAAGTCCATCTCCTTCTTTTTTTTGGAGGACCAGATTTATGATACAATTCCCAAACTGCTGTTGGCTCTGGGGAATAGGTCTATGCTCCGGGTTGCAAAGGTCAAATCACCTTGCTTCCTTTGACCTTGTCTGGGAAGATAGGAGAGATTAATCAGATATTGGCGAGCCAAACAGCCCTATAAAATTAGACTCCATGATGACTTAGATTTGTAGTTTTTACATCCACTATTTCAATCCAACGAGCTCCCATCTATCCATGTGTCATTCTGTATTTCAATTTCTGCTTCCTTTTATTGCTCCCATCGAATCCATGTTCCCCGTGTTAGATGTTCGGGGGAGAGCATTCTGTTCCGTGTGGTGGGCCACGTTGTCTGGCTTATGCATGTTTAATGTTGTTGAACATGAACGCACAGTCAGCCTGTCATAAACATGGCAGCTGGGACACATAAAAGGTCATAAACCTGTCAATGAAATTAGAGTGGCATGTCCACCAGTGCCCGTTTACCCGCACAACACCTGCTTAAAGAGCAGGACGGGGAAGAATATGTGCCATGACTACCACCTTCGTCCCACAATGCAGTGCTACGCTGCCCGCCAATAAACATGCAGCTGAAAGATCCGCAACGGCCATAATGACGGTTATAAATGTTCCCACGGAGCCCCTTTTGCGTCGCGTAAATTAATATGCATGCACTCCGTTCCACGTGATCACTTTTAAGCATTCTGAGCATGTTACTGTTACAAATCACATTCTTTGATGCCGAGTTCTTTTGTGATTCACTCAATTTGCTTGAATTTGATTTGAAAGATATTCATATTTAAATCTGTCAAAACAGATTAATTGTACCAAAGGGTATTTTTTTATCATCCAACATGTGTGGGAGGACTTGAGAAAGTGTCCTCAAGTGTGATCTTCACTTTTTAGGTTAACTGTGTGTGCTACCAGCTGCCAAGGGGTAAAAATAACACTCTTCCTCCACACCATTATTCATTCAACTCCATTAATCATTAGAGCATTATCTGGCATGTGAAAATTCACTTTGCTGATAAGGAATGCATGACCCCAATATGAGATTTCCGGCTATTGTACAGCTAATTGATCATGGTCGGTCTTGGAGACCAGCTCTCGGCCTTTCTCGCTCTCTTTCATTTCTTGCGTGCTCACTTTCTCTCTCTATTTCACACCCTTCAATAATCTTTTCCATCCGTTAATATACTGTCTAAAGGATTGTTTGCATCGCTTGGAATACACCACAGTATGTTTTATAATGTGTGGTGTGCTGTGCCTAAAGAAGCCAGCTGGGGGGAAAACCTTATGTACAGTCGGAAGGTATTTATAACCAAACTCATTTATCAATTCGAAAGATGCGTCAAAGCATGAATTTGTTCGGCTTCGTCGGTCTACTGTTACTTTTGGACCGTCGTGGCATATAGGAAGGGACACTTGTTCTTTACAGTTAACAGTTAAAACTAAATATACCAAAGAAACAGCATTGTTCATACTCAGAAGTGAAGCAGCATGTAGAGTGATGTCATGTTATAACTGCCTAACAATTCTAAGTACCTATAGATTGTGACCTCAATAGTGAAGGCCTTCCAACCGTGAATATATATACATTTATATATTATTTTTTATGTAGCCTGATCAATGAAGAGGTCATATGGTTAATTTTGAAATGCACTTACAATACCAACTTGAACAGAGGCATTGAGTCTGCAAAGTGTTTCATAGTCTAAGACTGCGTGTTGTACTTATCGTTCAGTCTTGATCCATTAAGCTGGTGACCTTATTATAAATGATTAATAAAAGATGACATTTATCCCACACAAAGACATAAAGAACATGTTTTTGCAAGAGCGAAGGAAACACCTGTAACGTTAGTTCTGAGTCTGATTCAAATGTTCCGGGTTACATCGGAAAGCTGTGAAAGGAAACTGAGAGGCGACGTGTGGTTACTTTCTGTCTTGGAACTTATTATTATGTCAAAGGAAAATTACTGTTAATGACATGGCACTTTGTGATCTGGTTCCATTGAAAAGACAATCTATTTGTTCCTCACCATGACCTCATTTCTACATATAAGTAGGTTTGCGTGGAAGTATATTCATTCCGTTGACATGGGTGGTTGCATGCGCGTGTAACAAGATTACATAGCAACTCAGGTTCTCACACTGACCACCGTGTGGTCTTCCCCCGGCCATGGCGACAGAGCGACCAACTTTAAGCGGTTTGTGGTCGACAAACAGCCTTTGACCTCGGAGAGTGGCGTGCATATGCATTGTGTGAGTTCTGGGGGCAGGAGTGGGGATGTCAGTCAGCCAGCTCTGATTGAGTTACTTGAGGCCTGAGCTCGATTACCTACTCCTCTCTTGTTTTGTTGAATTATTTAATAGGTGTCCACAGCATCCGAAGGACAGAGATCTAAAGAGCTTAAATCACTGGACAACTCGGTGAAGGGAAACTGCACGTTGCCAGGAGACAAGAGCTGATTTTTGATTAGATATTAATCCTTTGAGCTTTTTCGGATGATTATGACACATTATACACACAATTATTTATATTTTGTGTAGGCTGATTCTCATCTTCCTCATCTCTTTCATTCAGAAATGCTGTTAACTTAAACTTTTGTGAAGAAAACTTCAACTGGACACCACCACTTGACTTGGGAGTTGGCTAAGGCTGCCTGATGAGGAGTGTGTGTGTGTGTGTGTGAGTGTATATCTGGACACACTAATAATTACATTAACGATAACAATGTCACATGTGTTTTCTTTCACACATTGATGAGACAATATATGTTAAATGTCCTTTTTATTCTGCAATCATCCACGTTTCTTGGCCGACTGGAACATTGCATGTTTCAGTCTGCAAAGGCCTCCAATACAATGCACATTTGTGGGTAATGGCAATGGATTACTTTATTGTATTCTGTTTATGATCTGCATTGATCGCTCTCCCTCTGCTCTGTGCGATGTCATTTGCCTGCTCAGATTCAGACATCCATTTTCCTGAGCAGTCCCTTCCAATATATATGAAGCATTTTCCCAGCTGCAAAATAGAGCCTTGAAATTCTATTCCGAATGTCAACATGGGACATTTCTGTAGTGAAGCGTGTGTGGTAGACAGGCATGAAATAACATAGTTTAGATATTTCATGTTCCACTAAAATTACATCAGCCATCAGAGATCGCTCTCCTTTGCTCCTGCATTGCTTCTCCCTTCATGTCGGCCTCTCAAGCGTTTCCATCTGTTGTCACTAAGTATACCTAAAAAGGCAAAATGTAACACTTGTAATCCAGTCTAGTAACTCAAGTTATGGAGAAGGCCCTCATGAATGGATCATTCTCTTGTTGTGTGTCTTTAAGGGAAGATGCACACGTAACAAAACATGGATTTCGAACTTAAGGTGAGTTGAGAAACACACTATAAATATAACGTATTTAATGTGTGGCCATGCTATACTCATCTTCAAGAAAAACTATGAATCCGAGAAAATATATATATATTCATGAAAATATTGGGAAGTGTTGCATTTTTTATAAATAATAGGAAGAATAAATATTAAATAAAAAATAAAAACAAATAAAGAACAGTGTGAGCTCATTGGCATTATAACACACATGCTGAGTGATGCTACAGATGCCTTATCTGAACATGGATGCGCAGCTGTCTGTGTGTGCTGTCGTGTTTGTGTGGCAGTTTGTATGCACCGTCTCGTGTCTGCATGATGGCTCTTGGGTCGGCGGGTCCTCTTCATTATATTTTCATGAGTCTTGCAGTATAAAGCAGATCATTGCCCGCCATGCTCCCTATTGCCCTCCAGTCCAATACACTCTTGTGGCAGTGAGTTGCAGTACTCCCTCCTGGCTGTATATCACCCCAACCTTCATCTAGCTGGGTTTCCTGTTTGTTTTTCCAGATGCTTTCCTCCATCTCCCACTGAGACTATAAGGAAACGATTCTCAGAGCAGAGCAACGATGGACACACGACTTGGCTTCTGCAGAAGAGGGTGGGGATGTGGCTGGGCTTCTCTGAATCAATACAGTGGCTCTTCAATCTGAAGCAAAGAAGCTGAGTGGTCAAGAGGTTGTTGCACATATGGTTGTTATGTACTGAGGTTAAGTGGATGCATGCACTGTACATATTGACAGTACAGAGTGCATATATATAACTCTAGTATAGTATATTCTAGTAAGTCCTATTCTGAACCTTTGTAGAGGGCTGCACATGTAGTAAAGGTACTGACATAATATGTTATGTATGGATACACAAAATAACAGAACAGTTTGTTTAGTTAGTGTGAATTCAGAGATCTTGCTTATGTTATAGTCTTGACTTGGATCATCAGAGTGATTCTCATCCCTATATCACTCAATTCCTGCAACGCACAGCTACTCGTTTTCAGCTGTTGTTCCATCACTACAGTAGCAATCATCCTATTATTGTACTTTGTCTGATTAGGCTCCAAATGTTGATGTTTTATAATTACTTATGCTCGAAAGCAGTCTTTGTAAACTCCATATTTCTTGCTTCCTCTGTCGTCTTCACAGCCGTCAACAGACCCTGAGATACTCTTTTTATGAAGAGCTCTTAATTCTGAATAAGTAATTTATCCTCAAGGAAGGATTTTCCACTGGTTGCGATTCCCAGGACACATTGTGAAAACATATAATTATCGTGAATGTGAACTGCCCTTTTACAGTCCATTTTATGGTCTAAGGCGATAGCAAGTGGCAGGCAGTGGTCATTCAGAGGAATAAGAGAGGGTAGTTTGGATGAGACTGTAGGTGATGAATTCAATATGACATTCTTGATAGTTTATGGGAATATGAGGATATACTCTTATTTCATTAATATTTTTCCGCCATAATTAATGTTTTTTCCCCCTATTATCAGCCCTTGTTTAATGTCTCGGTAAGGATTGGCAACACCTGCTCTCTTCACACAGCCCCACCTATCTAAAGGCCACTAATAAAGCAGAGTTTAAGAGCCTCAGAAGTCTCCTGTTGTAATACCATTAATTATTATTGGCATTTAAGAGGATGAGCAGGGCTGGTAAGGTACACAGGGACATGCGTTTTACTGTACTGTTCACTCACAGGTTTACAATGAGGCGTTCTCTTGCCCTGCTAGTGGCTCACAATGATGAGTGTGGGAGAGAAAAATCATAAGAGACATATGCTGAAGGCGATCTTCAGTGATCTTTAGTGATATTATATGTGTAGAATGTTTCCTCATCAATAAATTAGTGGTGTGAAAGTCTGTACTTGCACTGAATTTTCAGTTGTATTTACAGCATGGAAGGATGAAAACCTTGGATGTTAATATAAACAGAGTCATTCGGTTAAATTTAATTAAAAAAGGCAGTAGTGTTGCTTCATATTCCCCCTTCTCTCTGTGTTTCCCAGGAAATGATAAAGATTTAATCCAATTAGGTCGGCACTGTTTCACCAGACTGCAGAGGGGAATAGACTCTAATTGGGCTGAAGACAATTAGCTGAATTAATTCCAACAGAAGTCAGAGAATATTGTCAGATTTAAACAATATTCCCTCCGCCAGCTTCACGAGACATTCCCTCAATTTATTTTATTCAGACAATGCAAGCTATGTTAAGCAGCAATGTAACTATGGCTCATATCTTGTGGAGCAACTGCTTAGAACATATTTATTCATGTTGGTGTGCTTTTCATTTGTATTGTAACTAATTATCTATGAAAAACTAGTCAGGACTCATACAACAGATTATAAAAGACCCAGGAGTTATGGATTCTACTTTTCTGACCTCCTTTTTATTCCACAGTCACACTTTCATCTATTTTTGAAGTGATTCCCTCATTTTTCTAATTGATTACTTTTGCTTGTAATTGATTCTCAGCACAGTGTCATATTCTAGATGATGAAGCTGGAGATTTGCTTACTGTTGAATATTTATCAGAAATTAAAAGAAAGAAAAGGAATGACATGTAATTACTGTAACATATCAATGAAGGCAGAGTGAGAGAGAATCAGGTGTTTGTTCAGGACACCAGTGCTCATTCTGCGTCAACCACCCCATTAAGGCATAGGTCACAGCTTACTTTGTACAGCAGGGGAATGGAAAGTATGTTGAACGAAGAGTGTAGAACACAGGACAAGGGGAGGAAGAGGCAACGGAAGGCCCCCGGTTGAATCAAAGATCAATAGAGATGAAGAAACAACAAGGTTCCCCGACTGGTCAGGTTTACCTCCTCCCTTTTTTCTTCTAAACAAATGCATTTCAAACAGGCTCAGGGAGCACCCCTGCTAACAATGACAAACGACAGCACATGGAGTTTTCTCTCTCTATTAACATAAAGTAATATAAACCGAAGGACACTAGTCTATAGAGAGAGTTAGGGGCTAATGTTCCATATCAGATGTGGACAATGTCAGTACTGAATACAGATTAGGCTGTGTCCTTCTCTCCCGGGGGGAATTAAGGGGTTGACACTATTCTCGCTGCCAAGTGTATTATTATAACATGCTGGTGCCAGGCCTGTCTTCACTGGACTATTAACCCCACTGTCCCCAAAACATTGACACCAGATAGCCTTTTGCCAGCTTCAGCTCATTGTACTCTTACCCCCAAATCTGGCCTAAACTTCATGATAAGATGCTCCTCGGGCCTCTGCACAATTATTATAATATGGGTCCATGCAACCTAAGTTTATTTAATGTCTCTCTCTATGATTAAACACCACACTGTCATCAGTGTACGAAGGGGTCAGAGTGTGATGGGTGGAGTGTAGAGTGACTGAACCTGTGCACTTTCAGAGAGCAGTAGGAGTGCAACGCTGTCAGCTTGATCTGCTTGCTGATGATAGATTGCAGTCCATTTTCGGTATTGGTAAGACTCATTGCTCATGAGGTATCAGGTGGGTGGAAAGATTATCGGAATAGCGGCGCATTAAAGAAAGTGGGAGTTGAACGTGTCCTGTCGCGGCTCCGAGGGTGTTTTTCTTATGCAATCTTTGTAGAAGTTGCTGAGATATATTTTCATTGTGTGTGTGTGTGTGTTTGTTCGTGTTTTTTATTCAATACAAATCATTTTATTGTGTATAAACCAAAATCAAACATTACAAATTTTCCTCAGAGGGCTTTACAATCTGTACACACGTGACATCCCTGTCCCAGGACCTCACGTCGGGAAAAACTCCCAAAGAAAAAAAAAAAATAAGGCAAGAAACTTTTAGGAGAGCAACAGAGGAGGATCCCTCTCCATGGGTGGACAGAAGCAATAAATGTCATGTGTACAGAATGAACAGCGTAACATAGTTACAACACATACAATGAATATGACATAAATGTATGAATAATGAGTAATAGGCATGGACCACAATCCAGATATCCACAATCCATGAAACATTGGAGAGGGGGGGGGGGGCATGAGCAGGGCCATGGCAGGAGGCAGGGCCACGGTGGCAGTTTGGCCCACCAGACTGAAGTCATCGCTAAAGAGGACGGACTAAGGAGGCACAAATGGCAGAGCCATTGGGAAGGAGGCCGGTCTAGACCACGGGCTGGATGCATGAAGCAGGGGCACGGAGTCAGGACCCAATACCAGCTTTAGACACAACCAGGTCCATCGGATTTCCCAAAAATTAGAAAAACGACACGTTTTCAGATATAATATAATGTAAATAAAATTGGTCCAAGCACGTAACCTTGTGGAACTCCATGATTAACGTTGGTGGTCATCAAGGCTTCATCGTTTACAAATACAAATTGAGATCGATGTAATAAATAGGATTTAAACCAACTTAGTGCGGTACCTGCAATGCCAATCAACTGATCCAGTCTCTGTAATAGGATGTCATGGTCAATGGTGTCGAATGCAGAACGAAGGTCTAACAAGACCAGTACAGAGATGAGTCCTTTGTCTGATGCAATTAGAAGGTCATTTGTAATTTTCACTAGTGCTGACTGTGCTGTGGTGTTTTCCAAATCCTGACTGCAACTCCTCAAATACACTATTATGATGTAGTAAGTCACACAACTGGTGCGCGACTACTTTCTCAAGGATCTTAGAGAGGAAGAGAAGATTAGAGATCGGTCGATAGTTAGCCAACACGTCTGGATCCAGAGTGGGCTTTTTCAGGAGAGGTTTATTACATTATTTGAAGGAATTTGGTATATAGCATCAGAATCAGAATTAGAATCAGAATGTAGTTTATTGCCAAGTAGGTTTACACCTACCTGGATTTTTTTCTGGTGTGTATGGTGCATACAGAACATACAGGACATAAAAACACAAAAGATACTGTACAGTAAGTAAAATAAGTAAAATACAAAATACAATCACAATATGTACAAACAAACAAAAATAGGGCAGGAGTGCAAAAATGAGTACGAGTGAGCATGTTAGCAAAGACACATTGACAATATCTAATAGAGAGGTGCCAATTAAAGGCATCACGTCAGGATGGGGTCCAAGAGACAGGTAGACAGTTAAGAAGTAGAATTCGTTGAGGTCGATGGGAGAAAAGCCATCCAAATATAAATATGTTTCAAAGGCCATTTCACTTGACAATAAATCGACACTGCCTGAGGGCAAGAGATTATCAATCTTGCCTCTAATAATCGTTTCATTGTACAAGTTCATAAAGTCATTACTACTGAGGTCTGTTTGAATACTCCATAGAGCTGTGACTGTCAGCCTGGCTACAGTGCTAAAGAGAAACCGTGGGTTGTTCTTATTTTTTTGTAAGGGTCTGTTCTATGTGTACTCTGTCTCCTCGGTGTCTACTGTGTCTTCTCTGTGTCTACTGTGTCTTCTCTGTCTCCTTGATCGTTTCATCCCCTTCACCTGCCCTCAGCCTCTCCTGTCTCCTTGATCGTTTCATCCCCTTCACCTGCCCTCAGCCTCTCCTGTCTCCTTGATCGTTTCATTCCCTGCACCTGTCCTCAGCCACTGTCGTCTCGTTACTGTCTCATGTCGTACACCTGTTTTCCCTCCTAGATATTGTGCCACTCTTTCCCTTGTCTGTTGCAGGATTGTTGTCTTTTTTCAGTCGTCCTGTCTTTCGTGTGTTACCCTGATCTTGCCTGCTTCGACCCTGCACGCCTGCCTTGAATTCTGAGTTCCTGCCTGCCCCTTTTTGGACTTTGTTGTTTTTGTTTGTAACCTGTGTTTTGCCTCATTAAAGAATGCCTTTTGTTATTTAAGTTTTGATTCCTCTGCACGTGAGCTTCTGCACCTCGCTACCCGTGACGTCGGCCTGACATTTCTCTAGAACTGATGAGTAACAGGCTGCTCTGGCATTACAGTGGGCCTTCTTATATGTTTTAAGATCTATTTCGTCAAACCAATGCGATTCTTCCAAACTAGTGTAAGGCCATATGCTTTCAAGCTTTCGTGACGTTTGCTTTAGTTTGCGAGTATCAGTGTTATACCAGGGAGCAAACCTCCTTTGCCTCACCGCCTTTTTCTTCAGAGGGGCTATCGAGTCCAGTGTCATTCTCAGTGAGCCTGTAGCACTATCAACAAGATGATAAATCTGGGAGAGACTGAAGTTAGCACAGGAGTCCTGTTATATTAAGACGTGGTATTGAATCAAATGCAGAAGGAATCGCTTCTTAAAATGTAAATACAATACTGTCAGTTAGAAATCGGGTCTTGACTACGTTCCGGTAGCATAAACTCAACAGTTATTAGGTAATGGTCTGACAGAAGAGGGTTCCTTTGGAAGACCACCAAATGCTCAATGTCAAAGCCAGATGCAAGAAAAAGGTTGAAGGTGTGGCCAAAGCTGTGAGTGGGTTTCTGTACTCTCTGACAAAAGCCAATCGAGTCCAACAATGAGATAAATTCAGCACTAAGTAAATCATTTTCAACATCCACATGACATGATTAACATTTCTTATAATAACCTTATGAGTTGTAAGGACTAAACTTGATAGAAACTCTGAATATGGACCTGGTGGCCAGTGGAGTATAACAAATAGACTTGGCCGTAATCTTTTCCAGGTTTGATGTGGAAGATTAAGAACAAGACTTTCCAATGAGTTGTAGTCCAATTTAAGTTTAGGATTTATCAATAGGCTTGAGTCAAAGATGGCTGCTACTCCACCTAATCGGCCGGTGCCTCGAGGAATGTGAGTATTAATATGACTTGGAGGAGTTGATTCATTGAGGCTGACATATTCTTCATGACTCAGCTAGGTTTCAGTTAGACAAAATAAATCAATGTGATTGTCTGATATTAAATCATTTACTAATACAGCTTAAGATGACATAGATCTAATATTTAGGAGTCCACATTTAATCCTCCTGTTTTTTTGCACTGCTGAAATAGTGGCGTTAACCTTTATGAAATGATTTTGTATTCTTCTGGTTACTTTTGATTTAATTAATTGAAGTGGCCTTGCGACAGACACAGTCTCTATGGAGTTATGGGTGGGAAACTGCTCGAATTGAAGTGCAGAGAAGGGTGTAAAAGTAAAACTCTGCTTCTGCTTCATGATTTGAACTCTGGGTCGTGTTTGATAAAGTCTGTTAATCAACTTGGTCGTAATTTCAGAAGTGCAACCCGCTACACAAAGTGGGATAAATGCACATCAGATCAGGTTTTCCCCAGAAAGTGTGCTAATTATCGACATAGCCCACATTGTTTGCTGGGCATCACCTCGACAACTTACGGTTGAATGACGACATGCGGCTATACATGTCATCATTGATCAAATTTGGGAGAGTGCCAGAGAAAATTACAGAGTCCGACATTGTCTTGGCATAAGTACACACCAATTCCACATTCATTTTAGTGACCTCCGACCGGCGTAGTCGTGAATCATTACCCCCGGAGTCTATTACAATCTTACTGTACTGTTACGTTTATCTTTAGCCAGCAGTTTTGAAAAGGATTCAATGTTAACCGCTCTGACCCCGGAATGCATTTGACTGTGATGTCTGGCTTTTTTGAGTTTCTGATAATGGAGCAGCCGATAACAAGAGTTTGTTTCTCAGTGGGTGTGTCGTTGAGTGGGGACAACTAGTTAGAAATGTGAAGAGGTTGTTGGTGCACTGTGGGTTTCTGCTTAGACTTCTGCTTCCTTCAAACACTTACCCAGCATTCCGGCTACTCGGGGGCTGCTGGGGAACATCTAGCAAAACCGACTGAGGGTGGGAGCGAGCTAACTAACATAGCTAACGTCTGAGCTTCAATGGTGCCGAGCCGTGCTCTAACCCACTGAGAACTGCTTCCAACCTAGCAAATGAACTAAATTTGCCGTTTTTAAATCAAAATATCCAAATGAATCATGTAGCTCCAAAGAAGTTTTTTGGGGGGAGGGAGGGAGGGGATGGACAACTGTCCGGTCAACGTTTCTAAGATTGGAGTGGGACATGGCATTTATGAAAGGTATCGTATCAAAGTTATAATTTTGGTATTGTGAGAACCCTAGCAGGAGGTAGAGGCACAAAAGACTGCAAGGAAAAGGCACATGGCTAAGCAGCGCCAACGAGTCCTTGAAGGGCTCGTTCGGGCCAATCTCGTATTAGTTCTGTCCAAAATGTTTATTATTATTAACGTACATGTTTTTGCCGCATTCTATGTTCTTAATGAGAAGAATCAAAAGACCATAATTCTAAAAGATCTTTTATCAAAGGACGTGGATGTGGTGTGGTGACCAAACAGCCACAGTGTTATGTTTGGGAGCCCATCCCCGAGAGTTTAAATACTCGGAAAAGAATACCACACAATTAGCATGGTAAATATGCTATCAGAAAGCAGACACGCAGGGAACCGGAAGTGAGGCAATACGCTTACCTCACTTCGACTTGCCTCATCTTTATCAAGGTTAACTAGTTGACTAGTTGGCTATACATAGATACAGGACTGCTTTTATGGATATGCATGGAATATATTATATATGAACTCTCTCAGAGGGATAACAAAACTGCTTTAAAACTGTCCCAATAATTACTCGGGCAGAATGAAGAAAATCAGGTGAACAAGCTGAATGGAAAAACACTGGTTTCATTACAGGAACTTTTTATTGAGCACTGATGGCCCAGAAGTGCAACAAAAATAAAGGGTAAGGTTGGAGCAGACAGGCGCGTGGTTTCAGAAGTAAATACTGTGTCTGACCTGTTATTCTCCCTGACTATTTCAAATTGCTCCTTGTACTTTCCAGTATTGAGTATTCAATTATAATCTACGCTTGTATTTATTTATAATTTTTCGAGTTAAAAAAATGACTCCATCTTTTTGCATTATGCGCTTTTTCAGATAATATTTTTTTTTTATAAAAAGTGATATCCATCCCTCGATCGTAGCTATGACTTTCTCAGTGTGTTCGTAGGCAGTGTAGCTCCTCATGTAAGGTATCTGGCCTGTGCCGGGGTTTTCACCGGAGTGGAGAGACACGGTGGCTTCTGCACACAGGAGCCAGTGTGGCTTCTCTTACCGCTCCTGTGTTTGGGTACTTTAATTGCCAGCACACATGGAAACACATTACGCTAGTGATGAGATTCTGGTACTGGAAAATTCCATGCAATAATGCCTGTGGGTGTCGGTGCCATGTGAGCGATAATGTGTGGGCAGAGGCTTATTTTCTCTTTAATACGGGCATGCCCACACTGGCACCCGCAGAGCCCCCCGTTTGAGCTCAATAATGAAAGAAACAAGCCGTCATGGAGGTTGGGGTTTGAGGTGTTGTTAAAGTCTTTGAGGTTTTCTCCCTGTGGGCCTCTGTCTGCTGCCCCGAATAAGAGAGGCTTTGTTAGATCAGCGACATAGGCTTTGGTGAAGCTTGTTGGACAGGCCTTTCTCTGCTGGAATCTAGGCGGCTCGATCCTGCCTAAAACTGGCCCAGTTCACCTCCCATCTCACACTGTCAGACATGGAGACAGGAGGATCTTTGTGAGGTATTATCTGTTACAGTTTAGAAACGCGCAGCATTGCTTCGCCGAGCAGCCGTGATGTCGCAGCTCAAGATGGAATCCCACAAAATATCAATGTTTATTTGTATTTATTTTTTGGGGCTTCCCTCCCTCTCCTCCTATTGATCTGTGCAGTGTCAAAAACAAGAAGTTTGTTTAATAGGCTGGTAATTCATCCGGACACAATTTTACTCAAGTGTGTGTGTGTTTATGTGTGTGTGCTGACCAAAAGAGAAGATATTTAGAGGGTTTTTTTTCGCACACAAGGATCAAGCTTTCCGCCCTAGGTTTAAGGTTTTGTCTTCATTGTCCCCCTTCTTCCTTCCCTCACACCTTTGAAGGTTCTTTCTCTCTCAATTAAACCTTCACCCTCGACCTGACATTGACTGGACTCCACACTGACCCCTCCACATTCTCCTGTCCAATCAAAGCATGGCTCACTGACCCATCTGTATCCCCTCTTGACCAATCAAAAGTGCCTGTGAGCAGCCAACAGGAAGATGTCAGCATTCCTGGCCTCTCCTGGCAGGAAGTCAGTCTCCTTAAAGGCCTGCTGGGAAACGTTTTCCTTCTTCCCATCTTTTCCTTTTTCCCTCCCCTGACAAACAGTGATAAACTAGTCATTAATATGGCTGCCACTCTTCCAAACAGAGCCTTCTTTGTCAACTCTGAGTCCCATGTGAGTGAGAGATCTTCCAGGGCATGTCATTCTTCATGTCCCCTCTGTCTGAAACTTCCCACCCTTGACCGCTCAGCAGTGCAACCTCGCACAGCAGGAACATATGTCTAATTTTTTACTTTCCCTCTTTTAATTTGTCTCTTAGCCGTCTGCAGTGCCCTCTGTGCTTTTGGGATAATCGGGATTTAGCTGCTTGTGTTTAGATTATCTAAACTGCTGAAAAGACAGGCGACAAGCACGTTTCCATGTAGCCGACATGAATAGTCTGGAGAGCAGCACGGCGTGGCAGATTATTCTGAAACATGAACCACAGAGGGGTCCCTTCACACTTGGAATCTGCTCATTCAATTTTCCCTTCCTCTTTTTGACGTGGGACATTTACTTTTCGTGGTAAGAGATTGGTTTAGGTTGGATAGCAGTTATCGCTGCATGGTATCAAAATAATATGAATGTGTCCAATGTCAAAGTAGTCTGCCAATAGATGTCATCTTATGTGAATGGAGATTACAAAGTGAAGTGGTTTGGAACAATGTGACAGTGAGCCATCCTATAGCTGGCCCTTCAGAGTAAAGCGTTACTCAGCTTTCCATTGAATAGTGCTGTGTCAAACACAAAGCTTTATGAGGAGCAGTGTGGATCTCTCAGTATTGCATCTGATGGTCAGCTATAAATGTTGAAAGGGTGTCTCTAGCCAATGGTGCTGGTGTGTGTGTGTGTGTGTGTAGGTGTGTGTGAGTGCTTAGCGGGCAGTAGAGGGGCTTGGGGCAGTGCCATGCCCCCTACAGTAGTTTATCTTGGGCTTGTACATGCCCCCCTCGGCGGGGTCGATCCTCGGGGCGCCCTGCCCCAGCACAGCTCTATTAGCGGGTGTGCTAACCTTGCAACAATGCTGTGACACTCTCGTTTTTCATCCGTCCCTGCCTTTAACCTTCTTTCTTCCCTCAGCCCAAGCCCACGGCTTCCCAGACGAGGCAGAGGTGAGAGGGGGGTCTCTTGTCCGGCTGTGAGAGACAGTCCACAGCCGCACCACTCGAGAGACCCTTAAGTGAGGAAGTTACAAAGGAAGCCTTGTGTAGTTTGTTTTCTAAAGAAGATAAGAAAAACGTACTTCTCATATTTACTATAGAATGTGTAACGCATGACTTGTGAGTGCATGCAGTCTCTGAGCTGCAATGATAGATCCACTCATTATGCTTATCTTTTAAGTACATACTCTTTATTTGCTGAGAGTTTCAAGTAAAACAACAAAATATGACTGCAGAGTTTTTTGTTTTTTTATCTGCATGGTCTCCTATCTATATTCATGAGAAGTGCATGTCATTGAATCTGGATGAAAGAGCTGTTCAACCTCTCTATGTATATTGGAAAAAACTGACTGCTCCCTATGTCTTCATCCTCTCATAAAAGAAACATAAAAGGAGCTGCGCTCCCCTTTATCGAAAGTGTTTTTTTCAAGTGTTACAGAATTGCCCCTGCGTGCTCCTCTTCCTTGTTTCCTTGTTTTTCTCTCTTTATTCATCTTTATTTACTGAATCCTTCGGGATTCCCAACTTAAAAGGAGTGGTTAAGTTATGTAGAAACGCATTCTGTTGGGCTGAAGGTTTTGACATGTTGCACAGATCTTTTTAAATTAAGGACAAGAGACATGTTGATACTGAAAGCAGCTCCTGGTTCTGTAAATGAAATGGAGATGACATGTCCTGTAAAACCGATTTAAGACCAGATCTCTAATCATCATCAATCAGGTCATCACTGCAGAGACAGCAGCACCATCGCTGTCTCTCAGCTCTCTTTTTTTCTCATCCATGCAGATCACACTTCATGAATACATTTATCCAGGATGACCTTAATGGCCCAGTTTCATGTGGGTGTAAAAGGCTGTGAGTATTTTAACTCCGAGGTTAAATAAGGCCTAGGGCTTCGAGACAGATACGTGCTCGGAAATGATGATGGGATTTTAAAGCCGCTGAACACTTTATCAGTTTTCCATGTTTTGGTATTCCCTCCTAATGACCTTCTTCCTTTTACAGGATAGTAATTCAGGATCCTCTAACTCACAGCTGTGGAAACGGTGATATCCTCTGACTTTTCACCTCAATTCTCTGATGATCTTTTTGTCTTTGACGGATTAACAAACTGTCACCGTGTCACGGTTTCCTCTCCGCATTCCACAAGTGGCAAGAGGAGAGGAGAAAACTAATTTGGACTCGGAGTGGTGCATTTTGTGTCGCTGTACTGGGGGGGCTAGATTTCCATCAGTTCTCGTCATACTCAGTCAGAGCTATTTATCGGGGTAGCTAGGCAGTCATCCATTCTTTCCTTCCTCACTGTCTTCCCGCATGCTTTTTGTGTATCAGTGAAAAAGCTTACTGCCTCCTCTTCTTGGCAGGTGTTTTGCAGCTATGCTCCCTGCGTCTTCGTATATAATCAATCTGCGCAAAGCTTTTGAAGGTGGCAGGAACAGAGAAAGCAGGGTATGCCGCTGCCTTCCCGAACACGCACGGATGATTAAATGGATGTAATGTATATTCCAGCCCGTTTTGGCCTCCTTGTATTTTTTTGTTGCATGTCTATTCATCCCAGACATCACCACGATCCATCATATGTACTGCTGATGGATATCCATGCCCTTCCTAAGCTGCCCTGGACACATACTTATTGTATCCTTTTACTGAGGCGGAGTGATGAACTC
Organism: Liparis tanakae; assembly: GCA_036178185.1. Lineage (NCBI taxonomy): Eukaryota > Metazoa > Chordata > Actinopteri > Perciformes > Liparidae > Liparis > Liparis tanakae. The sequence goes on along the minus strand of CM070104.1, from coordinate 7,836,908 downwards.
ATGTGGCCCTGGTACTACAGTGGCATATACTCAATAGGTGAATGAGCGAGGAGGTTATAAAAAGCTGAATTACAGCACGCGATACCCACTGCACTGCAGAGCGGAGTGCAAGAAGAAAAAAGGATGAAAAGACATGAATAACATGACAAATCAAAGTGCTCTGAAAAGGGAAAATCTCAAAGGAATTACATGGTTGTTACAGTTCTTTACTTGAGCAGGATGAATGAATTAGTTTCTTTTTTTTCCGCCACTCAGGATTGTCTGTGATAAAACATTCAATCAGAAGTAGCCCTGGGTGAGGCTATTTTAGTGCTGGGTGTAGTGTCCTCCTGCATTCTAATTTCTAGGGAATTTAGCCTGATTTATGGTGAAGCCCGGGCTACATAGATGTGGGTTATCCTGCTGGTAAGATATATCCATGCATGGCTTTAATGAAATTCTCTGGCACACAATTCAAAATGTGTCATTGAAATGATAAAACAACTAATTACAGTTAGACACATACAGAGTTTGGGGATTTGTACAAAAAAAATGCTCTCCCATTCATCAGTCCTCATCATACATCACCATTTTTTCTTCTGTTTCCGCTGTAGATAAGTACAAAAAAAAGAAGATAGATATGACCTGTGCCGAGAGGAAGGATTTGTACGAGGGAATGAATCCGGGCAAAGCCTTTTATCTGAGGACATACCACCCACTAGCTGTTTTCAATAAAATAATCAGATCTCAGATCTGTGCCACACAAAACCTTTCAATCCTTTAGGCGCTGGATTGAGCACATATCTGACTATATCATCTACAGTGATTACAAATTGCGCAGACGTGAGGGCCAAATCTAATATAAGTGTGCTGTCTCCATCTGGTATGCACTGTTCAAATGTAAAAGGGTAGAAGCACCCTTATCTGCTGCAAATGTAGATGTAAGCCCCCTAATAAGGAGGCTTAGGGAGCGACGAGAGAGGGCCACACAATGAATTAGCTCCTGATTATTTGCTATCATGGCAGCATAATCTTTTATAAGCTGCCTTTTTGCCTAACCCTGTGCCGAACCTCGCGTCTAGCCATGATGGGGGCTGATGGGGGCTGATGGGGGCGACCCGACTCGCTGATCTCCATCCTGAGGGCTTTAGCTGAACTGAAACAGGGGAATGGTGTGGAAAGGTTGAGAGGGAATATGACTCCTGTATATGCAGAGCAATTAAGAGTGGAAATCCCCTTTTTTTTTTTAACACTGACTTTGTGATAGAAGCGGTCTTTACCTTCGCAGACCAGCCAGTATGTCGCTCCATCTTGGGAGAGAGAGGGGGTGGGGTCCCATAAGGACCGATATGAGGGAGAGAGGGTAAGGAGAAGGACAGGTTACCCCGGTGACCTCGGCGTGCCCTGGAGAGTGAGCAGCTCCACGTGGGGCGCAGGTGTGATGTGTGTTTGGCTCCGAGCTGCTGGGGAACAGCGCGTCTCCTGCAGCCTCGCCAGCCGGTGAGCCCTGGCAAGGCGCCGCGTCCTTCCCCTGTTCTGCCCTCACGGACACAGACGCTCATCGCGTGTGACGACTTCATTCTCACAAGTTGTGTGTAATTAGATACGCTCTGGTTATGGTATTGATCACGATTAGTATGAATGCATCTAGTAAGACAAGTGTGAGGTCTGCCCCGACGTGTTTATGATATGACAAAGACAAAACAGCGAATTCTTCATAAATATGTTTGAAAAATGACATTTGGCCATTTTTTTTATTTTTATTTGGTGGCACATTGTTTCACCTCTCTTCATCGTGACAATCACAACTCTTGTTTAATGGACTTGACTGCAACAGTTGATACATGTTTTAATAATCCAGCAGCCAAACATGTTCTGCATCATTTTCTGCCCCACTTATTTTCAACAATTTTAGTGTTTTCCATTTCCTAGACATGGGGAGAACATTAATTATGGCACTAGCAATTAATGACTTTTATAGGAACATGTGTGTGTTTTTTTGTGTGTGGAAAAGACCATATCAAAGTGGTGTATTAGTCATTCTACAATAGCAGTCCAAGTGTTGCACATCAGAGATTTAAAATGTCCACGGGGTATCGCCTCTTTACTAAGGACACCCCTCACATCTAAAACCTCAAGGACACCCTTTAATTTAAAGATATGCTATAAATGATTAATTTAATATTGATGAATATTTAACATTTCTTAATAAATTATTATGTATGCTATTAAGCACTACATGTATCTGCATAAGCAGGACTCATAGCCCTTTGGATGTCTGATTCCTCTGAGCATGTGTATCTGTAGTGTGTGTGTGAGAGTGAGTTTTTGTGTGTGGGTGTCTGTGTTTTTGTGTGTCCATGTGTGCACTGCGGGAATTGTCTTGCTCTGGTTGTATTTTGACATTTGATTTATGTTAGTGTGAAACCATTTTCATGCAAGCCATTATGCAATCTATAAAAGCGAGCGCGTGGTTTTCACTGAGCGTGGGGATCTGCTGCCGCATCGCTGGCATACCAAGTGGCTCCTCTTCGTAAATTTCATTACACTATAGACACTGCTGCAGCTCTGGCCATAAGCTAAAGGTGCCATTGGCTAATGAAGGGGGAGGCTTTGGCTAAGTGTAGATGGATGCTGGCATCACCACAGGGGAGTGTTGTGAATATGTGTGCATATTCCTGAGAGATATTAGAGTCGACTGGCACTTTTGGACTTGTCCAAGATGTTACTGCACTTCACTGACTTGCAAATAAAACAACAACCATCTGCATGAATATAAGGGGTTGGGAAGAAAACCAATCAGTGAAAGATGGAATAATTGGATGTATGTAAGTAGAGCCGACCAGAAATCACAGACTCATCATGGTTATGCATTTAAAAAAAATATTTACAATTCATAAAAAAGCTGAAAAGCACTTTGACTTTGTTAAAGATTTAAAGTTTGACCTATCAATGTTATCAATATAATTCAGATTTTGTGATATATTCAATTAGTCTCGACGCTCCACCGTCATCAATGTTATCAATATAATTCAGATATCGTGATATATTCAATTAGTCTCGACGCTCCAACGGCATCATGATGAAATCATCTGAAGAAATGTTCTTTTCATATTTAACCAAGGAGACGTTTAATATGTTAATATGTTTCATGGTGAATAAGAAAGAGAGCGGCCAATCAGGGCATTCATTTAAAAACAGACAAAGAGAAGCTCGGCTGTAAAACAGCCCAAGGATGGGTAGAAAGAACTGAGACAGGATCTCTCCCCTCGAATGACCTTGAATCATGACCTGAGATTAATTTAGATACTTTGGTGGTTCACCTTTTCTGTCTTTCACTTTTTTATACATAAATGTTCTTATATTTTTTACCATAATGCGGGTTACCATTCTTTAATTTTCACATTTTTCTAATGGGTACATTTCTGAATGCTCTTCTACATTTAAGCATATTCTTGGCATGGCAATATGTCAATTTGTGTATTGAATGGCGATTAGATGGAGATGTTTGGCCTTGATTACACTGCTGCATCATTCCTAGCGAGCTCTATTGTGAAGCCTAAATAACACCACTACTCCAAAGTGCATCTTAATACTATACTCGTCTCCTTTAAATCAGTTTAAAGTTGCATACGCAAGCCTGAGACCTATTCATCTACACTCCAATCCCTCCATGATACTGAAAAGAGATGCATTTTACATTGGAAGGCAATACAATGACAATTAGATTACGGTGGCTGCACTTTGGTCATCCGTGCGGCTGTTCTGACCCCAATGATTGGTTAAGCTTTGGCTGCGTGGCTCAGCTGGGAGACGGAGGTGGCGCTCATGGCAGCTCCATTGTTCAGCGGAGAACTTTTATATATGCGGCTGGTGTTGCCTCTGATGTGATTTGGCCTTTCTCTCCTCCTCAATTTGGATGATAAAAAGCTTTCCTTTCGGGGCTGACTGGATTGGCTCGTCGTTCTGTTGAGAGATGAACATCGGAGAGCAAACTTTGGTCGGAAGGCTGAGATGGAGGGTTTCAGGATTCAGGATTCAAGTTTTTATTTGCCATTTGTGCCTGGACCAACAGTCCAGACGCATTGGAAATGTAGTGCAGGGCTCTCCGAGTCAACAGCTTAGAAATAACACTATAATAAGAAGGAACATATATAAAATATGAAATAAAACACTATAAAGAAGGTGGTAGTATGTACAAGTTATTGCTCTTCACATACACATGGAGTTCCCTACTAATTTAATTAGTCTTGTTGAAAAAACATGTCGAGAAAAGCATCAAGTTGTTGACATGTGGAGCTCTGTATCCTTACCACGAGCAGATAAAGACGCCAAACGGTCAAATAAAATACCCCTCGTGTTTCGTATGTCTTTTTCGGTATGATTTGCGTCTCCAGTGAGTCAGTCCTTATCTACAGTTGTCCCTGTCGCTGCTTCTCTAGCAAATATATCTGATAATGGAGAAATGAGGCCTGCTCCCCGTTGCTCTACATTTACAAAGCTCCTTCTTATGCATACCTCCACTCCAGCAATACCACAAGATAGAGATAAGAGAGCGTTCTTCTAACCACCCCCCATCGGTTAGGTCACCATTTCCCCGTTACTTACTCAGTATCATATCACATGTGGTTGGGAAGCAGAAAAAAGCCCCGTAAACAGTCTCGAATAAACCACATATAACTGACTGTCCTTCTTCAGGTGTGGAATAGTGTTTCTTACTCAACCCATGAGGCTTTTTCTCAGATTGGTTAAGCATCTGCCTGTGGTGCTATTTTGTATCTGGTGCAGGCTGTTCTTCCTCTGCTGTCAGACATACAGCAGAACACATAGGCCCGCTGTCACAGACTATTTTCCGGCAGCCAAAAAGGTTTTAAGAAAGAGAGACAGAAGCCTCCCATAATTCAGCCTGTTTGCTCCACACCTCTCAGAGCAGCGTGGTAAGTGGGAGAGGAGCTGTCTGACAAGACCACCTCTCCTGCCAGACTCGGAGTGGAAGCGGGGGGGGGGGGGAGGATGAAAGAAGACGGAGAGAGAGATGGAGAAAGAGATAGAGAGAGGAGAGGAGCCTAGAGACTGTTTCCCTAATCTTTATGTATTAACAAAAACAACATATTCACTCAAGCTTGCCAAAGCTCCCACAATCTCCTGGAGGAGGAGAGTCCTGGACAGGATTTGTTTACCTATCCACTAGATTGTGCATGTGTGTGTGTATATGTGTGTGTGTGTGTGTGTGTGGTAAAGAAAGAGAGTGGAGCATGACTTGTCATCGGTTTGAGTGTGTCTAAGTGTGTGTCTATCAACATGCATGTGTTGGGTCCAGACAGTTTGAGTTTTAGACTGTAATTGGTTCATGTTTTTTGAACTCTGTGTTCGAGGTAACAACGGCGTATGAATTTTTTATCGCGGCTCCTCGCTCCTCTCTGGGCCGATCCGTGTTTGTCTAAACTAAACTTGGGGTGACATGGTATCTGCATCTGGGTGTCAACATAGTGTGAGTGTGTGGGATTCATTACCACCCCCATCCCTCCGCTCGGGATACTCGACGCAGCTCATCCAGCAGAGAGCATACTGTACTCCAGATCACTCTTTCTCTCCCTAATGGGCCGGAGAGTTTTGACTCTATTCACAAAAAGATGATTTTTATCTCTAATAAAAATATGTATTGGATTCATTCTGACACGTTCTCTACGCTTCCAACTCTCTTTGATTGTTATCTCCTTCTCCGCCTGTCCAAGTGCATTTCTTCCCCCCCCCACCCCCTTCACCTTTTCTCTGGGGCTCCTCGTGTTATCCAGCGGGTGATAGTGTATGCCTCCATGCATCACGGCTCCTAAGCTGTGATTGAAACATCAGACAAGGAGGACAGGGCCCCAGAGATGCTCCCGGCCTGACACCCGCTCGCAGCTCCAAGTTTTATCTTACGCGGTGCCTGGCTCCCACACACATCAGGTATGCTCCACGGCACCAATGTATATTAATCAATGACAATATGATTACCTCTGAATGGGCCCTATACATTATTTAAAGCAGTGTCCCTTAGCTTATAGTGCGTCTGACTTTCAAATTAAACTCAGAGTCAATAATTAATGTTGAGATTAACTGAGAGCACCTTCAGAGGGCAGGTGTTGAGTGTGTGTGTGTGTGTGGGTGTGTGTGTGTGTGTGAGAGAAAGAGAGAGTGGGAGAGACAGCGAGTATGAAATTGTGTGTGAGTGTGTGTGTGCGCGCGCGTGTGTGTGCGCGCGCGTGTTTAGGTGTGTAAAAGACAGAGAGTGTAGGAGAGACGACTACGAAATACTGTCTGTGTGTGTGTGTGTGTGTGTGTGTGCGCGTGTGTGTTAAGGTGTGTGTGAGAGAGAGAGAGAGAGAGAGAGAGTGGGAGAGACAGCGAGTATGAAATGGTGCGTGTGTGTTAAGGTGTGTGTGAGAGAGAGAGAGAGTGGGAGAGACAACGAGTAAGAAATGGTGTGTGTGTGTGTGTGTGTGTGTGTGTGTGTGTGTGTGTGGGTGTGTGGGTGGGTGTGTGTGTGTGTATGTGTTTAGGTGTGTGTGTGAGAGAGAGTGGGAGAGACAACAAGTAAGAAGTGTGTGTGTGTGTGTGTGTGTGTGTGTGTTTGCACTGTTGACATAGACCCAGTCATGTGGAGGAGTGGTCGTGATCTTGGCTCGGTTCCCTGAGGGATCATTCCCAACAGACGCAGACTCTCCTCCTCCTCTCTGCTCGACGTCTCTCAGACATGTGGAAGACACGAACAGAAGAGACGGCGAGGCTTTGTTTTCCTCCGGGTGACGTGAGGCCGGAGCGTTATCTCCATCTCTCTGAGGGTCATACTGTCTGAGTGAGGGCCTGGGCTTTATCACACGTGGATGGACTCTCTGCACGGTTCAAGGCCCCTGAAATCTGTCTGGGTGATAAGCTGCCAGGGCGTGTGGGGGGGGGGGGGGGATACGGATAGGGCTTTTAAAGCAGTTCTCCTGGACTGGAGGGCTTCTGTCTGCCTGCCAACTGCCTGAATACTCAATCCAGCCTTTCTTTTGCTCACAATCCGCCCAAAGAGCTCCTGAGTCCGAGCTTCATGCTGTCGATACCTGGTACCGGCATGAAAACTGCTGCTCCACAAGGACTGAGCATGTAAGGTCACAGGAAGTGTATGATCACAACACCTTTGGCTCTAAACAACCTCAGAACCAGCATCGGAAGAGAAAAGGCAGTCAAATCAGTCACAATTCTGAATTTATATTATTAATTAATTAATTAATTAAAAACCAAATAAATTACAAATAAATTACAAGTATATTAAAACAGACAAACTAAATTAGGGGAACCAAAGTTCTGTATAAAAAAGAATAGGTCACTTAAAAGCTGTTACAACCAACATCGGTTGTCTCCCCGACAGAAGTTTCTCTGGAGTTGGGAGAGGTGTGCTTTCATGATGAACAGTTGTCCTTGAGGATTCACCAAATAAATGAATATGAAGCTTCAACATTCTGGCTCCATGCTTTTCAATGCCGATTTAAACAAGGACAAAAAGGGGTCTTGATTATTTTCGAGTAGTTGTCTCTACGTTACCGTCAATCTCATTTGCAAGTGGAATAATATACATTGAGCAGGTTTTTATGAAATGCATTGCCTCAACATTAAAAGTTATTAAAGTGAATAAGCAAATAAGAAGCAATATGAAAATTCTTTGGAAAATTATATATATTACAGTTAAAAAAAACAAACCAACAGCAACTGACTAACAATTCATCCTTAGAAGTCAATGACAGAAGACATCCTGAGTTCCAACCTGCAATAAAAGGCAGAGCAGCATCAGTCAAACATGACTCCATCCATCGTTTGAGAAAACGTCCATCGGACAGTTGCTTCATTACGAGAACAGTGCTCAGCACTTAGTAAAGCCAATTGATTTTGGCTCCTGGACATGTAGAATGTGTTAAACAAAGAAAATAAGTAATCTTAAATACTCTTAAAACGCACATTACCTGATTTTCCACAAAAAGGTTTGTGACTCGAGGCCAAACGTTGGATTAAGGTTTTGGTGTTTTAGATGCAGAGAAAAACATTCTACATTGTGGACATAAATATAAACACCTTCCAACCCTTCTCGCACACAGATCCCACACGTTTACTGAAATAGACCACACCACATACACACTTACTTGTGATCACCTCTCGGATGACTTCTGCTTTTAGTGCACGATGGATCATCCACAATTAATTTCAACCCATTTAATACATTACATAAAAAACACATAGGCTAGAATTTGGGATCAAGTCTTGACGATAATGGCTGAGGTTACGTTTAATCTCTTAATGGTTGACATGAGAAACGTCAGAAACGTGCAATAACTCGCTCTACATATTCAAATTCATACTACACTGTTGATCTGCACTGCACTCATACACACACTTGCATTTTGCACATTATCCAGATATATATATTTTTTTATTTAATTTTACAGTGCTTTATTTATATTTACATATATGTTGTGTATATGCTGTGTATATATACATATATATATTTTATGTTATGTTATTTTGTATTTTATATTTCACTTTGCACACTTTACTTTATGCACTGTCACTTTCTTTCTTTCTTTCTTTCTTTCTTTCTTATACTTATATTTTATTGTGTTTATTTTTATTCGGCTGCTTCTGTTGTCACCAAATTTCCCCTTGGGGATTAATAAAGTATATTTCATTTCATTCATGAGAGGAGAAAGATGTTACCACAAAGAAATGTCTAAACAGTCATTATGCATCATTACAACATGGAAATAATGAATCAGAATGAAAGTGATGTTAGTATTTCCACACATGAGCAGAATCTTTTTCACATATATCTTTACCTAAATGATATATCATTTGGATTTGAAAAAGAAACATCTGGTAAGGAGGTCAAACCACGCCATGTACAGACATTACATACAAAACACCTTTCATGTGGTCCAGCAAGGGTGAAACGTTAGCCAACCCCCGGTTCATAAAGCGTGACGAGAACAAAGTGATGAAACCTTTTTATGAAGATGAAAAGATGATGAATTGTCCTTTGCTCACCAATAAGGTAAAGAGAAAACACCAGGCCGTACTAGACATAGGAGGGCAACGACCTCCTCACAATGAGGAAACTAGAAATTGGAAATGTAAAGATGTACAATTACGGCACTACAGTACCACTCCACAATATCAATTTGTAATGTGATTCAATGTTTTTGAAGATAGGTTTTACGGTTTCGGTTGTGATGTTATAATTGTGTTTTATTAAATTATATATTTGATAACGTTTTTAAATATTCCATTTCAAATTGCTCTTTTAAAGTTAAAGGATGATTTCTAAATTGACACATTGGTGATATACTAACTCTATTCATCATACGCTGTCTGTAAAAGCAGGAAATCACTTTGTCAATAATGTACATGACTGATGCCAGATAGGCCCAAAAGACACATGAATAAAATAGAAATGTTTTTTCATAATAAGTCCACGTTGACTCAATGCATTTCTTTCAGTAAACCTTACCGTACGCTACATTGTAAATCATTTAGAAAAGCCATTTTAATGCGATTAAAAGCACATTTCAACACCCGCTTGCATGACCTCTATACTTGATCAGTGGAAATATGTCCTCCGCTTTTTTTTCTTTGCACAAAGTGTTGACGAGGCCAGGCGGAAGTCTGTAGTGGTTTGCAGCAGTCTATACAGCCACCATACTCAACATGCACAATTTTCCAGGTTTCTTCCCCGCCCTGCTAACCTATTTTTTTTCTATCGCAAAGGTGTGCTTGTGGTAGCGAAACAGACAAACGGCACATCTATTTTTGACTAATAGGACAACAATTGTCCCATTTATTTGTGGTAGTAGAATGTTCTGTGAAGGCGAGCATTTCTCACCTGAATGCAGGCTCCTGTAATTGCATAACACAATACAGACACTTGGGAGTGTTGCGTCGTGGTCATTTATTTTTTTATCTTTGTCCCTTAAAAAAATATATATTTGTATTATTTTTCATGCCTTGAAATCTGATCTGAAGAGGTTAATTGTGTTGCTTTGTTAACGCTTCCAGGATACAAACAACTCGAGCTGTCAATGTTGACCAAACAGCCTTATAATTATGTCAATTCTTGTTTCAAGTGTTAACTTGCTCAGAACCAGTAATAAAATCTCATTAACAAGTTTTAATACCTTATTAAGATAATTAAGGACTAAAATACTTAAAACAAGTGAAATGTTCTAACATGAAAACTGCATTGTAAGAAAAAATAACTAGTCAAAAAACAAGCATAATTGCCTTAATTTAAGATATTTCATCTTACTTAGATTTAATTTTTGCAGTGGCTAGCTCAGCTATGAAGTCATCTCTGAGCCACAGACAGCCTGCTACGTTATGTCTGGGCGTCAACGCTGATCCCAGAACACTTCAGAGCCTTTCCCTTTAATTACCTGCCTCTCACATTGTTCTGGAAGAGTTGAGGTGAGCCTCCTCCTGCTCCTCCTGCACACTTTGGGGCATTATCATAAATACGGCACATTAACACTTGTTCTTGGCTTGTCAGGATATAAATTAAGTCTGCAGGTGTCCCACCGAGGTTTACCCCTGATACTAATTAAGGCATGATAATTAGGTTTGTTAAATTTGGTCCTTTCAGCCCCGATACCCCCCTCGGAATACAACAATCGCAGATTGCAGACAAGAAAAGGGCTTAGAGGATCCTCCCATAGCAAACACATAAGAGCAGACCAATAGGTGGCCGATGAAGTCGTTCCCCAGCGCTGGAGGGAATATGCACGCTCGTAATTATGATTTTGCGCGTGACAATTCTCATTCATCTGACTTGAATGTGGTCTCGTTTTAAGAAGGGACCGGGCAACATTTTGATGAGGTTCTTCCTCTTCATCTAGAGAGAGATATATAACTATTCATTTACACCAGAGAAATACCCCCGGTCCCCCCCGCCCCCACCCTCCTCCTCCTCCCCATCTCTCCTGTCTCCATGACCTTGGCGGCTGGCATGCCTTATCAAGCAAGAGACAAGAACAAAGAACTAGAAGAATAACAGAAGGTTGTGGCATCTCTTTAAAGCATTTCAGAGGCTTAAGCATAAGTTCCGCCTCTTATAAGAGTGAAAACAAAGTCAGTGTAGCCAGTGATACTGAGCGCATTAGCTAAAGCCAAGATCTAGGCTGAAGACATGTGCACCTTTTACAAAGAGGTCAAATAAAGGACAAAAATCTGAATATCATTCATCACTTCTACGCCTCCATAAAGCTATGATGTATCTCTGAAGTTATATTGGAGTGTGCTCTCATGTTGATGTAATACAACAGAAGTGCTGCTCATATTTACTGTATTACGTCCGAGAAAAACAAACACAAAATGCCATATATTTTTCCGAGTAGAATGGATGGCGTTTCTTCTTCACGGAATTAACACAGTGTGACACCCGGTACTGATTAATGACCTGAAGGTTGCTGCGATGCGTCACGGTTCATCGCGACTCTCCTTTGAGGTTTCACGTGTAGAGTCTCCCTCAGCTCCATCACTCAATAGCCCTGCAAGACAGAAATGAGGGGAACGTGAACTGAGGAGACAACGAGGGAACGAAGAAAGAGGAAGAGAGTGAGAAAAAGGAGGTGGATCAAGGGAACAAGGCGACAGTCCTACTGCTAAAGAGTCAGCTGGCTCAGTTGTTCATCAACCTTCCCCCTGGTGACTGAGACCTGTGGACCTTTTATGGAAGGCAAGAGAGGGGAGAGTCTGGGAGTTGGTTTGATTGAGTGAGATAGACAGAGAGGCAATAAGATTAAACAATAAAAACAGAGAATGGGAAGCATCCCTCCCTCCTGTGTAGTCCAGATGTCAGAATATGTGCAGGCCTCCCGGTACAGGCCTTTGGGACGGACCCAGCCTGGTGAAGCCCTCTGACAGCACGGGGAGAACAGCTGTGCACAGGTCCTCAGTTCTGCACTGATGTGGGACAAACGGATACCGCTCTTTGTTTACACATGGTCGTTGTATTGTGCCCGTTAACTTGCTTTCTGTGTACGTGTTTTTTTTATTTTTATGCTCTCCCATGACAGCCATTGTTCTGCATGGTCATCATTTTCTTTTTTAAGTTTGAGCGTCTGGCAGCTGATGGCTCTCCGAGGCGCTGTGGGCGCACGCCACAGTGCACATATTTAAGAGACATCACATCGTAGGCCTCTTATTGGGGGAGATTGCACCTGATGTCTACGCCTGATTGATGATAATCACCATGTAATCTCATCAATTTTCATCTTTGAATTACCAAAGGTGTTGCAGCCGTTCATGTAAATGTTGTTTATAAAGTATCAGATTTTTTTTAATTTGCTATTATTATCTCTTATTAGTTATGAAAAAGGCCCAAACCAGGAACAGCTGTTGATATTTTTTTACAGAAGAAAACTAAAGTTTGAGTTTCAAACGTAATTAAACGTAAAATGGACACAACAATTGGATTTGATGTCTGTGAGAGACTACTGCCGTCTCTGAGATCCATAGCTGGATATTTCACTCTTTGATAGACTCCTGGTGACAGCAACCCAAAGAGCTATCCATTATGAATGAAGCGGCGGGCAAGAAGACTGAATTGAGTGAAACTGAAGAAGGCCAGGCAGAGTGCCTCACATCACTGCACACTTGACTGAGACCAGAGAAAGGATTGCTTCAGTAATGTTGTACAAAGAACAATGAACGTCTAGACTTTCCCCTTTTTGAAGTGGAGAGCGATAGGGTCAGGTGGCGCTGGCTCCTATTGCACCGCTGACACCTGGGATTCATTTTCATATTCAAACAACAATTGTGTTATACAAGTTTTAAAACCAAAATGCTGTTTATAAAAAAGTACATTTTGGTTTTATTGGATGTATTTTAGATGATGGGGAATAAAGACAGGGTCGGTAAACCTGCAACCAACGCACTTGTGTGAACTTGTATTGACGTCAACCTCCTCCTGTTATTTTTGCCATTAACATTTTTTCATTCAATTTGTGGGTCCTTATGTCTGCATGAATGTGTGCAAGTCTACTGTCCTCTAGAGCACTGTTTATGAGCTGCTGTGTTGTGTATGTGTATAGTGTGCACACATTACCCACAGCCCACATACCATAATAAGTGGCTGGAAGAGAGAGAGAGAACCCAAGAAGTGCATTGTCGGAGCTAAATACCCTCACTAACCATATTATCAGTGTGTGTGCAGGAACCCAGCGGTTCCTGGCTTTCCCCTCTTCAAACGGTGATAACCTGTCCCAACCCCCTCCTGTGATAACTCGGAGGTCCAAAGGGGGGGGTCTGCCGGCACTGCATCCCCGCAAGAGGAGGGGGAGCCGGGCCACAGGCATCCTGAAGACCGTCTTTATGGAGGGGAAACACAAGCGAGCAAACAAAGGGGTCTGCAGCCAGGAAGCCTTAATCACTGCCACAACCATTAGAGTAATGAGGCCTGATGGACGCACAGTCTAGTGAGAGACGAGGGAAGGGGGGAGCTTTCCTCACAGATGAGGACTGATAACCCCCCCCTCTCATTCTTCTGCTCCTGCCACCGTACTCTCAGGGGCATATTAATGAAACAACAGTGGCCCTCTCGCTTTCTTTCAAGGGTTTTCTTTTTCTTCCTGAGATTAGCGGGGCATTGTTTGAAGCAGCGCTGTGTTGTTTTAAACCAGGCATGTCGGTGCAGAGTTTGAGTAACTTCCATCAGTAAAATCAGGATTATCAGATGATCGTAGGCATAAAAATGTCACAATTTAAGAGCCCATTTTAGAAAAAAAGGAAACAGATCCCTTTTATAGAATCAAATTAGCTTGAATGCCATCCCATAACTGTCATAAATGTCCAGATATGTTAAAGCAGCTATTGATTTAAGCTTCAGAAATTTTGTTTGGCTGTGGTTATACGTGACCGTCGTGCTTTGTGAGCTGTTTTTTGCAACCATCACTATCCTGGGATAGCCTGTTGTGTACTCTCCTGTTTATGGATCTCATAGCTCTTTACAACACACTTCAAAAATTAATCACCCCAGAGTCCCATACACGTCTCTAGCATGCATCTGCTGAACTGCTCTGGCCAAGACCGCTCACACTGGAAGGGACCCACGCAGCAGAGCCCTTCATTAGTTAAAAAGCAAAAGATATATATATATATATATATATATATATATATATATATATATATATATATATATAGTTGTGGCTTTTGTTACATGAAGATTGCAATTAAATCACCCTGGAGAAGAATGAATAACTCACTTGTGTGTGTCTAGTGGCATCGCCAAGCACATTTGACACTGATGGCTTGTCACTACACCATTTGCTAATGCTGCATGCTGCTGGACCGCCTGTCTGCCCATGTAGGCTAATATTTCCAGCAGGTTTTTACTTTTAAAGCCCTCTGGTGGGCCTTTAAACGGTCTCTCCAACGACGGCGAAGGCCTCCCTGCGATTTTTCCATCTCTCTCTCTCCTCCTGTCCACTGTCCTTTTCAACGGCTGATTTATGGCCCATATAAGTGTGCAAGAGACGCTGAGATTTCAGAGGAAGTCATAAATAGAACAAAACCAGGGAAGAGGAAACAGACGAGAGAGAGAGGGGGCGAGAGAGAGAGATTGCGCTGTATTAACTGTACTTGCTGTCGGTCTCGCTGCCTTTTTGTTTCGTTCCTGTCAGCTGACCTTTGAACTGTTTGTTCTCCTAATTGGAGTCAGGATGCAGATGCTCTTGCAGCTCAAGAGCACCAGCATGTATACACAAGCCTTTTTGAGAGCCTAGAGGAGGAGTCCATGTGACGATCGAACAGAGGGGTCTATTGTTGTTTACATTAGCTGGGATTGGTGCCCTGCATTCAACGCAGGTAAACTCAACCTGTACTACATTGCTTGCATTAATGTAGTGGCTTTCGAGTCGCCCGACCAATCAAAGTGCTTTACACTACAATACACAAGACATTCATACACTGATGGCAGAGGCTTCTGTATAAGATGCCAACCTGCCCATCGGGATCTAATCTACATGCTCAATCACACATCAATGGCTCGGCCTTCAGGAGCAATTTGTTCATTAAAGATACTTCGACAGTCGGGCAATGAACCACCGATGTTACGATATGGTTGACAACCTGCTCCACCCAATATCCCTTATCATAAAAAAAGATATAATAGTCGGTGGTACAAATAAATCTCTTCTCTCACATCAGTTACGTTAATGCGAGTTCAGATTTTCCTCGCGGGTTCAAGAGGAAACCAGTTCACCTTGAAGCAACCCTTAAAAATGTGCCAGGCTTTGTAATGATCCCCTGTCTCCAGGCTTACATCTCATTGAGACAGTTGGCTCCTTAAAACCATCAGATACTCTCTTTATCATAATGATGAGGAGGCTACTGCCCCTCTGTGTCCAGCAGAGCCATAACTCGCCTCCCTAATATCCGTCTCACGAAGGCCCTCATTCAGTGTGATCTTAAACAGAATGGCTGATAATCACACACAAACACACACAAGGACACACACAGAGATACACACAAACAAACTACATTCATACTTTATTTATGTGTTCTCTTATTCTCAATGGAGTAACATTTGTACTATTTTGTAAAATTAAAAGTTTTTACAAATCAAGACAGAAGGATACCTCCGGTAGGTCACTGTGACCTTTTTAATGAACTTTTTTTGTAAAACAAAGCGCTATTCTACACAAAGAGGACACCGCTGTTTCCTATGTTTTTTTGTTTATTTGTAGCCGTTGAGCCTGTAGCTTGGACACAACTGGTGCAAGAATCCGTTCTCTGGTATGTTCATGTAGATATTCTGTGCTGTATAATGCAGTGAATCGCCTGCTGAAAGCAGATATGGATTTGTGTGTGCATTGTGTGAATGTCTCTGTAAGATCTTGATTTATTGTTTTACACTCAAATCAAATTAAACCCCCAGCAAATAACTTTCTCACAGGGAAATACGAGTTACATGAGCAATGATATTGTCACAGTGATTATTGTGAGATTAAACAAAATTCATGAAAAGGACCTATCCTATATTGTTTCTCAGTATCAAACAACAGGTAATACATGTATAATTTATATGGGTTATTATGGAGAAAAGAAGAACTATATATGTGGGCTGCTCTGTGGGGGACTGCTCCTTTGTTGTCCCTGTATTACTGTTTTGGTGTGTGTTTGTGGGTGTGTGTGTGTGTCGGAGTGGATGTGCATGTGTGTGTGCGTGTGTGTCTGTCTGTGTGTGTTTGTGGTGCACAGACGGGCCATACATCACATCCTCTTTACAGTGTTTCCCTGTGAGTCATTTGCATGTCATTACAGCTTTGTTTTATAAGTGAGTGGCTATTAAGGAAGCTGCTCCATAAAACGCTTGTTAAAATGGAGGAAGGCAGCAATACGGATCTTAAAAAGCCAAGAGCATTCACCATTGTCTCACCTTACGTAGCTGATGAAAGGTGCCTGTGTGTGTGTGTGTGTGTGTGTGTGTGTGTGTGTGTGTGTGTGTGAGTGTGTGAGAGAGAGAGAGTGAGACAGGGAGTAGGGAAAGAGAACCCAGATGTCTTTCCTCTGGGACTCACACATCTGTTGGTTTTTTTAATGACAGCCAAATTCATTGCAATCCCATTTCTCTTACCACTTTCTCTACCCTCCCTCTTTTTGCAGTCCCTCTGTTCTCGCCCGTTTAACACATCTGGACATAGCTGTGTGAGCCCCGGTGTCGTCCCCATCTGTGAAGGACGACAACTGTTGGCAGGATTCTTACGAGCTCGGCCCAGGTTTGAACAGCGCATCCAGGGAGTCTGTGCATTCAAACAGTTCCTCCACGATAATTTACGTGTGTGTGTCGACATTAATCTGATTGTCTCTCCTTCCAGTATTGAGTTTTTCTATAATTTGTGTAATTTAAATTTTCTTTTAAATCCTTTGTCATTCTGTTGCTCTTAATCTTTTTAAAGAAATATATTTTTCATTAAAATGATATAGAGACACGTGGACATGTCATAATGTGTCTGCTGTATATGTGGAGGAACTCTTTTATCAATTTAGAATTTGATCACACTGTAGTGCTGTTTAAGGGCTGGATCTTGTTCTCAAAGGATTCTTTTGATTTAAGAACAACTGGAGGAGCAAAATGAGTCAAGTAACAAAACAAAACTCTGTTAAAGAGCAGAATGACGACATGTGTGTATGCCTGTTTTGTTTTCTTGTAAAAGGTGAAACCGAGTTGCTAATGAAACACTTCAAACGGAGCGTGAGACCTGAGTCCAATTGTTATGAGGTGGGTGGTTTGGGGTGTAGCATCTAAGCTTTGTGATTGGAAGCATGTGGCTCACATCTGGATCTGCTAACAGTGTCCAGGACAGTGCTGTTGTGACAGCCAGGCACGTGGCAACAAAGTAAACCCTTAAAACAGAAAATGTCCCTGTATCTTATACTTATGAAAGAAATTGTAGTTTGGCAACCCAAAGAGTTTTTCTTTTCCTTCCTCTAGCAAGTGTAAAAAGTTTGATACGCGACTATGTATTACATACTATTCAAATGTCCAGTTTGGACTTTGTCCTTTCATGACTGTTCTTCAGTCGCACTTTCTCCTTCTCTTTTCTCTCCTTCTCCTCCGTCCTTCTCTAAGTCCACTCTCTCTGAACACGGTCTCTCGCAGCTATTTCTCTCCCTCCCCCTCTGCCCCATTCGCTCTCATGGACATGACAGTGTGGGGGGATAAGGGAAGAGTAATTATGGTTCAGTGAGGCTGCCAGGTGTGATAAATGACTAATAAGGGGAGCGGAGCCCTGGGTCCTCTAAGGAGGACTATTACAGTCTTATCAGCACCGGGCTGCAGCTCACCGCCTGGCCTGGGACAGAGGCCCTTGTAGCTGTGCTTGCTCCTCTCCTAACCCCTTCACCTCAGTCATCCTCCAAAAGCTAGCATCAGACCAGCCCACCCCAGAGACAAGCTCCAGTGTTAACGCCTTAGCTGCTGGTTCTGAAGGTGCATATAACGAATATGTGGTCGATTGGTTTTCTTTCCTTGTAGATTTTAGTACGAGCACATTGGAAATAAGGAGACACCATCAGTATCTTTGTGTGTGCACGTATCAACAAAAAAATGATCTCGCAAAGATTCAACTAGGATCTGCTAGGCCAACTATGTATTTCTCAAATTGTCAATGCTCAACCAAGAATTAAGCTGTATACCGTGTTAACGGAAAAAAGACAACCTTCATGTGTTTCAAGCAGTGTGTTTGTTGGATAGAGGGAACATTTTTCCTGAAATTATAGATAGTGATTCTGATAAATAGTGATACCACCCTCTGTGCCATAAGCACCTACAGTGAAGCCTCACTAACATTTGTATTGGCCTTTGAAAAGATAAGTTTCCTTAATCAACAGTACAATGACTGTTTCCTATAAGTGACCTATTTTTTCCACTGGGTAGTTACCATGCATCTATGGCAATTACGACACGGTACGGCATTAATTTTCCCTCTATTTAGTTAATTAAATAATATATCTATTTATAGTTGTTAAGAACTCTGCAACTTCTTGTAGCCCTTGAAGGGGATTCATAGGACGGTGTTAAATTACAATTCAGACGACAACTGACTGAGGCTATGGAAAATGTCCTTAAAATGACCATGCCATATGTTTCCTGTCAGTCACATTTTAATCTCATGTTATGGTAAACAGAAGGAAGACATTTTGCTGTCTCTTGTTCCCCTTATACAACTAAGCAAAATAGGTTCCCTATATGCAAAATGTTCATGAAGGAACTATTGCCCAGGGCAAACAATGTGTACATTCTTAGGCAGCTGAATCATATCACGTCTGGTTTAAATTGCCTTGCAGACAGTTTTATCTGATGGTAGTATGGCTTTCTCTATGCATAGCAACAGGAAGATGGTGTAAAACATGATAAGGCCTCACAAAAAAACAAAAAAAACATTCAATCTGACCAATTCTGCTGTATGATCATCTGTCTTCTCCCTCCTCACTTCGCAATAGGGTAATTCATATTCTAACCATGTACTCTTTCACCAACTGGGAAACTCTGTATCCCTAATTAATCTTGTAAAATAAAAATAAAAGCATGTGTTGTTACACTAAGCTGGGGTCTCTACAGGCTGTAGGCTATATACATTACATCTAGTTAAGAAAAGCCTGTTAAAGTCACCAAGAATACATGATCAGGAAGGAGCAGAGATGCAAGCCACCAAACTGGACATGCACTTATTTTAAATATCAAACTTAATCGTAACAAAGCGCAGGAACTTTGTCTGGAACACAGACACACTAAAAACAAGTTTGAATTAGTGTTGAGGGTATGGATTCAAGTCTCAACAGCATACCCCAAAGCACAAACCAATGGAGGCAGTACGTCTTTCACCAAATCCATAAACACAGATTGACGGGCAACATTGTATGACCCCTCTTAAAAGAGTAAGGTTTGGGACCTCAACCTCCCTTTTCTGTAGTCATCTTTCCAGCACTCTATGCTACACTTTCTAAAGAGGAAAAGCAGTGTTCAATTGTAACACATTCTAGTGTTTTAAAATGGGATCCGCCACGACTGCCTGAATCTGCATGAACGGGTGCTTGTCAAGCCAAGACAGCATTCAATTGAACTTTCTATAATTTAAATGAGAGTAAATTGTTATTTTGTATGGATTATTTGCATGTTAGAAATCCTGCTTGGTTTCCTTCCTGACCATCTTGGTGTTGCTGTTGCCTACCCCAAGAATGAGACACTCATACAGCAGTGGAAGGTTAGTTTGTTTTATACCAGCCTAGAACAAGTGGATGGTAAATGATGAGTGCTCAATCATCCAATGGAGAACACTTTACTGTGACCAGGCGTTTACCCATATTTAGCTCTGAAGGCTGCCTCCAGGAGCAAGCCCTTTATCCCCCTTTCTTGGCAATGGACCTCTTCCTAAGGGTCTTTAAATAGCTTGCCTTATAGTGTCTAAACACCTCCCTAGAATAATGTTACGAGATCCCAACACAACCTCCGTGGTAGTGATTTCAGAAGAGAGAAATATCTATTGGGAAATGTTCCCGATAATATTGAGTCTAGTTGCAAGGAATTCAAAAAAGCTCTGACGTCTCTTCAATGTAGGCCTACTGATGAAGAAACAGTCTCATAGAAGCTGAACATGCTCATACACAGAATAATGTTTCAAAACCTGGGCTCTGCAGATCTCCAAAGGACATACACTGAACCTTAGTAGTAGACCAATTACATGCTTTGAAAATCATCTCACGTGATGCTATTAGCCCAATCAAATATGTGTATTCCCCTAATTATCCCCCTCGACTCAAGTGACATAAACACACACACTGCAGAGACGGGGAGAGAAAACGTGAGTCACATGGCATTCTCCAAAAAGAGAAAAGTGGACAACTCGTCTTCCCAAAAGCCGTTTGAAACCAGAACGTCTCATGTTCAGAGATCATGGCCATTATTGAAAGCGAGGATTTAAACGCCACCACGAGACACAGCTCACATCTTTCCAGCACAATTTGCCCACTCATTCGAAAGGAAGGCACGGAAAAAATAAACCTAAGAGCCCAATATAATCAGAATCCTAAAGTATAATTTTTCCCTGTCCAACAATGATGTTAACAGAGAGGAGAATAGAGCTGAAACAAGTGGTTTCATTAACCACAGATAACGTCCCTGCATGAAATGTTCTCTTATTAGAAGATGAGAAAAATATAACAGCATGGCTTTTTTTGGGTGACCACTTCACACCTGACAATTCAGTTCAGATCGTTTTACAATTAAATACTTCATTACAAATGTTTTAATAAGCCTTCTGTTCTGTGTATATATATATATATATATATATATATATATATATATATATATATATATATATATATATATATGTATATGTTTTATTATTAATTTTTTTAATCTAGTGTTTATTATTTTTTTAAATAAGAGATTGTGTATTGATTATTAGAGTATTTATTATTCATAATTTTAAGTTACATTTAAAATCTGACAATGAATACGTTTGAGATATTATTCAATTGAATTTCCTATATTAGAATTTACAGTCAAATGTTATTTTGGATGGAATATTTGCATGTTATAAATAATGCTTATTGTCCCGTCTTCATTAACATTCTTGTTGTTGCCTCCCCCAAGAAAGAGACACTCGTCAATGCAGCCTTAAGTACAGCAGTGGAAGTGTAGTTTGTTTTATTCCAGCCTAGAACAAGTGGATGGTAGAAAGATGAGTGCTCAATCATCCAGTGGAGACCACTATACTGTGATCATAATCTACAGAGAAACACACCAAGCGACCCCAACATTTACCAAAAGTAAACAAGTAAGAATGATAATCTTTGCATAAACACCAATGATATGTATATAGAAGACAGTAAATGGCCTTTATGAGTATTCCCGTTGCCTGAAGTACCGTCAAGTGCCAATAGCTGTTGCTTTAACCATAGGTTGGAGAGCATCTCGTTGCTTATAGCGTCCTCTCTGGACTGAGGTTTTCAGAAGGTATGAACAACAAATGAGTTAAACATGCACCAGATCTTTACCCCCCCCCCCCCAATCTAAAACTCACGGCTAATTCATAGCCCTGTTGATTACCCAGGGGAATTCTTTTATCTCCCCCATTTCATTCCTGAAGCGCTCGGCGAACATTTTAATGGCTGCACTTTCATCGTCTGTCTGATATTTAAATGAAGAAGTGCGTGTGGTGTGGAGTGAGGTAACGTGGGAGCCTTCTCAGATTCTGCATGTCAATCTTTAATGTGTAGAGATATGGGCGAGCTCTGACCCCTCACTTTGTCATTCTGCCTCTCTGCCTTGCATAAATTGACCTCCCGATAATCATTTCCTGCTCCTATTTGCTGTAACGAGTGTTCCAGAGCACTTGGCAGTCACATGACCCAAAGAGGGCCATTAGGGTTGAGAGATTGACCCCTCGGCTAGGCCATAGAGCTTCCCTCTGACATATGGACTACAGTCAGACTGTTATGGCAAGTGAATTTCACTCTGCCTGTTATGACCATGAATATCGCAGAATGACACGTAATAGAAAGGGGAACCATTGGTATAATGGAATGGCCAGAGCGAGTCATTCGCCATTAATGCTATCTGTTGGTAGTTAGAGCTCGAGGAATGTGTGGCAAAAGAGACAGAGTGAGACATTGAGTGTTCAGTTTGATAGATGTTAAGTTCGTTATCAAACTGTGGCCATGTCCATATTATTAGTTTTGTATTGCATTGCTCAGGTATTCTTCAATATGTTTGCTTGGAATTGCCCTCGGGTGGTGCTGCCTTTCGAGCACTGCTGCTTACCTGGTTGAGTGCTGGAAATTAAATGAGTTCAGCATGTAGTACCCAGAACATGTTGATTTGTCAGACTTCCGTGTAGTAATGTGTAGTACTGAGTCAAACTCCAATGGTGGGAGCAATTTCTAATTTGGTGCTATTGGTGGCCTGCCAGTTATAAAAAACGTCAGTTAGTTCCCAGATTAACCATATGTATTCCCTATATTGACATACATTGGTCCTGTTCGACAATTAATCCGACAAATAAAATGGTGATTTAGTTTTTTTCTCAGACAGTGAAAGTGTACAAGCCTATGTTGACTCAATAGATTTGATGATTCGTTGAATGTAGATATTTCACTCATATTTTTTTTAAAGATTTCCTTACCTTATTTAATGATGAGACCGAGCAAAATATCAGAAACATGCAAAAAGCACCAAATGTATGTATTACACGACTATTACACGACATTGAGTGTTCAGTTTGATAGATGTTAAGTTTGTTATCAAACTGTGGCCATGTCCATATTATTAGTTTGTGTTGCATTGCTCAGGTATTCTTCAGTATGTTGGCTTGGAATTGCCCTCGGGTGGTGCTGCCTTTCGAGCACTGCTGCTTACCTGGTGTAGCGCCGGTTTAATGAGGCCCCCGTTTCCTTTCTCCATCCGTCCCAGGCCACACTTCCGCCGCCATGTGCATATGGCTACACACCTGCTTCACAGCAGTGGCTGTTCACAGATGACCAGACACTTCTAACAGAGGGTAAAGCCAAGATAACCAGTAGTATCACTGTAGTTCTTTTTCTTCATATCAACTAATCAGTCTCTCTCTTTTCTTCATCATATTGCCCACTACCTCTCTCACCACCTCACCTTGAAATGGTTTCCCATATGCTCTGATGCAGCCATAATCCTTTAATTTCATTTGATTTGTCACCTGGTTTCATAAACCCAGTTGTCAGAATATATTGCACCACAATTTACACATTAGACAATTCTACTCCATTTGAATGGTGAAAGAGAAGAATAAAACAAAATCCTGACCTTCTGAATCCCTCCAATTCTCTGATTGTGTCCACCTAATTAGCTCCAGATGCAAATTACGGTTAATGAGTTTACTTAATCCTGTCAAGAGTAATGGCCACACGCCAGTGGTCCTCAAATGAACATTTAATCCTTTTGGGGACACCTCTAATCTTTTCATATAAAGAGCTAAATAATCAAATGTAAGTATTGATCTAATTACACATGGATTTCTCTTGAGAGTGCTGAAAATGAAATGAGTTCAGCATGTAGAACCCAGAACGTGTTGATTTGTCAGACTTCCGTGTCGTAATGTTTGGTACTGAGTCAGACTCCAATAGTAGCAATTTATAATGTGGTGCTATTGGTTGCCTGCCAGGTAAAAGAACAACAGTTAGTTCCCAGATTAAACATGTTATCTTATTCTCTAGCTTTATATTTTACAGATTAACAGAAAGTGGGTCCCGTTTGACAATTAATCTGACAAATTAAATGGTGATTTTGTTTATTCCCAGACAGTGAACAAGTGTACAAGCTTTTGTTGACTCAATAGGATTTGACGATATGTTGAATGTAGATATTACACTCAAATTTTGATAAAGGATTCTTCACCTTATTTAAATATGAGACCGAGCACGATATTAAAAACATGCGAAAAGCACGAAATGTACGTATTATTTACACAGTTGTTGTGTTGGATTTCATAACAATGGCCATTTTATTTTTTATTTTACTATAGAACTATTATGAATACACCTAGGTCCTTTCATAGAGTTTACATGTTCAGGTTTATGTTCATTGTCATTGGAACAGTGGCGACACCAATGCCAAGTTCTTCTATCTTTTTGTGAACCTGGAATCAAATATTCTTTTCCTGTAAAACATTTTGTGCATTGCCAAAGGACATGTCGTGTGTCCTTGGTAGTAGACAGTGCATTGGACTGAAAATGTAATTGGTTTTGTTTATTTTGTAAGGAAATACAGTTTTGTGCTTATGTATGTGAATCATTTTTAGATGAATATGTAGCCCAACTTGGCTGGCTCACAGGAATACCACAGCTGTGCTGTTGAAAAATAGATGGTTGATAGAATTGCTGAGCAAGAATAATGCGTAGAGGCCAAGCTCAACAATCTTTTTTAAACAACCATGTTTGTTCTGAGCAAGAATACGTATCTAAAGATCCTGTAAATGATAGCAGTTTTTTCGAAATTTTATTCAGTTTCAGATGATGTGATGAATGTTTCCTGTTGTGATCATGTTTAGATTTGTTTGATTTGTGATTATCTCAGTGGGGAAATATTGTGCTACCAAGACTTGTGTGTGTATATATATATATATATATATATATATATATATATATATATATATATATATATATTGTATTACAACCCGGCTCAAAGGCTGTACCATATGGGAGCCCAGACGAGTTAAAAGTAATGAATAAGCACATGTATTGAAAGAATCTATGAAGTTAACTAACCAAACATGGAGTCAGTAATCAGTAATGTCAGCAGCCAGTCAGTGTTCAGCTAGAGAGACTTTAAAGCACCACCTGGCTCAGGTGAATCTTTAGCTGACGAACAACATCCTGAAAGACAGAAAGGGACAGCAAACAGGACAATGAACCCCAGAGGAAGGGAGGGGGCGTATACATGAAAGAAGAACATAAGGCAGCAGCCGATAGAAACCAAGCTGTCCACAAAGGTATAAGAAGACTAAAACCATTGCCTGTCACTTGAGTTTGACTTAAATGTAGTGTTGTAGTGAAAGCAATGAATGACATTCTTACCACTTAAATCAAGTCATACTAAATTGATACTGATATGGCCCTGTTCAGACCCGGCATTGATAACGTTGACAACAATAGACCTAATGTTTCCTGTAATGAGATACACAACTTGAGAAAGCCTGTCAATTATCTTTCCTACGGTAAAGAAATGAATGGCAACCGATAGACACCTGGAATGGCCGAGGAAATACCTTCGCATTTCGAAAACAGAGCACAGAGGTTTACAAAATGACTTTCTGGGATGTAAAGTTTATGTGAACTATAGTACATTGGCAAAACCACAGGTATGGTCCTTTTAGAGAGCCAAACCGTGGGATGCTGATGAGGTCTGATTGGAGTTCTGAGAAGTCTGGAGCATTAAACTGTTGATTCCTCCGGTCTTTGAGACTCCCGGCCTGTCAGTGGTATCTCCTTTTCCCTGGGGGGAGGAGACATGCTCCATGGGAAGGGCTATCACCATGGGCTGGTGTGGAATCAGATTCTCCGATCAAAGCCCCTGACCTCACTGTTATATGATATAAAGTGAAAGTTAACCTGGATCGGTGCCCGGGGACACTGTCTGCCTTTGTCGAGGGAATATGATGTTTCAGTTTCACCGCGTTCCAAGACTTCTCTCTTCTCCCACTATACACACACCGATAAAAGCTTTTGAGTTTTCAAAAGCTAAACCAGCCCGGAAAGAAGGTTTCTGAGTTGTTAAAGGCTACACACACTTTTCTTTGTATTTTTGTTTATTTGTCAAGTCATTTATTAATTCATCACCCCCTATTTACTCGCTAAAAGACCTACCTCTTTTATAAAATGCTTGCCAGTGGAAAACAAGAGATGGAAAGTAAATGTTGGTGGAGTACAACGTCTCCAACCATTCATCTCGGTTGACAGTTATTTGTTTACATCTGTGATTCAGCTTTAATAAAAATCATGTTTGAAGGTCTAAACCGTGGTTTTGGGGGCCAATGACCCCTAGCAGGGGATATTTTCCAAGGAACATCTCTTAAACATAAAAAAGATTAAGCATATACTCACCACAATTTCTACTATTGGAACTTTTTGTATTCAACATGTTTCAGACTGGTTACATAGTTCATCATGGGAACACATGTGCATCATATTCATATTAAAAAAAGATTATATGCTTTATTTCTCCCACACTACATTTGCAATGTTATTCATTTTAATACCACTTTTATACATTCAAACAGAGAGAGATTTTATTCAAATTGCATTCAGACTCAATTTGACAACAACGTTAGCCTTTCAAGTAGAGTAAGTAAGACCGGCACGTCTTTATCAGGATGCACCTTGTTTTACTGAGACCTGCCCCTGGTTAGGCTAGTGTTAAGCAGCTAGTCGCTGAGTCCTGCTATGTATGCTGGGCAAGAGCCAACACTGAGTACAAACAGCTAAAGCAATGAAGGTCATTATCAAACGTTTAGGAAAACAAGAACGTTTTAGATTACCACCTTAAACCTTTATGCAATACAGCTGTAACTCTTAGTGGATGTGTGGGAGGACTCACTGCCTGTAATCTGCTGGGGAGGATGTGTACATGCACTGTCCTGTAGAAAGGTTAATGAAATTACACAGAGGGTTGGTACAACAGCTGCAGGTGTGCGCTCTCACACAAAGGCAGACTTAACAGACGGTGGAAAACAGGACAGGCTGAGATTTTTGGTTGCCAAATCAACGTGTACAAGTCCCGACTGCAAAAATTAGCACATTTTATTTTATATTCACAACAACAAGATCAACCAAATTGAGAGATGTTAAAACACAGAAGTGGTTTACTTTAGGTGACGCAATTAATCTAGAATATATTCAAAATGCAAGCCACACATATAGTAGTATTGATGAAGAAACAGCGGACAAGCTTCTTCTTTCTTTGGCCAGGTGTTTTGTGAAGTTTGTTCTTGTAATGGTTGGCTGCAGAAGGTTAAAGGTCACATAGTGATGACTGCGTCTGAGCCCTAGTGGGCAAGAGTGAGACGAGGATTAGAAGGAGCCAAAATCCCAAAATGACAGCAGGACAAAGATATTAAGTTTCACTGTCTTCAGTCTGTTCTCTATTCTTAAAGCTGTTTACAACTATGTCTGATCCCAGGGAACAGATGGTAGTCCCCCCCCCCCCTTCATTTGTTCATGCATGTTCAAACGTTCAAAGTTTTTTTAAACTTAATCCTATTTGTGTATTTGCATGGCAAAAAAAACCAGCATGTGGCTTCTTGTAGATCGTTTACTGTGTGCAATCTTAACAGGTGTTAGCTGGTATGGGAAACAAGTTAAAATAAATGTTATGTAACATGGAAGTCAAAGATCCTGAAGCATTCAGTGGCCGAGCCAGCGATGAAATGACAGACACAACTGATTGTCATGTGACATGACATGAAAAAAGAAAAGAGATGGCAAAGAGCAAAACAAGGGAATAGATGGAAGGGGAGTGTGATGATACTGAAAACAAATGAGATAGAGTTGCATGGAGGGATGAAGTTAGAGACAGTGAGGGCTAGAGGGATGCAGCAGTGTTCTAATGACTTCACACCCCATTAGCCACTTAGTCTGATGCGTCACACCTCATTATGCCGCTGGGGCAGCAGTGCATGAACGCGTGAAACCGTCCACTCAGCCAGACCTGTCCACCCGCTCCAAGCGCTCACTCACTTACAGCAATTAGTGTGTATGTGTGTGTGTGTGTTTGTGTTTCTGTGTTGTTTGCATGCGCGTGCATGCGTGTAAAGGTAAAATCAGCTTTCTGAAAACACATTGGTCAAAATCGATTGTTTAAATCCCAATGAAGACATTCTCAACAGACACACATGGCAAGTTCACTATGGCGACCCCCGCAAGCTCGAGCTGGAAATGTGACCAGGCCGGAGCAGCGCTGCCTTTGTCAGCCTCCGTAGGGGAGGAGGACCGACTAGCGTGCTTCAGAAGAGTCTCCTTAAAAGTGTACATGCACACACACTCCTGCACCACAAAGAAAAAACACACACACACACAAACATAAAAGAGGATGAGGAAATAGGAGAGACGTGAGGTCCCCCCATGCCATTCCCTGCACGGGCAGCCCCAGTTGGCAGAGTGTGAAGCGTTCCTCTCCAGGACAAGGCCCGCTAACTCAAATCCCTGGCCAGCAGCCACACTCCTCTCCATTACAAACACTGGGCCCATTTATCCCAGTGCCTGCCCCCCCCCCCCCTGCACACTGCCCACCCGAGGGGGAATGCCACATAATGTCTCTGTAGCCACTGCAACTAGACATCTCTATTCAGTTAATGTTTATTGTTTCGCTCCGGTCGACTTGTTGATGTTCAACAACAATTTGAAGAGCACACAAGAAAAACCCAAATGAGTAAATAATTGTTTAATTGCGCCAAGCTTTGTATAATTCATGGATCAGAGACAAATATTCATATTTAATCTGAGTAGTTTCCTGTTTCCAGCCAAGTTGGACTGTGTTTATTCCAAGGAGATGGAGGAGCTACTTTATTATGCAATTTACCTCTGACTTGCATTTTACTACGAGGTTGAACACTTGGATTATTATTTTTGCAGCTGACCTGGAATGATTATTTTTTCTCCTTTCCATCGTCCACCCTGTTCGTCCTGTGTCTCTGTGTTTTATTAATGTGCCAACATTTAAACATTGTTTGCCTTTGCCTGCTTGAACCTTGCTGGGGACAACACCCCACTCTCCGCAAAGTCACTTTCAATTTGTTGTAAAATAGATTTTTTGTGACTCTTTTTCTAACTAATTTATTTGTTCTAATTGAGGGTTTAGGAGTCCTGTGTCCTTTATTGTTCCACTTAACTGGATGTGTCCAGTCATCGGTGGTCCCAAAGAGCATGTTGGATATCCTCAGGACTTATATGTCGTGACCCGGAGTTTCTGTCTCGTTTTGTGTCTCAGACCCCGCTTACACAATGGGAAAACGCATATATTTTCACACGTTTTGGCCTTTCATTTACACAAAAACTGAGGTTTTATCACGGAAAACGATAATTTCTAAAAACTCTGGCCAAAGTGGAGATTTTCAGTTTTTGTGTTTGCGGGTGAACTCGATCAAACAGTGTTAGGTTGTCAAACGTCACAGTATGCGACTAAAAATGCTCACAACATGTGAGCGTCCTATGCGGACGGCGTATTTATGCGGGTTCATACAAACAGAAACTTTTTTGAAAACGACCTTGTGTGTACAACGTTATTTTTAAAAACGGAGGGGCAGAAATATTTGTTTATGTAAATACCCGGCTATGTGGAAATGTGTCTTATTTTGAAGTCCTTGTGTCGTCGGTCTCCCTGTGATTGGCTGCCCTGGTCCTGATTGTTTCCACCTGTGTGATTGCTGGCCCCGCCCTCATTGTGTCCACCTGTGTCTCGTTCCTCGTTGTCCAATAACCTCCGTCTGCCTGTGTATTTAAACCCTGTTCGTCTTGTTCCCAGTGTGGCTTCCTACTGTTTGGTTTGCGTTTCTCAGCCTGTGTTATCTGTAATTCAGAATTAAACATTGGTGTGGAAGTTGTGTCGGCATTTGGGTCCTCGCTCTACGACAACACCTGACATTATAAACACAGTGTGTATTCATTCCAACTGTCATGTTAGCTGTGAAGCATTTTATTTAAAAGAAATACATGTTAGTCTTGGAAAGATACAAAGCCGGTTAACTTTGGTAAATGTTATAATCCTTAAAGATTGAAACTACATTGGGTCAATTGTCTCTCTCGTGCGTGTCACGTGGGGGGGCACAGTGCGTCACGACTCCTCCACTACTTTGTTTGTTAGCAGACCAAATTATTTGTAAAATTAATCATTCATAAAAGTTAGTCTGAAACCACTACATGTACCATTCGATAACCAAATAGTCATATCATATCGGGGAAAAAACCCAAACTGAGCGCTTTTTGGATGACTTTTGATCTCCGTCTTTTGGTACCCAGCGTCTCATAAGGCTCTCTATCCCCTGACCTTCAGCAGCACACCAAGAGATAATGTAATCATGGTCAGGGAGTCACTGCTGTCAAACATGTCTCCTCCCTGTGATGAACGCATGCTGTGTGAGCATGTCAAACATCACACACCTGAACACCTGTCTGTTTCTGTCTCGCCCCCCATCACACAGGACGAGCGAGGAAAAGGACGAACCAAGGAAAGGGCTTGTTCTAAAAAAAACAACACCGGAGAGGAAGTCTCTGCTATAAGAACCAAAATGATCTCGCAATACAACAGATTACAACTCGCAATAATTGCATTGTTAATTAGCTTGACTTTAAGTGTAATTACAAAGCATTTATCAGTGTGTGGTTCCCATGGTGGGGTATATAAGTAACATCATTTGTCAGTTATCAAACCTGTCTGACTGGCAGCTGTGACAGTGGGCACAGCTTGCAGTGTGTTGGCCCCTGCAGTGTCCTGTTACTGGGTCACCGGGGCCTCGCTGTGACGCTGTGCGCTGCAGTCGGGGGTTGGCCTTTGGTGCCACATTCTTCCGTGACCTCCCTCTCTTGCATCCCTCCCCTCTCTTCGCCCTCCTGATCTTTGCCTCCTGTGTCTTCAGGGATAAAAATGGGGGAAGTCGTATCAGCTGTAGGACCTGGCATGCAAAACATGTCTCGCAAATCATGCTGGGATAAGAGTTTTAGAGGGAGTGGATTGATTGCATAGCGGGCACATGGATTGCCGTGGGTGTGCGTGTGCATATGTGTGTGTGTGTGTTGTGAGTGTTGAAGGATAATGGGTTGAATAAGTGGTATCACACTCTGTTATACCCAGAAATCCTTTACACGAGCAGGCTGTGACTCTTTGAACTCACCTCTCTCTGCTGGGAGGAACCCGTGTCAACAGAAAGGGGATGAACGTGCCCTCGCCCTGTCCAGATGTACACAGAATAAATATTACTCTTTATTTTGAAGACACACGCCTGTGGGGGAGGGGTGATAAAACGTACTATGGTCAAATATTCTCATTATCCTCTCAGTTCATTATTCCCTCCACTGCCTCCATTCGCCGACCCCAACCCGCTCTCTCTCTCTCTCTCTCTCTCTCGCTCCACCTCCTCCTCTCCTCACTCTCTTTCTCTCTCACACTCCCTCTTCTCTTTTTGGACAGAGGTATGGGTGAGATCATAATTATGTTTTGACACATGGCGTTGGCCCCTTGAGCGCACAGATTTTAACTCAAAGTGGGAGTTGTCAGTGCGACAGCCCTTACTGCTCTTAATTGGAGGGGAGGACCAGGAGGCCCGCCCACAGACCAGGGTGGCAGTTTTAATGAGGTTATGTTTGTACAGGAAGTCAGAGTTGTGACAGGAGGAAACTGTCATCGGGCCGTTGAAGAGAGCAGCTGACATCTCAAAGCCGACTGTGTTCGTCAGTGAGAGGGGAAAACCTCTCCACTCCTTTCTCTACAGGTGGAGGCAGGCAATTAAATCGGGAATGAGTAACTAAAAACACCCACGGTAGCTACACCACCTTGAGTACACCAATCAGAAGAGGGAAAGCGGCTGATAGAATAATAATTGCTAAATGAAATACTTATTAACCCCCTCGGCCTCACTTCAACAGGACTCAGTCGAAAAAGAGGCAATGATTACCCAAACTAAATGGCAATTAACACACATCCGAAGGACTAAGTGTGGGTGTGTTTCTTTGTGTACCTGTTTGTGCACACACACAAACACGGACCATGCCTATTAGGAACTATCCATACATTCTTTCATATCCATTGAATGTGTTTATGTAACTCTGTAATGCTTCCTTCCCTACACATGACATATTTTGCTTCTGTCCATCCGAGAGAGGGATCCTCTCCTCTGTTTTTCCCCTGAATGTTTATTCCCCCTCTTTTTCCTTGTGAACTTTTTTTTCTTCTATTTCTTGGGAGTTTTTCTTGATGGATGTGAGGTCCTAGGTCAGGGATGTCGTATATGTACAGATTGTAAAGCTTGCCGAGGCAAATTTGTTATTTGTGATATTGGGCTATACAAAAAAAAATTTAATTGTGTGTGTTTCTGTATTTGCCCCATGTCTATCATTCTGTGCAAGTTGTGTGCATATTTGTGACTTTGTGCTGAGGCTTTTCAGCCTTTTCTCCCAGAAGAGGGGGAGCGAAGGCATTAAATTCCCAGAAGAGGGGGAGCGAAGGCGTTGAAAGCAAAGCTGCAGACCTTTCCAGCCCAGACCCCGTCCTCGGTGTTCTCCAGGTGCTCTCTGTTGAGAAAGGGCTCTACTGCCAGACGCATGTGGCTGTTGGTTGTCTGCCCTAACAAACAATCAGTGCACAACCTTTTGATCTAACCCACCCTTAAAGTGAAAATCCCCTGAGCTCCACTTCTACGAAAAGGGCATTTACAAAATGCTTTCAATTCCAGGTTATAACCAACGGCAAAATATTGGTCCAACATTTCATTTCAAACGGGCATTTATTTGGAATGGGCGGCGCGTTTATTTTCCCAAGTAGTTTTTGAAAAGGTTTGAGTTTCATCGCTGCTTTTCGAGCACACACACGATGTGTGTCGGCGTCCGACCAACATCATCACGGAGACCGGAGACGTTTCCGTTCTGCGCGTCCGTCCGCAGACCTCTGCATGTTTTAGACACCGCCAGGTTTTGAAGAGAGGACTCATTTTTGCAGGCCAGGATTTTTAGTGGGATGTTTTAAAAGAAAGAAAAAGAAAAGTTTGAACAGGGTTTGTGCTTTGGGGTGTAGCTCAACGTGTGAGTCTTTGGAGGGAGTGATGGCTTTCTTAGTTCTTCCTCCATATTAGATCAGTGGAGATATTTTGAAGACGCGGTTTATGTTACATTAATTTATGTGTCTAACACACACACATTGGGATGGCCGATGGCAGCTGGCTTGGTTTTACCACGTCACAGTCTTTGGTTTGCTTCACCCGGACCTCATATTATGAACTTAATAGACTCTCTTTGTCCGCCATGACAATATGTGGCTTCACACAATTAGAGCGGACCCCTTCCTGCCGAACTAGAGATAAGCATCACCTGCTGGCTCTATAGATTGGAACAGGCCCTCCAAGGTTGTCTGGAGGTCCTGCAGCTCTGCATTCAACACAAACACCACAGAGCTCCTCTGAGGACATGGAAAAAGCAAATGTGGGAGGATCCGTTATGACCTTGTGTGGCACGGGACAAAGGTCATGAGGAGAAAGATGGGAAGGAGGTGGAGAGCATGGTCCTGAGGACAAGGTCACTGTTTCATTTGATGGGCAGTATGGAGGCTGTTTAGTCCGTTGACATGGACCACACAAATGGGCTTATCAGGAGATGTAGACACCAAGGTGAAAGGGGGCAACGTCCTGTTTAAATCCAATCTGAATTTAATGCTGTGGTGAACATGATTCTTTCCCATGTTGCACATCAAAGCGTCCTGTGAGTGTTTTCTTGTGATCAGATCTGAAAAAAACAAGAGAGCGAGGTGCCTTTTTAATAGCTTCTCCGTCAGGACGCAGGGTGTCTAAGATCTAACAAGTATATTGAGCGGCTGCTACCCTCAGGCATGCGGGCTTCAGCGGTGACATCGTTGGGTTTCAGCTGGTGACCGTCGCTGCAGACATACGTTTCTGAGAACTGAGAAATGGGGAGAACTGACTTTTGAGGCGTAACTGCAGCAGGGAGAGTGTGTGTATGTGTGCGTCTGAAGTCTTCCGACCTACAAGGTATCTGTCAATGCGCGTGTGTTCAGGTCTAACTGATCTTACCACAACTTCGGCTCACGCTGCTCACATCCAGCCACCGGAACCCTGTCGTGGGTTTCAGAGGAGAGCGCTGTGACCCGACGGAGAGAAAACACTAATGCTCTTTGTGAGAGCCGCTAGATGGTGAGAATCGACATGCCAATGCTGTGACACAGCACATCCGCAGTGTGTCAACGATGGAAATGAATGTGCTGGAAAGATGAACGTGTGTGTGGCTATAATCTATTTAAAAATTGTTTACAGAAATATTCTCATTTTTTAATGTATTCAGTTTATTATGACCAGCAAAGTGTTAAAACAGACTAACATTTGACTAATTGTGATGTATATTTATTTTTATTTTTTCAAAGCAGAACTTAATGTTCAATTGTTTTGCAGATTAATGTCTCTAAAGGTTTCCAGTAAATCCTCCTGTCACACTGTTGTACCATCATGTTGTACAGTGCAGACGTTGTGTGTCCCTACAGTGATCACCTCTGGTTAAACCAAGAATCCGTAATGCTCTAAGGTCCACTTAGCCTGGCTTCAGTAACATTAATAATGCAGAACATTTTCCTAATGAAGGAACATATTTTTCCTTTTCCATTTTTTTTCTTTCAACATGTTGAAAAACTGTGTTAATCAAGGCTTTACTTTCAGATTGTCTCTCTAATGGCATAACCAGTGGAGGGAAAAGGTCATGGTGGTAATAGACTGATATGTAGTCCTCGGGGATATTCTCTCTCTCTCTTTCTCCCCCTCTCTCTCTCTCCTTTTCCCCGTCTTCTTCTCTCAGACGGACCGTCTCAATCCCAGACATCCTCATCTGCCTCCCACTGCGCTCAGCCCAGCTCGCCAGGATTTCAATCACAGGGCCAAATGAAATTATTAGGAGGTGTTAAACTTATTAATCATTAAATTAGCTAAATGATCCTCCAAGTACGGCCCAGATGAACGACATGTCATTCTCTAATGCAAGTTGCCTCTCCGGCAGGTGAAGGTCAGCAGAGGGCTCACAGCATGCCGGTTGATGGCTTCTTTTGCCTTCTTTTTTATTCCCATTTCATTTTTTTTCTCTCATGTCGACTTCAAAAGCGTCTTCTGAGCTATGAAGGAAGAATATTGAAAATGAATGCACGTGAATCAAATGAAAATGGCAAAAAAAAAACTAACTTGATGAAGATAGAAATAATTTTGATGTGGAACTGACACTTTACTGTCTTCATTTCTCTTTTGATAATAGAAGTGCAGCACACGAGGACCGGAGTTTCGCTTTCCTTCTTGTCTCGGTTTGAAAGTAGCCGAGCGTATGCAGAATCACACCTCCTACACAGCACCTATGTCCTCGTTATTGGTATGTGGTGACACTTGATTTCATAAGAACATCAAATAGAAATGACTGAGTTGATGCCAGCGAAAGGCCAAGTGTCACCAGGCATTGACGTAGGTTTGACTTTAGATTCATATAAAAACATTAGGACTCATGCAACAGTATTTATTTTTTGCTAACAACACCTCCAGTTTCAGCACTTTTCTGGTACAATTTTCATTAAGCAGTGATAATCAAACTTTTATTTCAGACTCAATGTCCAGATAGTACAAAACATTACATGAAATCTTAAAACATAGAAAACCACAAGTAAAATACATAGAACTACAAATGCTTTATAAATAGACAGCTGTACTAATATCTCCCCAACTGGGACTGGTACCGCGAAGAACTAAACTTTATGTTTGATAAAAACATGATTATTTCATTTTCGGAGTCATCAACCCGGCAGATACATTCATACATAAGATTTCAGCTTGGAAAGTATTAACTCCTGCAGCCACAAGCATTTCACTTGCACTACTCCATCTTGGTCACTTAAATAAAATGTGCACGGCATCATTATGAGCTTGAAGTCTCTATTGTGAGCCTTTTTCTTTTTCCCTCTCTGATTCATCTTCAGTGTAACATCAGCAGAGTCATTCAAAATACGACAGTGTCAGGCAATCAGGGAAGTTATTACAGAATTTACAGAAGGCTAACAAAGCGTCCCTCTGGTCTACCAATCACGGCTGCAGTTAAGGTCAGTGCTGTGGATGAGTAGGCTGAGTGGATGGGGGGTGGGGGGGGGGGGGGTTGGTTGAGGAGGGACACACAAGGTCAAATCAGCTAAACAGAAAAGGCTTTGCAGTGAGAAGCCCCCATACAGTGAAGCATTTTAATGTCGGCTTCATTTTCACCGATACCGAGTTTTTCACGTTGTCTCTCACCATAGTCGGCATGGCGATGGACTCGGACCTCAAGGAGCTCCAAAGATGTCCTTGATTACATACAGGTCACACGCATGTGTCTGCTTACCTGCAAATTCCCCATCTTTCCCCCACACGACCCATTTCTATATAATGTGTGCTGCCCTACCTGTATGTGTGTGGGTGTGTGAGCGTGTGACATACACACCAGCAGTGCAGATTACAGTCCTGAGGGATTTAAATATCATTTTAATTAATCTGCTTCACCTGAATTTAATGAGACATGTCCAAGGGGCTGCATGGTTTTGTGAACGTGTGTGTGTGTGTGTGTGTGTGTGTGTGTGTGTAAGTGTGTCTGCATGTGTCTATGCGTGCGTGTGTGTGTCCATACATGACTGAAGGTGTGTGTGATGCATGTGCACGTACTGTATATGTGCAAGTGTGCATGCCTGTGACTAATGAAGTTCATTGCTGGACTTCAAATTTCCTCCTTCATTTGGTCTTTTATAAAAATGTGCATATAGTATCAACAGGATCAATGACGAGACGTATTGTGTGCGTGTGTGTGTGTGTGTGTGTGTGTGTGTGTGTGTGTTTACCTCTCCTGCTCCTCCACAAGGAAACTGCACTTTTATACAACAAATGAGTATCTCCAAATCAATTCCAATTGATATTAATACTAGTATGATGATATAATTAGGCCGGGATCAATATGGCATCGATTCCAATGCAAACAAGGGATTAGATCGCTCTGTGTTCTCGGGACAGTTCAGCAGACATGATCTGGACATGTTCGACAGGCCGGCCGGCTGGCCCGGACAACCTTGAGCAAGTTTACATCAATATGTGATTGAACAGAACACAGAGGTTATGGGAAAATCTGGAGTTAGAAGTAACAAAAACTAAATGTTTTTTCATATCATGCCATTACACAATCAGTTTGGTATAAGTGTGTGGTTATTATCTTGATTGGACGGGTTATGATAGCACACACTCTCCTCAGATGGTCAAGTCAAGAGTAGGAAGATGGATTTCAGATTAGGGCCTGGATTGGCACACGTTTTCAGCTAACATCAACTTCTTTATAGCACTTTTTTGCAGATCAATAAATCAGATGTAGGTTTCTGATAAAGCCAACACAAAGTTGATCATAGCAGTTATGCTGATCACTTTTTAGATCATCATGTGTGCTTCTTCAAAACTCGTAAAGTCTGGAAATGGAAAGGAGGAAGGGAGAAAAGAGATCTTCATAAATGTGTAGTAGATGCATAATAACCATATATGATATCTCTCAAACATCTAGTATGAAATACGAAACATGGTGTGTAAATATATCACTCTTACCTGAATCCAATTTGCGGCATGCATCTTTGTATTTGTGTTTATATTGGGTTTGTTTCCGTCTTATTTCCAGGCCTGTAACAGTGTGTGTATGTGTGTGCGCGTGTGTGAGGCTGTTGTCAGAACGCGGTTGTCCCTATGAAAGACAACAACAAACATGCGAGTGCATTGCCAGACATTACACAATAGGTGTGAACAAAAGCCGCCGTCCCTCCATCACAATCGCCTGTTTCTCTCTCTTGTGCTTTTGTTTCGTCGAGCCTCATTTGTGACGGTATTTATCCGAGTAAAAGATACAAAAACCCAGTTCATGTCTGAAAGAGGAGTCATTTACAATCATTTACATTAACACAAACTGTATTTTACCATTACAATAACCTCAGACAATAGCCCATCTCCGCCTCTGTTCATTTTTGAGCAACAAATGAACAGAGGTACACAAGCGCACAATTATCTGGGTAAAATGTGCCACAGACGTAATCGTCTCCCGCTGCACTTTGTGCATTAGATAATGAGAATATGCTGATAAGTTCCTCAATACAATCTGCTCCCCATTGGCTAATCCACATCATTGAGCATTGTGAGGATCACAATGATGTTTTATTATCGCTCATTCAGAGCTCAACAATGATTTAAACATTTGCGAGATATGAACAAACAACCTTTTTTTACAGATCAGTCATCCATTTAAGAGGATCCCAGTTTTGCTCCGCAGCAGCTGTGCGTTTCTTGGAGGATGGAGATCATTGTTAGCCGCAAATTCAGCACCGCTCCTTGAAAAGCTGCACGATGGACCGAGAGAATGTTTTTGCAAAAAGTAAACACACCGAGAACGCGTGTGGCTGTGAAATGAGCTTAATTATACACTTGAATACATATAGGTTTAAAGTAAAATGCTGAAAATGGATCCAGAATGGAACTTTGACACAATGTGGGCTGCAGTAAATGTTCCCATTTCCCCAGGATCTCATAATGAGGGAACATCTTCTGTTTAGCTCATCCATCCTTCCTCTGTCAAACACCTGGGGTATCGAGTTTCACTGACACTCGGGGCCCTTAATGAGAAGCGGTGCGACACCCTCACATTACAGCGTGTGCCCTACCTCTTTCCATTCCTATGACTTGCTTTAATAAATTACTGTCCAATAAGAACTTTTATGATCTCGGCATATGTTGCCTTTTATAGGTGAAAATAATTGCGTTCCCAGATCACGCCGCTCCGTTCTGAACATGAGAGGCTCGCCGAGCCCACAGACGGAGATAGTTTCACAGTGTCTGCACAAGTCCTTCTCATTTGAGTCGTTGTGCCTCCCCCACCTTTTTTTCTCAGTTTCCTGGTATACCTTCACTAGCACCGCCCCCTCCCTTCGCCACTCTCGACTCCACTCATGCCTAGAGAGGCCTGCACTTGCATGCCAACAGGCAGTCTTAAACCCACAGCACCATCCCCCAATCAACTTCACACACACACACACACACACACACACACACACACACAGTCTTGTTTTAGAGTTCCCACTGAAGTGTGACAGAAGCCACTTGACAGGTGACACACACACTTGATGTTATCGGGTCAGGGCCAGAGATTCAGCTTCTTGAGTGATGAGAGACTGTCACTTGCATTGTTTATCTACGCTACTGGGGAGGGGGAGAGGAGAGGGCTTCTTTCTTTCTTTGCCATATATCACTCAAGGGGAAATGGGGGGGGGGGAAAGACAGAACCCCATTCCCCATAGAAGTCTACATGTGGAAATTCTGGGTCACAATGAGTAACTAAAACAACGTTGAATCCCCAAAGACAGAAAAGATTCTGATGGTGTACACGATGATGAGGTTAATTACATGGTTTTTACTGAAATGCCCAGAGCGGACGAGAACTTACGAGGGTCGAAAAAATAAAAGTGCTCCTTAATCATTTAGAGAAACGTGCTGGAGTCGGCTCACAAATTGATGTGGTTTTGTTATCGGCATTGTCAATTGATTACGCCAAGGGCGATAATGAAATAACTAATTGAATGTGTCCTCTTGTAAACAATTAGTTAAAACATACACAATACACACGGCTGCGGCTTGCCTCGCTGTCTGTGACTGTGAGTGGATTTTAATTAATTGAAGAGGAAGTGTGATAACCTTCACAAAACTGTTATCCATGCCTTCTGTTGCCGGCGAGGATACATCCTATTGATGCGCCGATATCACTGGTTTTCAAGTACTTACATTTCTCTTCTTGCAGATATCTAGCACAGATATTTGACAGTTAAAAGTGTTATAAGAAATAAGTAAAAATCTGCTCTAACTTAAAGGTCAGCACACCTTTTATTAACCTGAGCCGGAGTTGTGGCTGACTTCAAGGCGAACCCTTACCTTCGATCAGCAGGTGGCTCGCTGGTGATAAATGAGAGCTTGGCTCGGGTCCTGAGGATGTTACAGTATAACCTGCTCACACGATGCACTGCAGCCATGATGCTACCGGCGACTTCATCCTCGTCATCAGAATCTTCTCTGTCTTCAGACTTCAGCTCTCTATCTCTGGAGCAAATGCTCAGTAACATTATATTGGGTTTGCCGTACCCTGACGGAGTAAACCAGGCGGACACACAGAAACTTGCAGCTCAACTAGTTGATGCGGTGGAGACTGAGACCCCGTTTACACGATGGGAAAACGCATATATTGTCATGCGTTTTGGCCTTTCATTTAAACAAAAACTGAGGTTTTATCACGGAAAACGATCATTTCTAAAAACTCTGGCCAAAGTGGAGATTTCTGAAAACTCTGTTTTTGTGTGAACTAGGTCAAACTGAGTTTTAGGTTGTCAAAAGTCACAGTATGCGACTAAAAATGCTTCACGTCATGTGAGTGTCCTATGCGGGCGATTTATTTATGCGGGTTCATATAAACAGAAACTTTTTTAAGTCAACCTTGTGTGTACAACGTTATTTTTGAAAACAGAGGGGCAGAAATATTTATTTCTGTAAAAATGAATATACTATATACAATACTATGTGTAAATGTGGCCTTACAAGGGAACTGGAGGCATACACTGCAGCTGGTGAGACTTGATGGATGTAACTTATTTGTGTGTGAGGGTTATAGTTTCAGTTTGGGTTGGGCACTTCAACCAGAGCACCACAGATGAGAAGTTAGCGTAGCAGTGCCTCTAAAGTTGTATTCCAGTCGTTTTACGATTAGGAGTAAGAGTCCATGAGCACAATATCAGAGCAATACCTGATTCAGGTATTTCAAGTTTCCTGTTCTGATATGAAGGTTCCAGAGACAGGATGTTGTATGTGTACAGATTGTAAATCTCTCCCAAGCAAATTTGTCATTTTTAATTTTGGGCTATCCAAAATGAATGTAATTTAATTGATTTGGTGTTGTATTATAACGGTGAAGTGAAACTGAACCACAGAGCCAGGGTTCAAAGATCATTGTCTCTGAGACTGTGGTTTCTTTGTATTTCATAATGGATATAATGACTGAAAAGACTCATCACTTAAATTTACATTTAGAGGAGAGCACTTTACTCAGACACAAATGCCCCTAAAGGCCTTTTATAATTAAACTCTTTGATACTCTTCAGTCTCTCTTGTCTTCATGATTTGCATCCTTCACGTCTGTAAAAAAATAATCATAGGAAATATGCACAACCTCAGGTTAGTTCAGAATACGACACACACACAGGTTTTCTTCTTACAATAATTATTTATTAAATTTAAAATATCTTTAGCACAGGTTAAAAATTAGACACTTCCATCTGCCATGAGCGCCTTGGGATACAACATGGTTCTGACATGGTTGAAAATAAACACTCTTAGAAACCAAACAGATTTCTCCGTACTTTCTCCATCACTGTCTTCATAAAATGCCACATTAGAGTTGCAAGGGCAGAGGCAAATTTGGCATATAGATAATCATCATTGTCACGTGACATAGTATTAGAAATGAGAAGGAAAACAAAAAGGTCAAAGTTTTCAAAATGTCCTCATGTGCAAATCAGGATTTGGAGAATTTGGAGTGAGTCAAAATTGTACCAGCTTTAGTTTGTTAATGGTTTTATATTAATTCATCACACATAAATGTATGCCATTGTTAAAATAACGGCACACTTTCGAGCTGGTGATGCGTCTTTTTGGTAAGATAACCCAAATGGCAGCCCGTTTTCTACTGCTTTCAAGCAACATTTTTGCCATGTCATTTTATTGGCTGTGTTAGAAACTAAGGATATGTTATTAATTATTACGTGTATGCATGTGAACGTGCACTGGCAATAATAAAAAAAAATACAAAGAGTATGAGTCAGTATGCCATCCTTCCCCTCATCTTATTCTCCAACTAATCCACAAATCAGGGATTTATGGCCCTTTTTGCCTCAGCCCTACCTTATGAAACATAAAAAAAGATAACAAGTAACATGAGCAGAGCACTGT
Organism: Liparis tanakae; assembly: GCA_036178185.1. Taxonomy (NCBI): domain Eukaryota; kingdom Metazoa; phylum Chordata; class Actinopteri; order Perciformes; family Liparidae; genus Liparis; species Liparis tanakae. Next base: position 7,795,116 of record CM070104.1, on the reverse strand, counting down.
AGTAAATGGCAGGCCAATGCATTAGTTATCAGTAAGAAAACATTAACAGCAAAGAGATGTAATCTTCCACTTTTTAAGTCGTTTACAAACCGTATTCTCGTTCACAATGTCTCTTTTTTCATGTTTGATATTCTTTTTTACTTTTCTTTTTTTTCTCTTTACATGCCATATGAGAAGTTTGGGTTACAAAAGTACCTGAACAAATTGCTTGTATATTAGCATGCATAGCTGTTTGGTATTTACATCCTATTTACACACTTGAATTAAGAAGAGAAGGATCTACAATACATTTTCTTTTCATGTGTTTCATTTACATTTCTAAGATGGAGAACAAAACGCAGCCTCATACCAATTTGCAGAGCACACAGGACATGCACATAAAATAGTGTTTGCTTGACTGAACAAAGTGTGTTGTTTTATTCCTCATCACTGAAAAAGGAATACCTCAATTCTGTAACAGGCTATGTCTCTGACCATTGCAACTACATTGCATAACATAGATCTATTTTTTTTCTTCCTTTGTCTATATTGCGCACCAGTCTCTGAGCACAGGGGGCTTGGAAAGGTTAATTTACGATGTTAACCGTGCCGTGAAGGGAAAAGCAAATAGGAAAGAGCATGCACAGCACCAGAGAAGGACATTAAGCTGCGGCTACATCTTTCTCTTTCTCCCTCCCTCTATCTGTCCAGTGACAACAGTAGGGCCCCCTGATGTGTACAAAGACACGGGGCTATCACCATCCATCATTACAGACGTACTGAAAGCATCTTTCACCAGTGATAAGGCTGTAAGCAGGAACACACGACTGACACCTCACTGTTTTAATTTATAGTTTGCTCCGAGTTCATAGCCACAGGAAAATGCCCATAGCACGTTCCAGAAATAAATAAAAACTAACAAAAAGGAACAAAACAAAAAGTACATCCATTGGACAACTTACTTAACAGGATCAGTAGTTTGTGGAACACAAAGAGTAAGACAGTAAAGGAAATTGTTGTCACCTATAGAATACAGTAGAGCTAACAGAATGCATAACAATGCTCCATCATAACTTTATGAACATTTGAATTATGGTAGTGTCCGTTTTGTAGAAAGATTGGAAGACGTGGATATATTTAGACTGCAACCAGTATTTCTAATCCAGCTCATGGGGTGTTGCAGTCATTAAAGATATTGCTCATTTAGTGAGAATAACACCAGTAACATCCTCAATTCCCCCCCACTAGTGCAGGTCCTTTGTCCACCTGCAGCCCATTTACACACAACCTCTAATATAGGCAATGAGCAGCACTATACCCTCACCGGGGGTCCATAAACACTTGATTTCACAGAACTGCCTTTGATAAAGGAGGGAGGTGACTGCAGGAGCATGTTAATGTGCTTTCCCATAAAGCTTATCTCTGACTGGGGTCACAGAGGCCAAGTGGCAAGGGGCTGATAGCCATAGCAATAAGACCCTAGAAGCCGTTACCGCAGCTTACGACCCCTCTGACAATAACAGAGCCAACCAAGGCCTACCTTTGCATCATCAAACCCCTCATCCAGGCCCATGTGGGAAATAATGTGGACGTTTAGCACAGTACAATTGAAATGAGGGGCTAGCGCAAATTAACCTCTGCTAACAGAGAAGGGGCTCACTTTGATAGGATTCGTGAATTTGTAATTGTCCACCAGCAGCTGTAATGTAAAAACGTGTAAATACAAATAACGAGCTTACCCACACTGTGGGGACTCGGCTACTGTTTCAACAAAGTTTAAACCAAGTCATTCCAGAAATTAAATAAAAGAAATACTCCCTTCTCCGTTCAAAGGCAACACATTTCTTCAAACATATTTCTCAGGAATGTATTGTTTTTCTTTCTGTTTTCTGTGTGTTGGGCTGCATAATTAATTTTCTTCTATATTTGTCAGGTATATGTGATACTGTATAATTTAGTGGACTAAAGACGGGCGCTTTGAAGAACACTTTGATAGCATATGGTTATCCCCTGCTGTCTCACACTCGCTGCTCTGTAGGGGGCCCAGAAGGGATGTTTGCGTAACTTTCTGGACTCTGCAAACTTTTCACTTCTCTGAAACTGAAGGATTACACCCTGTTCACAGCAGGTTGAACAGCATGTATCCTGGCGTCTCCCCTTGAGCCACTTTAATCTCCATTTTACACCCTAAAGATGAACCCTAATGTCCCCCAAAGGATAACCAGGCTCAGATGGCAGAGTAAATAAAATCAATGCTATTGTCTTTCTTACTTCCCGGTGTATCTAACCCTGACCGAGTGCACGTAGTGTTTTCACGATCACAATAAGCCATTCTTATTGTGATCGTGAGTCCGTTCTGTGTTTTCCATGTACATTAACCTCATCAATACTATTTTCAAAATGGGCAAATTGGAGTCTAGTTGAGCTGCCGTTCATTTCCCCTCTTTTCTGGCTCAGGTACAGGAGACTAAAGCAAGCTGTCAGAAACCAGACTGCACGGCTAAACGGTGCACAGGCTGAAATGCCACCTGCCCACAGCTTCTGGACATTTATTGTTTTCCTTTTTATTTATTTCTACAGTTGCGACTTGGGTATTTGGAAAAGGCCCGACTCATTTTCTTTGTGTTTTTACGATACTCATGCAAGCCTCATGTGAAGATGTGGGCTATTCCACCACGGATGACGTTTACTGAAAAGATGTTTTCCTCCATTACCTAATCAGATGCTAAAGTTTTGGTTTGCAGCATTTATAAATGGTATTACACTGAGACCAGCCCAGAGCATGTACTCCAATTGAGGCATTTTGGTTAATCCGATTCTCTCCGACCCCCAAACAAATCTTCTTGGGAGCCAATCTCATCTCAGTGAGGGGCTTGAAGGCTAACTGCTCACCCAGAGCACAGGCTTATGCGCAGGCCAGAATGAGGTGGGTGTAAGGGCTTAAAAGGCTGTATTATTCATCCTTGTCATTAAGTATGTGACATAAGGGGTCTGTTCTATCTTTGCTGTTGTCTGGCTATTAAAACAACCCTCATCCACTCCCATGCTGCTTTGAATGCTAAATTGTAAGATGTATGTAAAAATACCCAAACACTACAGTATTGATGTGAGTAATGTCAGTGTGCACACATTACATGCTGAGCTCATACATGTGAATCACTTGTCAAGAGTCTCGGGTCGGCGTGGCGGTCAGGATGTTAAGCAGAGCAGTTGACTCAAGTCGCCTCACTGTAATCCTTTCCCCTTTGACCCCACTCCCACTCCTACTACCCCAACCATGTCTGGCTTGAGGTCACTGTTAATCATGACACCCCACCAGACACATACAGGAACAGGAGTGTGTGTGTGTGTGAGGAAAAGAGCATGGATGTGTGAGCCCCTGCTTTTGTCTGAGTGATGTTTTCTTTTCATCCCATTATATATATATATATATATATATATATATATATATATATATATACCCATTTTAAATTGTACTCAAACAATATACTCAATGTTACTTAACTTAGAAACAAATATTATTGTAATTGCCCCCACTTTTATTAATTTCAAGTTATCTTCACGTTTGACATGACGCCGGCTCTAAATCCACAGACTTCTGCCTTATGCTCTTTTATTAAACTAGCAGATATGTTCAAACGCAAGAACAGTTGATATAAATTCAAGCGGCATAAGTGTAAGTCAAGGAACAGAGAGCAATTTTTTTGGGAGATTTTCGAACAGCTCCTTCCACTTTGCAAGTTTATTATGCAATGTAAAGTGTATATATATTTATTTGTTAGCTTTTTAAATATTATTCAAATGTTCAACTTGTTTAACTCTTGTTGTTTTTCTCCCCATGCATGTTCTTTCTGCCTCTGTTTACTCACTTGGGCCTGATGTGTATCTGCCTCAGTGGTCCACAGACGTACACAGTACACACACGCTAGTGATGGCACTAATGGAGTGTTTAGTCTGGAGGACAAAGACTTATTAACCAGTTGAAAGAATGGGCTAGGTGGTAATCAAATAAAGCGGAGATAAGTTAATAAGCTGTATGTGCAATGGAGTCGGCTGCAGGATTTATCTTCCCTGGCTTCGTAGGCTGCTACTCAGTTAGACACACAAGCATGGTCCTTTTCAACATCATGGTTAAGTGAAGATAATAGGGAACGTTTGTGTTGATGCATATCTATCAACTATGTAGCAGTTATATTTATACTTCATGCTACAGTATGCTGTCTCTGTCCAACCCTTGCTCTTTTGCTCACTCATACCCTTGTTTACTTCATCCTGCTCTTACACTGACTGAGATGTTTGACTGCTTTGTTGAAACATATTATATTTCTACAAACAAGAGGGGAATGGGTTTTTAAAAAAGGGGGACTAAAGACAGAAAAGAACATGGTTGAGGTGTTAGAGAAGAGAAAAGAAAGATGGGAACCTGGTGCCTAATACAGAGGTGGGTGAACGGGGGAAGGAGCAAGAAGAGAACGAAAGGCTGAAGTGGGGCCCATACGAGGGAGGTGGAGGAGAGAGAGGCAGCGGCCGGGGCCCAATAGGGGGTAAAGCTGAGTCAGTAGTGCTCTATATCTTTCGTATCCCTGCCCCCTTCTCTTTCCCACATATCCATCATGTTAATATACCTACAGCGTGGCCCTCTGGGTAATATATCTTTGACCTGTGATTACGCTAACAGCTTATTGTTTGCACACTGAACAATCCCATTATGTCGAAGATCTGTTTACATACAGTCTTGCTGTTTAGATTAGCGTGGTGTGGGTGTGTGAGAAAGAAGAGCAAGGATGTGCCTTCATGCGTTTGTGTGCGCTTTCACACAATTGTGTCTCTGAAAAATGTACATCTCAGGTCAGGGTTATTGCCAGATAAAAGCGCCCATGGAACAACGTAGTACTTGCATTCAAAAGCAGAGAAAAACAAATCAGCCTGTCACACATTGCCTACAGCTGCGTAGAAATGGAGCTTTGTTTGACTTCTGAGAAAGTGGAAAGCCTTGAGGCTCAGAGAAGATCAGCACTTGCTCAATGTCTTGTTTCCTACCACATATACAACGTTGCATGTTTGAGTGACATCTTCATCCTTCCTGTATTTTAAATATTCTTAAATCTTGCTAAGTCATAAGTCCTAATTTCAAGTTTGTTTACATGTTGACTGTAAATACCCTCATGTGATTCACTGTGCTCTGACAGTATTTGAATATTTCTTTATATAAGTTTGCTCTATACCTTTATTCAACTTTGATTGATACAGAGTGCATTTTTCTATCAGTTTGATTGTTTTTTTAGTGAAAAAGCAAACACTTGTGATACGTTTTAATCGAGTTTCTGTGAAAGTATACAGCTGGTGTGGGCAGGCATTGACGAACCATTGGGTCAGAAGGGTATAGGTATTTATCCACAGGGCTGAACATCTGGTTGAGCTAAGGGCCATGCTCATTAACACAAAGTTAACCCCAGACAGGACGTGAGGTCAGCCCAGAGAGCTGCATGACGGTGGAACAGTGTTAGGTTAAGGGGTTATTGAACTCTCCGAGGTGGCTGCCGGTCAGAAAAGAATATTCTATACGTGGAAAGATCAGGAGAATACTTGAGCATACGCTTGGCACCACTCTACATTTTGGTATATTTTCCTCTCCTTTCCTTCCTTGCTTCCTTTCTCTGCTCTCAGACTTCTCTGGCAGTGCATAGAATCATTGAGATGTGCAAATCCCTTTGACATAGGATGAATAGACAGTTGCTGGCAGATTGCCCCATGCCACTTTGTGGGCTGACACTTAATTGGAGCACCCCAGTTTGCCTTCCCTTCTCTCTTCTCCTACCCACGCTCGCTGTGGCCAGGTTCTGTCTGACATCAAAGGCGAGGTTATGTGCCCCTTCAAAGAGTTTCAAATCTATGAGCGCTGCGGTCTGGCCGAAGAGGACCTTTCACAATAGGAGGGCGGTAAAACAACTTATGTTAAGTAACGATAGATTTTCTTCAATTAAAGAGGGCGATGTAGAGCTGACGAAGAGCTTGCATTGGCTTGGAGAGTCAACCCAGTGACTATAGCCTACCAGCACTGTGAATATTGGTCACTATCCATCTACAAGTCAACATGCAAAGAACGGCATCTGAGACTACATAGTTGATATACTGAACATATATACAGCAACGTATTGGAGGGGCGCTGTGTATACGAGTGCATCTGTATGCATGCGCTTGTATGTGTGAGTATGTTTGTGTCAAAGTGAACCAGTGGTTGTTTTGTATTCCCTCATTGCCAAACGCATCCATCAGGAGAAAGGACACCTTGCTCACGAGACTCTGAGGACATGCAGTGCAGAAACAGACTTTGGGGACAGTAGAGGGGTCACTAATAAGTCATGGTTCCCTCGATGCACAGCACAAGCTGAGAGGTAGAGGATGCACAATGGTGGAGATGAGGTGTTCAACAACCTGGTATTTTTTCCGTGTTGTCCATGCAAAGGTTTTCTGTCATCCCCGGTGACGGCTGTACCTTCATTGGCACGGCATATTATGTCAGTCCATTTGGTTATCTTCGTAGTCCATAGAAGATGGAGGATCCCCATGTCTACATTGCAATCAATGAGGTGTTCTTTTGTTCCACGTGTAGGCTGAGGATCGAAGCGCCGCTTAAAACAATGCAAAGGAAAAGTTGGCGCTCTCAGGCTGACGGCAGCTTCACTACAACCCACACATGGGGAGGGAGAGGGCAATTATTGCAATGGAAGAGAATAAATCGGTAGGTATAGGACACTCTGTTTAAATAATATTAAACAATGAAATATAAAACAAATATATTTAGCAGTGCCCAGGTAGACTCGTGGCTTTGGTCTTTTCCTCTTCGGTGTGACCATTTGCTTCCTGGAACAGATTGAGACCAAAAATACTGCTGCCTTAGAATTTCCGTACGTTGTTAAATAATAACATTACCTATAGCTAATGTATCTATTTAAATACACTGGAACGTGTTCAGACACAGGGGACTATATCTATTAGAAGTATCTTCAACTTTGTTGGAAAAATCCCCATATTGACATTTGTGTTAGGGAAGTGGTAAATAAACACTTAAGTCTGTTCCATGCTGTTGTCTTCATTTATCTCTATTTACATGTACTAGTGTGAATATTTAAGAGGAAGACTTGGCCGTTATGTAAAGAGAATAAGAAGAATAGGAAGTACAATGTTTACAGTCCAAATAACTCCCAAGACTAGAGAAATGATATTGGAAGTGATAATTACATGGTCTCTGAGGAGGTAAGAAGAAAACTGACTTCATATGAAAAAAGAAATTGAACCATGAGTACTTTATCCACAGTCATGGTTTATGAAGTTGGTGAGAGCGACTTGGTATGTTTTCTATATTAGGAATAACAATAGGGTTTTATGATCTATTTACAGAGGCATGCATCAATGATCTCCCCACCTTAGAGAAAATAGTCCTTCAAATGTATCTATCGGACATTGTCAACCATCTCATGGGTACGTGTCTGTCCTTTTTTTTTCTTCTTTTTTTTGTGTTTTGTAGAAAAAAGCTGGAGGTAAAATATCAGGGAGGAAAAGAGGTAAGAGGCTCGCAAAAATTTCACTGTAAGGATTTCGAGGGATCTCAGCGGGACTTGTCTTTTTTTTTAGTGACGTCATTTTTGAATGTTGTGCTTTGCAGCTGTCTTCGTATACGATTGGTCAGCCACTCTGATGTCATCACTGCTCTGTCGATTGATTCTGTTGACAAAGAGAAATAGAGGGAAGAGTGGAGAGGGGTTGGGGTAGAAAAGAAAGAAAAATAAGTCATTAAAGTGTGACACAGACCACAATTCTCACACACATACACACTGCACCATGAGTTGTTCCCCAGTCAAGAGTTTATGGTGACACAGTGAGTCATTTGGGGGTGGGGGAGGCTCTGCTGTCACTTGTGCCAGTGTAAAAACAAAGGCCGAGTGACCACCCTGTGAGTGTACATGGCCAGCCCACTTGGCTGATATTCAGAGTGACAGTGGCATCATCATGGGGGGGGAGGGGGGAGGGGGGGGACTCTTTAATCAGCTTTAATTAAGGCCAAGGAGAGACGAGCGAGTTCAGTGTGGATGAGTCTCCTCCATGTCTACATCTTTCTAGTCTGTTTATGTTATTCACCAAATTACAACTCTTTATTGTTTTTGTGTCCTAGAAAAACACGTGCACTGGGTAAGGAGGATTCATGTCGCCAGAAGGAGAGCGCTGTCTGGGTGGGCCGTTAGACACAATTCAGCGACTTTCTACTAGAGATCCAATTACATGACCCTACAGTAAAGGTGCCTGGCCTGCACCCATTATAAATCTCCATAAACAAAGCAAGTATTGACATCGCATTGCATACCGCTATAGCTCCACTCTGGCCTGTAAAATCTGAAGTTATTATCTCCGTCGTTTACACTCAGTTTGTCCAAAGAAGGTTGTATTTATTAGCCATAAGAGATATATATATATATATATATATATATATATATATACACATACATACATATATATACACACACACACACACTCACTGTCTCTCTGTGCCTTTCACCACTTTTCAGCACAAGTCACTGTAAGTTATATGTCAGTGTGTTGGGTGGGTCCACCTTTGCACAGCAGTGAGCATGTTATATGAGCTAATATCCCAACAACTAAGATCACAGCCATTGCCCCGGGGCACGCTCCATCCACTCTCAGAGAACACCAACAGTCAAGACTCCAGCCCTTCAAGAATGAATGTGGTCCCAGGGTGTGTGATAACTGAGCATGTGATGGGAATGCAGGGCCATTTGGACCTCCAAAGCCAGGTGTTAGCACTTCAGCTCACTGCCTCATCAATAATTGACAGAGGCAAACCAATCAGAACAATTTGCTCCCCACAGCGAAGTGCTAGAGCCGCCTAACACCGGTGAATCATTAATGAGGCAATTAGCTGAAATGGTTAGACGGTTAGCCCACACTGGCAGCGCTCCGGTGACGCTACTGCGACGGGTCTCCTCGTACAGGAGCTGCACATGATGGAGGGATGTTCTGGCCCGTACGAGTTGAGGAGGAGAAGCGAGTGGGATCACACAACCTCGCTTTGGAGACGGAACAGCGCCTCTTTAAGGTTGGAGTGTAACTTGTGTCAGTGATGCCAGCTCTCCATCTGTTGAACACGGATCAGAGGGCCAATAATGGGAACAAACCCAATTGGCCATTACCATGGGAGATTGACCTTTATTGGTTGTTGTTTCCATCGCATGGACCAATAGAAGCCGTCTCCCGGGTGATTCAAGTGTGGGAGAGCCTTTATGGACATGGATAACATCGACCTCATTGACATCACTCAAACATTGGGGATAGAACAACAACAATAACAGCAAAGATGGAGTTTGCCTTTGAAGAGCAGAGATCCTGGTTTGTTGTTTGAAAGGAAAATCAAAGCCCCCAGGGAGCTGCTCACAAAGCCTCATCGATCCGCCATATTGGAACCATTTCATAGTTTATCGATGCTCCTCTGCCTGCTCTCTCAGACCCGGGACCAGTACATGCTCAATTAAACCAGCAACCTTGATGTCAGGAACAAACCATACAAACACAACACGCTTCATGGATTATTCACAAACACACTTTTGTATCTAAAGTAAATATTTCACACTCCATTGTCCTTTTATTTTTAGGCCAGATGAGATTAAAATGATGCTATTTAATGTTTCTCACTCACAGCTTGTCCCTGCATTAAAAAAAGTAATTCATTTGTAATATTTCAGCCTAATTGCACTCCGTTATAATATATCTTTATTATTGGATGATTTGAAATGTTCAAATGAGAGTGAAGAAGAAGGTTCAATCGAAAAGGAGGAAGCAAGGCTGAAGGGGCGGGGCTTACTAAACTCTTCAGTTTAACCTTTTAGCAGGCAACCGTCTGCATTTATGGTACAAGAGTCAAAACGGAGACTATATAGAATTAGATTCCAGTAAATAATACTGTTTTATTTTTTCCCTAATAGTATAATAGAATACGTTGTTTAGATACATTTAAAATGTACCTTGTCTTCATTTGTTTCAATTGTAGTATGCACACTTGTTTTTAAAGTTTGGGGCAATACTGAACATTATATGAATTAATATAAGGATGTGATTGAAGCAAAGGTTGATGATGACAACATTAAACAAGTGAAGCATGTTGGTGGAATAAATCCTTCTAACCTCTCATATTGTAACAGCCTGTTCTGTTTCTCCTGTGTCTCCTGTGTCTCCTCTGTCTCTCCTGTCTTAATTGTTTAATTCTCTGCACCTGCCCTCAGCCACTCTCGTCTCGTTACTGTCTGATGTCGTACACCTGTGTTTCCCCCCCTATATATTGTGTCAGTCTTTCTCTTGCCTCCTGTTGGATTGTCGTCTATAGTTCTGTGTCTTTTTCCCGTTGTCCCGTCTTCCATGCATATTTTTGATTCTGCCTAATTTGCCCCTGCTTGCCTGCCCTGAACCCTGCTTCTCTGCCTGCCCTTTTTTAGAACTTGTTTTTTTTGTAAACATTTGCCCCATAAAGAGCGCCTTTTGTTATTTGTGTCGAGCCCTGCCTGTTTCTCTACGCCTGAGCCTCACCCCGCGACAAGAACCTGACACATATGATGGCCTGCTATGAAGACAATCACCAGGAGCAATTCAGTTTTTCTTGATTTGCAAGGAGACTTTTGAGGGTTCCCTGTGGTACTTTCATTTACAGGTTACATGTAAACCTTCATGTGTGCTGAACAGAAACCCCCAAATTACTTTCTACAGTCACCTATTGTAGCTAATAACCATATTTAACACTAAGTGTATGATCCTTCCTCAATGCACAGCGGTCAAATTGTGTATGGTGACATATTCTAATGTGAAAGGGAGATACAAATAAATAAGAAAATAGCCCCAATGAGCTGCTCCATTATTTGGCCCTGTTTTTACGTCTACGGTCTCCATTTCCTAATAAGTCTAAAAGATCCCCTCTGGTGTATTGGTAAGTTATGCTTCACAAAGCAATCAGATTGGGAAATAATGATGCACTTTACAGCTATAGAACATAGCTGGTTGATATCTAAATTAATTTTATAATCATGAAGACGGATGTGTTTTATGCCCAAAATCCAAGTTCGTCAATTTGAGATTGCAGTGTATGAAAATTGCAGGACTTTAACATAATCTGTGGGTGTTATTTATTTGGAGAACAATTTTGGCTGCATTGAGCCTCCTATTCCCGAAGCACCATAGTGAGGACGTTATGTTCATATCGCCGCTTTAACGGGCTTTTTAATTTAAATATTAACTTGTCAACTTTTCAGACAACAAAGAAATGAACATTACAACTGGATGGAATGAAAAATTTATTTTATTGTAGATGCAAATTAAAGATGACAAGTAATTGATTAGTAGTTAGGTTGACCTGTGTACTTAATATTGACACTTGTGCAGATATTGTAGACAGCTAGTCTCTGTTTAATGATTGCTATTTACTTTTATTGCCCTCTCAGGACGCCATCCTCAATAAATATTTGCAAACAGGAAATTTGCAGTCTGACTAGAGAGTAATAACCCTGGCACCTATGTGTTTTGAGATTAACATGTAATTAAAATAGTAAATCAATATTTATTAAGCAGTAGTACAAAGCAATTGAGGAATGTAATCAGGTTATATAATGAGTCACTGGAAGGAGGACAGGTTCTTCAAAGTAGCATTCGGCAATGCCCCCACACACACACCTACACGCACACACACACACACTCACACTGTTCAAATAGAAGCGCGTTCACAAATGCAGGTACAGAAACCTCAGCTCAACCTGAAGACCCCTTCCTTTCCAGACCACACTTTTTAAATGTGGAGTCTCCACCTTTACACAGACTCACCACAGCGTGTCCACAGTTATCGCTTTAAGACTTTCATGATTACAGAAGCCACGACTACAGAGAGGAAACACCCGAAAGTGCGCCGTATCCCGCACATTATGAGCACAAAGAGGGTTACACAGGCCCCACTGTCCATCGTTTCCAGCCATCTACTGGTTTATGAAAAAGAGATGTTAAGAGCTTAATGGGCTGATCCTATTATTGTTTAAAAAATTGCTCGACATATAAACGTCCGAAGAAAACATTGGTTGGTCTCAATTATGCATTGAAAATAAAGTTATGAGCTAGTGGCTGAATTATTGATGTTGGCACCGGGAACAAAAGCACGTTGGCAATGTGTCACTGCCTTTTTGCTGATGCTTCATGTTGTATTGATAATTTTCCATCTAAAAAGTCCATGAAGTCTTGATCTGTGAAAGATGGAAAAACACACCACGAGTATTGGAAATCTAATGCAATATTACTGGAAGAGGAAAACGGATAACATAACATTGAATAACAAAGTGGGAAAATATAAGAATAAAAAATATGTATAAAAGAAATATATATATATGTATCTCAGAGACTGACAGAGGTTCTGTCTGTTGTTTGAACAGTGTACTGTCCCCCAAATACACTCTCTAACCACCACATTCAATCATCCATTAATATTATATAAAAACCTAAAAATAAAAATTATATATATAGTTTTTTTTTAATAAATAATATGTTACAATATTTCTCAACGCATGTTCATATAGTGTGTGTGTGTGTGTGTGTGTGTGTGTGTGTGTGTGTGTGTGTGTGTGTGTGTGTGTGTGTGTGTGTGTGTGTGTGTGTGTGTGTGTGTGTGTGTGTGTGTGTGTGTGTGTGAGTGTGAAATAGGCCACAGCAGCACACAGGCTCTTCGTCTTGGGACTGTCCCGTGTGGCTGACGCACTTCCCGAGACGCAAATGCTCGCACTTCATCTGCCGTTAGCCTCTCTCTATCTTATTGGTCTTACTGACTGTGTCTCAGCTACATGTGCACACACGCAGAACATAATTGTGACTTAATCTGATTAGTATGTTTCTTTTATAATATCAGTTGTGTAGTCCGTGGGGTCAAGCGTGATAACTCCACGAATAATTTTACTTTATCTTGCTGACTGACTTTCTGGAAGTCATCCCTCTTCTTTTTTGAAATTTATTTAACACATTCAGAATCCGTGCAAGCCCGAAACGATCAACAATCATTCCAGATATGACTTATGATGAACTTTAGCGCTTGCTGTGTACATGCCTCAATAGTACGAGTGAATTAAGGAGTCTCCAGTTCACTGAGGTACATCTGCTGCAATAGTTGAGAGGCCGATTACCCAATGTGACCCGGTGTTTATAGACATAGCCACAATGAGAGCGGCACCGCACTCATTTAGTGTTTCACAATCTGTAAAAAACGAAGCCAAACACAATGAAGTGATGCTCTTTCAGCGCCAATGAGACTGATTGTTTTTCTCTCTCCGTTCTTTTTTTGGTTTTGTACATTGTATTTTATTTTATTGCAAAATGAGCTGATTCTCCGTTGAGATATTTTTTTTTGTAGTTGCATGAAAGTATGTTTAATGAAATTTCACACTTCAAACAACTTCTGCAAAAAAGCACAAGTCTGGAGATGATTAGCTAATAAAACAGAAAACTTAAGATGTAAAAAGGACACCAAATAAAATTTCTTTGTAACTTATTGTCTCTCATCTGCCAAAATGACGATTAATTCTTCATTGTTCCTGAGTTACATTTCGTCCACAGATGCTTTGTATTCAATAGAAAATGATCACTCTATCCTATGTTTCTTTGTCATAGTTTTTAATTAGTTCATTAATTCTTTCTTCCACAGATAATGGTAAAAATCCTAAATCTAAATCCTTAAAAAAACAGTTTCTCGAGATGCATATTATCTTAAATATGAAAGTGAACAGAGAACAAAAGAAAAGAAAAGAGGCTCAATGAATCGTCTCGGTTTGAACACACAGGTTCAGAGGTGTGCAGACGGTCATATCGGAAGAAAAAGAGAGAAGGGAAACTGAGTTGGAGACGGGTGACTGCGATACTTCTCACCGAGCGATGTGACATGGCCTCAGCCTGCGGCCGAGTGTAGGCCGCTCACTATCATCCCGAACATCTCGTTGCATAACTCACTAACTCACGGTTGATGCGGCGGTAAAGGGAAAAGGATGTTATCGTGGTTATGGTCAAACAAGCCCAGGTCACAGTTGTACATGGCAATGCCTTTTCCAGCCTACTCATGTGTTCCTTTTGGATGTGCAGCGCTGCTTTGAAAAAAAACGAAGAAGAAAAAAAAAAAAAGCACGTGGCTGTATGTTCTGCTCCGTGTCAGTTTCGTGGCTCCCGTGACTCAACTCCCGTCACGCTTCGGTATTTCATCTCTGTATTGGCGACTGCCGAGATGCTCTTACTATATTTCCGATAAATGACAGATGTTATGTTCGAGTGTCAGTCAGAAACCACCGTTAACCTCTCCACACCTCCGCAAAAGTGTGTTTTTCACCTAGTTTGGTGAAGTGTGAGATGCGGAGTCGAGAGCCGCCCCCTCTCTCTTCTGTTTCAGGGTCTCACATTGTGAGCCTGTGGAGATCAATATCCATCTGACTGCTGAAGTAAATACATGCATCCCACCCTGATACTTGCTGTACACCATGCCACCACAGCATGCTCAAAGTCTCCTCGGCTGCTCCGTACAAAATAACAAGGGTCACGTCGTCAAGAAAGAAGACTTCTGGGTTTCTCCGCCTCAAAAACAAACTATACTTGTTGTGTCTGTGTGTTTCATCTTTTGCAAACTCTCTGTGTTTTTTTAAAATGTCCCCTTCTGTCCCCCCTCTGCTGCAGATGAAGAACAGGCGTTTGAGTAATTATGGTGCATTATCGCCGAGGAACGTTTCATTGCTACATTTGAAGCTGTGTAGTGAGCGGTGACAAACGAACAAGCGTTTTCATTTCTATCAGGAGGAAAAACACATGGCTGGAGCCAATGAAGTCAGCTCTCTCATTCTACCACTGACTGAGACCATCTGGACTAAATCAAGTTTTTTTTCTCTTTGAATCAACAGCTGTTGGAGATTACGCGGGAACACTCGTTCTCTATATATCTGTGTTTTGCGTTCGGTGTAAAACTAACTGTGTTTGTTTGACTGTTTTGAGTTTGCTCAGTGATCACAGAACAAAGCTTCAACACAACTCTAAATGCACCTGTTTTGCCTAATTTTCTTTCTCTCTCTCCGCATGTCTTTCTTTCTGCATCTTCCTCCCTCTAACCCCCGGTGATCGAAGGGTGGAACATCTCAGTCAATCTGTCAGTAGTTGACAGTTTTACAACACATGCACTACACTGATGGGAACCATCACTCACATAACGATTGCCCTCCACACTGAAATCAAAAGACAAGACAGAGCGAGAGGGTTGGAGAGGGTTGAGGAAAAGGAAGTAAAGGCGGTTGAGGAAAAATAACAGTGAGAGGAAAAAAGAAACAATTTTATCATCCGTCTCATCGGCAGAACTGTATTGTCTTTCTTTAAATCATTTTCACAAGGTTTTGAACTCGGAGGTGTCTGTGCTGCAGAGATGGAATCACTCTGGTTTTATTTTCCCACTGGCCAGAGAAGAATTTGTTCCACTCTGCTGGCAGATATAATTTTAGCACTTAATTAAGTCCTGGATTATTAATATTATTAAGCCCAGACATTTAAATGCTGTTGACTAGTAATATATATTATTTTAAACTCCAAATAATCTAATTATTGCTGTAGCAGTATTTTCTTTGTTCAAAATCAAATGCATTTGTAACAGAAAACTGCTGTTAATTGCAGCTCTTTCAGATGTATCTAAGATCCTTCCCATCCACATATACACGTCTTTATAGGTCATTTTTTCCACCTGCTACTCAGACCGATGGCACATGTCCTAGACGGCCGTGTCAGCAGAAAGCCACAAGTATGCACATCTGAGTCTGGAGTTTTAATTAGAGAAATGACATGCTGGTTTTAGGAAAATGTAGTTTGAATTGCTAAACCCTTTTTCATTCAACAGAATTAAGAATTTTAAAAACAATCAACATTTAGAGTGTTTGCCCCATGAAGAGACACAGCAAAGGAAACCATTTGGTTGTGGATCTGTTCTGTTTATGTGCACAGGGACACAAGTTGGCTTTACTTCTCTATCTCGAAGGCTTAAAAAAGTATTTTGCGTATCTTGCTCCTTTGAGCAAAGTGAAGGGAAAAGAGAGCAACCATTTGAAAACCAACAAAAGTATGTACAGCTCTTTGACGTAAACATTTAAAAAATGATTTAGAACATTTTGACAAGTAAACATTTTAATCAAATCATTTAAATGTTGAATGCCGGCTATACGACTAACCCGGTTGAGACGTGCTCTCAACATTAAAGTTTGACACTCGACAGCGGTCTCGATCAATTAAACGAAGCCGTGCTACAAATTGAAATTACACCCCGAGAAGGCGTCTCTTCAGAGACCGAGAGGGAGGAAAGCTCTAAACGTTCCCCAGAAAGCATGAAGGCAAAAAGCTGCCCAGAGGAGAGAGGCAAACGAGCCAATCTGTTGTCTGTTTACGGGGCGACGGCAGCAGAAGCATCCTGCCACCCTACGCCGTCAGATGGGAGCCGGGCTCCCACAAACACATGCTTAATGACTCAATTTATTCATCTCCATCTTTGCCTCTCTGTTTTCTCTAATGGTCTTGCCCATATGCACTTCCAGTGTTCCATCCCGATTGGTACTTTCAAGTTATGGGTACAGCGTGGAGCGGATGGAAAAGCATATATATATATATATATATATATATACGACAGAGCTGAGGCCTTCAGAAAGTGGGCGTGTCCCAGTACAAGCTGGGGGGGGGGGGGGGGGGGGTCTCTGCTTCACCTTCTCCACGCGACTAGGAGTTCCCAGTCGCGTGGAGACGGGGAAGTTGTGTTCTGAGCGGGCCGTGTGATGCGTGTCAGCGACATCTGGGCCGACGTTGCCAGAGCATCGATCAGACTGTAGCTCTGGAAGGTCTCTCAAAAGCTTTATTCTTAAATCTATGCTGACAGGCCGATGACATGATGGAGAAGGGGCTGCTGAATTGATTGCGTCCTCTCGCTCTCCTTTCACTCCGCCGCTCACACTCCCTTCTTCCCTCTGCCTCTCTCTCCTCTTCTCCCTCGCCTCTTTGTCCCATCACTCTCTTCCCTTCCATCTCTCTTCTCCCCCCCCCTCCCTCCCCCGACTTCCTCCTCCACTCATCGCCTGGATGTGTCGAGCACAAGATGTCAGATTATTTCCCAGCAGACACTGCGCTGTGTGACAGAGGACCGGAGCTGTATTTCAACGGATGACATTTCCTTTGCCCCCCCCCCCCCCCCCCTCCCTCCTCGTCTCTCTCTCCGCAGACAACATCAAATATCGCCAGGCCTGTTTTGATCACTTAAAAGGCTCGTATTAGTAGAAGAGCTTAAACAAAAGCTAACAAAGTGTTTCATCTGTCATGTTTGTCAGTCGGCCATATGTGCGGCGTAACAGCTTTTCTATCGGAGAGGTGGTAAACCGCACGATGTCGCACGTCGTGGGACTCCACACTACTCACGTTGTGATTATTCAGAAGTGTCCATTCATCATTAACGTATATTAATACTATTTTTTTTATCCATCCAAACATACAAAAGTTATTTTTATTTTTTTAAACGTCACACTTGTAATGATGAAACATGTAAAATCCCTTTTAGCTTTCAGATTTTTTCTTCTTTTTAATTCACAAAAGCTGGGCTTCAGTCCATTTCTTGTAATTGTAATTGAATGCACTAAGGGCTTTGGCACGGCGGGGTCGGCCCAGTATACAGGCCAACCGCTCAGCATATTGTTTCTATGGCACCTGTCCCCCCAGATTAATAACTCCGAGGTCTGCGCTGGCAAAGCATGCATAGATACCAGAAATTACAATACTAATTCAGGACTAGGGATTTATACACCTTCCTCTCCTAGGATTTATGATAAAGTGAGCATGAGCGCACGAAGGGAGAGAGGGAGAGGATACGAGACTAATAATGCTAGCAAAAGTGATTAGCTCAACGGGAGAAATTGTGTGTTTGTAGTCCTGCAATTATTATTGTGTTTCTCATCACATAATGAGTTTGAACAATGCAGTTAATGGCATTATTGGCGGGCCACCAGAAACGGGGTGTATATAAGCTTGATGGCACTTTTTCCTCAATATATCACTCCAGTGCACATGGCAATATTTAAATCTATGTTATTAAAATTGTTGGAACAACACTATCAGATTTATGTTGTGTTATTTTATTATGGATTGATTATCATCATCACAGGCATATCTGATTTGCGTGGCGGCAGCTGGAGCGTGGTTGGTTTAATCCATTTTGATTGCTCTGCAGAGGAATGCCATGCTTTGCTTGAATGGACAGCCATGTACCTCTGATTGGCTGAGAGAGGAAATAAACCACAGTGGGTTTCCCTTTTCTTTTGTTCCTCACTGTTTGTTCGTACTTGTTTCTACTAGTATTTTTATCCTGTCTTTTAAATATATTCCCCCTTTTCGCTGGTATGAGCTAAAAAAGAAAACAATATTTAATCATAATGCTAAATACACCGTATTGAAACCATTACATCTTCTATTTGTATCATTCCTTTTACTATGCTGTAGGTCATTCATCTTGGTAACACTTGGAGACTCTTTATAATCATTATCAGATTAATAAAAGCATTATGAATCTTAAAAAAATAAATAATCCAAAAGCCTATTTCATTCAGTGGAAGAAATGATAAAGAGATATTATAAAAGGCGTTACGGTTGCATTACGACAGAATACAAAGTGTTAAACCAGGAAAACACAACACAATAGAGGGAGCAGCAGTGTGACCGCCGTGTAGACACAGACGCTGCTCTCTGTTTACAAAGTAACCTGATGTGAATCTAATTATAATCATCTTATTAATTCAGTTTGGTAATATATAAATATCGGTCGTCTGGACAATGAGGGAAGAGATCAGTCTGAGAACAGAGAGGCATTTAAATACGTCTGTTCACCGATACGGCTCTCAGAACTGTGACAGCCCTGAAATTACAATTGAGTTTCACTCTTTTCTGCTTCCACACCTACCTCCTCCCTCCCTACCTCCTCCCTCCCTACCTCCTTTCTCCCTCCCTCTCCAACCCTCTATTTCTCATTCTCTCTCTCTCTCTGACGGCTCAATAACAGGTGCCATGCTAAGAGAGCTGTTACAGCCGTCCCTGAGTGGTTGTGTCAGCAGCAATGTTAGGGTGGAGCTTTCCAACCTGCTCACCATGCAGGAAAAAGAAAAGAGAGAAGGAGGAAAAATAATCTCTGTGGTCCCCAAATGATGCCCGCTGGGAGCCATCGTGCGCTAAATTTCGCCGGGTGGTTCTACCCTGTTTTCTGCCTTGTGGCCCCCGGACTCCGATTTACAGACAGAGCCATATTGGGCCTTTCTGCATGGTGGGGCCCAAGCAGCTGTGTTCAGCAGAAAAAACATGACAAAATAAATAAATAAACAAATAAATAAACAAATCAACAAACGCATAAGAAAAGCTTTTTTTTGTTGCAAATGCTTGAATAAGGACTTTTTGTGTGCCATCTGCAGAAAAACGAACCGTATAGTTGGACCTTGATTGCAGCTGCACAGGTTTGGCCTGACTATTCAAAAAAGCCTCTAACTGTTGTGGAAAATCCACGAAAGGGTTGGAAATACTTCCATCCACGTCAAAAACAAACTCTATTTGTTTGTTTTCCATCTTTGACTTGAAGAGCTTTTTAGCTGATCGCGATATCGCCTACCTTTAAACACAAACGAGGCGATTTGTCGTCATGATTGCTCATCTTGAACTCGTCTTTAAGCACCCTTTGAGATTTCCGAGGTTCTTGGCTAAATCTATGCAAATGAAGCTGCTTTGTGAAAAGACGCATCGCTGTGCACGAAGCCTGCAGCGGGCAATAATCACAAACAAGAGATGCTAAGCACCTCAAACCTCCGCGAGCGGCAGAAACACACCACAGGCTGAACGCGATAAGTCAAACAGTCGGGCGATTGCTCAATTTGTATCTGCTGATGAGCAACAAAACAACATTATGTTTACCTTTTCAAACTTTTTGGATTATGTGTGTTCAAGGAAAGTGCAACTATTTAAGGATACCATCTAGATGCATTGCTATAGAAACACTAAGATCATGCTTTTAATATTACAAAAAACACTAGAATGTATAGACTCGGCATCTTAGCATTATGAGGATGCTGTATAGAGGGGTAGAGATATGTTAGCATACAGGTATTCTAAATATAGCTTCCATAGCATCATGCAGCGTTTCATTTTACGGACACAAAAAAATTATGAATTTCAAAGGTGACCTGATGGGTTTCGTTACAGCCGAGTGATCAACTCATGTGAGGGTGTCCCGGGATGGACAGAGCAGACCGAGTCCACCTTCAGGATCCTACACAGGACGTACAGGCCATCTAACCACGGCCCCATATACTGTAAGCCTGTGATGGAATGTATCTCCAGATGATATTTCTGCAGCTATCTGCAATATTTGTTGTTGTGCACAAACATTTTACAGTATTTAGAATACTTGTGCTTTGCTACCGAACTTTATTTGAATAAGAAATACCTAATTGTGAATGTGTCTTTGATAGCTCACAATAACAAACACACTGTACACACAACAAGAGGAAACAGTCATACAAAAGCTATTCAGACAACATGCAACGACTCAGATGCTAATATTCATAATTAGTATTTATTAACAGAAAACTCATCTAAGTTATATAAACAAAACCACGACGTAACAGCTTATAACATAACTACCTGTATTTCTAAATGTAATCTGCAGTGTCTGCAAAAGAGACACACACAAAGGGAAACTATAATGATGAAGATTAAAAAAAATGATTTAAATGTTCTTTTTACTGTTATATATTGGGTTGTTAAACAATTTGAGGTTATTTTGTGGAGATTTAGCATTTCCTGCTATCCCAGTTATTATGAATGACGGTGAAAGTTCCTGGAGCAGTTATTTTAATGGATGTTTCGGCATTCTTTGCAAGTGTTTGGGGACAAAGCCGAGATCTGTGAATCCCTCCGTGAACTAGTAAATAACCTCTGCAATTCATCATCAGCACAAGAAGGAAATGTCAAGGGCACGAGTCCCTTTTTTGTCGAGGTCACACACAGAACATAAACAATAACACGCATGCAAAAACATATACACACACACCCCTACACACACACACACACACACGCGCGCGCGCTGCATTACGACCACACTGCGGTTCATAGAAGTTGAGGCATTGACAAATCACTGAGACCTGAAAGTGGAGGCCGAGGTGGGACTAATTGAAATGAACTTTAGAAAAGGGGGGACACCTAATTAAACATGAACTTTCTATCCTGTGTTTGTGTTGACATCATGGGGCCTAAATTTAAGCTCATCTTTGTTTGGCCAAAGCTGGCGATGCAGCTAAAAGAAAACTGCACGCCGAGAAAGAATAAGGTCATTGCTTTTCCTCAGTGGAAACATATTTTTCCTTGTCTCAAGTCACTCGCGACACTTTTCTTGAGTGTGTGAGGGGCCCATTCATTATCCAGCGCTTTTCCTCAGAGAGACCGTCGCACATATGGTATCCTATGCTGTGTGTGTGTGTGTGTGTGAGAATGTGTGTGTTTTCCTGTTTATTTGTGCACATTTGAGCAGCTCTGCCTATTGGCATACATACAGCATGTCCTTATGCACCTGTGTACGTGCGGGTGAGTGTGCAGTGTGTGTGTGTGTGTGTGTGTGTGTGTGCATACATGCATTTGTTTGTTGCTGTTTATTGCCCTGTTCCATTTTCTGTATTACTTAGTCAGGGACACGGCCCAGTGCAGGAGCTGTGAAGTTTCCCAGTAACAGGCTAATTCCTCAGTGGCTGTTTAGAGTGTCTCCAGCAGTGCTAAGTGTTCTCCTCTCTGTGCCTGATCAGAAAACAGGACCACTTTAGTCAGTTTGTTTAAGGTCCCCCGAGAAGGCTCTCATATCCTCCCTCTACTCACCCCTTCCCTTTCCCTGCTCCATCTCTCTCGTACTCACACACTCAAACACACTCGCAGAGCCACCTCCCTAACTTACATTACATTCGATGAACTTCACATGTGTAGGTTACTCAATTGACCAGTTCTTAGTCGTGTGCATATTTAATGTTATCCTTCATAATTAATTGTTTTTTAATCCTTTTAAAATCCTGACACTTGTAGTGAGGAAGATGTATAATTAGAATATATGGTACAATTAGTTTTCCTTTGTTAGGACGCATGGAGTATATGAGGAGCGACACTGATGGGCTGCACAGTTAGAGAACAATTCAGAGATGTAATGCATATTGTTTGGCGCTGCATCTGATGCAGAGCTTTGAGTAAGCACTATGTGTTTGTACAGAACATCAAAGGATGAGTTTAGGTTTTTAACAGACTGCAGATAAAATGTATGTTGAGCATGCATCTGTATGTGGGGTGTGTTAAACAATACAACAATTCACAAAACAATGCCTACACTTTTTTAAAACATGATACTTAACAGTGTTTATTTCCATAAATTAACAATATAAACTGGTAACTGTGGCCAAAGGATGTCATTCGTGCTGTGAAGTGGAGCCTCAGTGAAAATCAGAGCCAACTTGTGGCTTTTCATCCCACATGTGGATCTGACTTATAAATCCACAAGGATCAACACTGAGAAATGATCCACATCTGGACATAATGGTGTCCATCAAAGTGGTAAAAGTGTTGTTTAAGAAGTAGTTTTAACGAATTTCCTATGTTTATACTTCATGTCTACTTCTCACAATATAATTAGATATAGACCCAACTCATTGTGTGTACATAAATATTATAACCTCCCCTATTTCACCCATCTCTATATTGGAGCCCTCACTACAACTCCCCGACACACATTATGCATACGTATTTTCACTGATACATAATTGCGAGTGATTTTGACCCACATGATTTATACTAGAATATGATTGTATCAATCCATTGCATACTGGGTGAACCTTTTAGGAGGTCAACTAAAACGCTATGTTTTTTAGTATTTAAGTGTACATTCTTCCCTTGTTTTAGTTCTATTGAGAATAGAATATATTTGCAAGGGAAATTCTTTGCATAGATAATTTATCCCACAACATCAAGACACATTCTCTGCTATCCTTGTGTAAAGGTGAAGTTTCCTCACAAGAGCTGACAAGTGTGAAATTACGATAGGAAAGGCTTCATACCCTTCCATTTACCTTCATTCATTACCACACCACACACACACACACACTCTCTATCTCGCTACAGTCCACAGCTGACTGGCTGATATGGCAGTCATTCACTTAACCAGGAGTCTAGAACAATAGCTCACTTATTATGCATGACAGTTTTACCTTCAGAATCTCTCAAACTTTGGTGGAGTCCTCAAAGGCATCGGCTTGCCTTTGGAGTGGTATTGAATATAGAGGTACAAAGGTATTAGAAAGGAGGTTGGAAGTAGAGATATACACCTCCATGGATTATAGCTCATCTATACCACTAGTCTCCAGCCCGGGAACTAGATCCATATGACGTTCAAAGGAGCGATGGACCACAGAAATGTTCTACCAAGAGGTGAAGCGGGTCACGAGGCACGGTAGCTCTCTTGCACTTCAAATTAAATAAAATATTCGATACAGATAGCATTATTCCAGTGTATATTATGAAACAGAATTCAAAATGAAGTGCTTCTCATCCGGTTTTGAATCGTTGTCTACATCCCGATTCTCCTCCGATTAAGCGCGAGTTGTCTGAAGGTTATTTAGTTGACTCGGTGGCCAAAAGCAACGGAGGAGACACTGGGCGGTCATGAGTCTTTGTCTTTGAAGACTGCACGCTGTGTTCGTATCGCTGTTGCAGCGTAATTGATACAGGCTCACGCTGTTGAGCTTAACGGAGCCCCATCATGGCCTTACACTCAGATCTCTCACAGCTGTAGGGCTCAGAGTACTGAGCTCTCACAAAATCACACAAGCCTGTGCAGGCACACACACACACACACACACACACACTCATAACACCCAGCTGGCTTCTGGCGAGATCACAGCTACAGAGATCCAGAGCAGAGCTGGTTAGACTAACACTAATGGAGATGAGCTGCCTGGTTAGCTCAACGGAAAATTGAGCAGAGTTGATGCCTATTTCATCACAGCAGTGGTCCGTTCCGAAGGGAATACACAGCCAACTTACACTGATCTTAAATCTTTCTGAACAAAGAAAAAAAAAAGTACTGTTCTGTTAGTGAGGGAGCCTGTTGG